>WEIU01001409.1:274192-286074 GCA_013389925.1 Aegithalos caudatus
CTGCCAGCGCCGCAGCCCCGCGGCCGTGGGGATGGTGCCGCAGCTGGGCGAGAACCGAGGGGCTTCCTGCAAAAGGTCACCTTTTCAGTGAAGGACCAGCTGTCCCAAACGCTTCTTGGCTGAGAAAGAGCCTAGTTTTTGGCCCAAAAGAACCAAAAGTAGGTCAAAGACAACTCTTTTTTTTTCTTTTTTCTTTTTTTTTTTTTTTTCCTAAAGGGAAGTTGATGTTTTCTACAGCAAGATCGCATTTAGCTGGAATCCTGATTTTTAATTGCAAAAAAACCCACATCAACAAACCAAAATTCTTCCAGAAAATCTTCCACCAGCCAGGGACAACCATATGAGCCCAGTTAGGTTGAAGTCATTTTTAAAGACATTAAGTTCTTGTCTATATTTTCTTCCTGGTTGTCATTTAAAGTTTTTGGTGCCTTCACTTCACTTCCATACCTTAACATGTTTGAGTCTCTTCTATGGTTAATATTGATTAATTTCTTGGCTTTATAATGTTTGGTTTGGGGATTATTGCACCATCCCTGTAACATAATTTATCCTAAATTACTGATATGTGCTTCTAGCATTAGTCCTACTTTAACATAGTTTTGATATGACCGTTTTCTTGCTTTTTTTTTCTTTTCCTTTTTTTTTCTTTTAATTTCAATTTTTATTATTAAAAATTGCATGCATGAACTTTACACAAAAAAAAAAAAGTAAATGAGAATGTTACCCTGTGATAACTCTGTGATTGGAGGAGATATGCTTTCAAATCAAAAGCCATGCTCTTGTATTTTAATTTTTCTGGCCAGATTGCCCATTTCACTTGGTTGTTTTAGCATTTCCCGCCCCCAGAGCTGTGCAGAGAGGCCAGAAGGCCCCAGCCTGCCCTGCTACACCACCACAGCAGCCACATGTGCACCAAGGCACACACACTCACACAGGCACACTCGCTTCTTCCACGCCCCTCACATCAGGCAGGATGTTTAACAAAGGACCTTTCTTCTATCCATTCATTTTTGTACCTCCAATGCCTCCTTCTTCTCCACCCATGAGTCACCAGCCTCTCCCCTTTCCCAGTCACCTCTCCTCCCTGCAGGAGACAAGCCCCATCCCACCAGCACACGCTCCCAGGAAACACTGCTCTGCCATGGAAACACTGCATTTAGCTTCAATCCAAATTTTTCACTAGGAGGGGGTGGCTGCACCCGATTTTGGGAGAGAGGGGTGTTTTTTGGTGGGCTGATGAATAGCCACAAAAAGCTCCCCCCAGGGCGGCAGAGTGACATCAGGATGGCCTCGGCCACTCCTTGTGCCAACGGGTGATGGCCGAGCTGTTGCCCCTTAGCAAGGCGAGGCCACGGCCAGGAATTCCATTGGAATCCAGAGGCTCCACTGGAATCTTAGCCAGTGCCCTAAGTGGCAGGGTGATCCCGTGAGAGGCTCCCTGGGTGTCGGCGCGTCCCCAGCAGGGTCCCAGAGAGACGGGAGCGCACTGGCTCCCGGCCCTGCCCCAGCAGCTCCTGCCAAGGGGTCCCGGGGAGCACAAAGCTGGGCTGGGCAGGGCAGCCCCAAGGACCCCTGCAAGGCTCGGGGGGGTGGCAGGAGGCAGGGTGTGTAGCACACAGGGTAGCCACAGTGCCAGAGCTGCCGGCAGCGCTGAGAAGGCCACGGCCACCACCGACCAAAGCGGGTGAAATCCGTCACTGAGGAGCCCCCCTGGAGCCCCTCGAAACATCAGCCCTCCTGGGCAGCGTGGTGCAAGGGCTGGGAAAATGGCACTGGAGAGGGTCTGTGCTGCGGTACATGAGACCCACAGAGACCCTTTCCTGCCCTGGCACTGGATTAGGAGCCCGGAGGGCAGCGCAGGATGCTCTGGGCAACCCGCTCCCAGAGCAGGGCTGGACAGGGCTTCCAGGTCAGGGTTCGGAGTTAGAACAGTGGAGCTGGGAGAGGAAGGGAGTATGGAAGGAGGAAGGGAGGAAATAACTGCCCAGCTGTAAATTCCTGCCTGGGGAGGAAGGACATTTTTTTTCTCGCCCATCAATGGGTATTTTTGCTCTCCCCCGTATATGCTGATGGGACTGCAGCAAAGGAGGGCTCTCCCATGGTCTTTCCCATGCCAAGCCCCCCCATCTGCAAGGAGCTCAGAACCCCAAATCCAGGCCACATCCCCAACACAGGCCATATTTTCACATTAGCAATCAACGCCACACTTTATCAAAAGTCAACCACACCACACATCTCACCTGCATGAAAGGATAGTCACGGCAGGGTCATTCAAGCAAGGAGGTGAAACGCCCTGGCCTCAAAGCACAGCTTGATCTGGCACCAGGGAGGTGCCAAAACCCAGCCAGACCCTCCAAACACAGGTTCAGGCGTGGGCTGGGCTGATGAGTCACAGGCTTTGTTTTGTAGCCCTCCCAGAGCAGAGAGGGCCTGGCTTAGCGGGTGACGTGGCAGCCACGCTCTGCAGAAGCTGCACCACGCTCCTGGGTGTCCCCTCTGCCCAGCTCCAGGGTGCTTGGAGAGCGTCTGCAACGACCTCTCACAAGCGTGGATGGCACTGGGAAGGAGACCTCAGCCAGCAGCAGCTTTCAGGGCGTTGCTTCACCCCCAAGACATATCCTGTAGGGACACATGGGACAGAAGTCACAGCGGGGACAAGTGCCAGAACTGCCTAACTCTTCTTTCTCCTTGTCTGTCTATTTGTGTGTTGCAGCAGTATCACCCCACCGACATCACTGGCCAGCTCAACCTCTCCGACCCCTCAGTCAGCACTGTGGTGTGACCTTCTCCCCGAGGGCCATCAGTCCTTGCCCAACACAGTAGGAAGGCACAGCCAGGACTGCCTTTCAAGGGACACTGATGGGTTCTTCTGGGTGAGATGGGAGGAAAGCATCCTTCATCCATACACAGTGACTCCATTGTATATCTCCCTCCCTTCCTAGGCCTGCTGCCATGCTCGTGCCCCAGGAAGCACGGCAGGACCAGGGCAAGGTTTGGACTCCACTGTACAGAGATAATTGCTTCCAAACAGTGCCACGATAATCAGAATTGCCACTGACTGGCTCCGTGCAAGGGGAAAGGACTGCAGATGGCACACGGTGCCTGCTCTCCCATGGTAGCAGGGAAGAGCAGGTGCCAGACCACAAAAACGTGCTTAACCTCACAAGCTGCAGCCTTCTTAGCACACACAGCCCCTCAGACGTGTGCTCCACGTATCCCACCACCTGGAGAGCCCCAGCGACCTGCCCACGGTCCTGAGCAGCTGGAGCAGCCAGCTCCTGCTGCGGCAGGCTGGGCACACGTTCCCGCCGTGCTGTGACCCTCACGTCTGCCACAGGGGCTGGAAGATGTGTGCTCTGCTCCTTGCAGGGGATGGACCCTCTTCCCTGCCATGGGCCCGTGCTGTGGCTCGGTTCCTGTCCGTGGTCTGGCTGCAGCAGCAGAGCTCCCGCCCTGCAGCCCACGCCCGTGTGCCGACCGCGGTACTCCGGAGCCCGCGGAGTGCCGTCAGCAAAGATCCCGGCTGCCACCTCTCCTGCACAGAAGACATCCCCAGGACCTGGCCACGGCCAGCATGTAGCACTCACACAGCAGCTCTCCTGGCCAGGAATTCTCCACGGGAAATGGCTCTGGATGGTTGCACTGACCTCTACCCCAGCTCCACACTGCCTCAGCACCAGCAATGCAAGGAGAGATGCTGCCGGCTGGTCACGGCTCGCTGCGGTGCTGCAGCGGCCACCCAGCCTGTCCGCACTGTCGGGGCACCGCGGCCAGCGCTGGCGGCTCCCCTGCCACCCTCACCTGCAGTTCAAGCTTGCCAGCAGCTCCCGCGGCAGCCCCGAAGCCCCAGCTCACGGCGCTCCATCTGCCTGAACCCGGAGACGTGGAAAGCGGAACCGAACGAGCCGGGCTGACACCGTCCCTCCCCGCACCTTCCTCCCCTCGAGCCCACACTCCCACCTCAGCCCCCTCCCCGTGGGCGCCGGCAGCGGGGGCGGCGGCAGCGGGGATGAGCAGCGAGCGCAGCACGGGCAGCATCACACCCCGTCTCCTGCCAGCGTGGTACCCAGCCCCAGCGGCACGAACTGCCTTCCCTGTGCCCCAGGCTGCCCCCCGCGGGCAGCAGCCCCTCAGGCAGGATTTTCACATGGCAGCTGAGGTCTGTGAGCATCGTCCCACTGACTGCTGTGGCTCCATCAAGTTCATCTAGCTCCAGCTGAGAAATCGGACCCATTCTACTTTATACGTCGATGTTACATTAATACCAAGTTTTTGCAAGAGCTCAGTAAAGTCTAGACTGGATCACAAAGTGGTTTATTCCAGAGCTGTGTGCCTCTTTCTGACTTCTGGTAAAGCTGGCAGGGAGCCCTGTAGTGAATCAGAGCCTCACCCAGCCCTGTGGCAGGATCTGCAAACATTGGAGGGACTGAAGGGATGGGGAAACTGGCAGGGAGAAGGGCCAGGGGCTATAGAGGAGACTGGGAGGGAAAGGGCATCCCCATTCTGGGATACTCAGGTGACAGAGAACCTGCACAGCCAGGGTGGGGCGCAGACCTTGCAGCGAGGGCATGGGGACACACCAGCACCATGGCAGATGTCTCTGTCCTCCATCCTGGGGAAAACAGTCCCAGGCCACTGCTGGGCTCCCCATCTCCTGGGAGCCAGCCTGGGCCTGGCTAGTGGGGCCAGCCTTTGGGAAAAGGGGATGGACTGCAGGGATGAAGGCTTTGGGGAAGTCCGCACACATCAGCCCATCCACAGGGAGGTCCATCAAGCAATCTCCAAAACAGGAAAGTCCCCCAAGGCTGAACTGAAGGAATACCACCCATGCACAGCATCTTCCCCATATGCTGAGAACCTCCAGCCAAGCCTCCTGGGGGCTCAGCCTCAGGATGGGTTGAGGGAAGGAGTAGGGTTCAGCTGGCCATGCAGGACGGCAAACAAGGTCCTAGCTCCAAAGGGAAACCCCAGGCCTTCTTGGGAATAACTGAACGCTCTCTTGAGAGGGTCTTGGGAGAACACGGATTGCTCCTGGGAAAGGCAAGATGATGATCCTGGCAGAGGTCCTGCAGCCCTCCCAGGTGCAGGGCTGGCAGCACTGGAGCAGATGCTGTCTTCAGCAGCTCCCTGCAGACCCCCTGGCCCACAGCAGAGGAAGAATTAGGAATCTCTCCATGTGGCAGCACACAGGGCTGGCTTCTCTCTTGAAAATAAAAATGGGAGCAAGCCACCACTGAGGTGACATTTGGTTTATTTCTGTGTGATTTACTGAATCCTTGCCAAGAGCCTGCCAAAGGATGCACAGACTGCTGCCACATCCCTGGCAGGTCTCAGCTCTTGCATAGGCAGGAGATGGAATGAACAAGGCTGGTGGTCACAGCATCTCATTGTGGCTCTGATCATCTTTCAGTGGTAAGAGATCAGGCCAAAAAGGGCAGTTGTTTCTCCCTGAAAGATGTTTTTGTCACCCCAGCTTGTGGTTTTCTCCTGAAGCACAGCTCCAGATCGTTCCAAGCCATCTCCCAGCATGCTCACTAAGCATTTCCAGCACCATTCCCACAGGAAAGGGAAGGAGGGAGCAGGGCAGGGAGGTGCAGGGGCAGCCCCAGCCCCGTTTTGTGGGTGATGGGAGGTGAGGCAGCAGCAGGGCTGCTGTAAAGGGCCCCTGTAAAGGCCTTGTTTGTCCCCACTCCCAACACTGAGCTAACCCTATACCTTGGCTTGGGATGAGCTGCAGCCTAGGGAAAAGCTGTTGAGGGAGAAACCACTACAGCCTCACCCATCCTTTGGCAGCTCCTCTGCTGAACCACATCAGTGGCAGCTCAAGGCTTTTCCTGGCCCTCACCCTAAACTTCAGCCTCACCCTAGACCTCAGTTGTTGGCTGAGCCTTCTCAGGACCAGCATTCCTCACTCAATGGAAAAAACCTATCAAAAGGAACTTTTTGCAACCAACCCTGTCCTTGGGCAGCACACTGAAAGGCCTGGGGTGGTCTGACAGCCCCATGAAAGATCTGGAATGCTCCAAACCACCCAGAGATCTTCAGCTGCACCAAAAGGCACACAGAGAGCTCTGGGGTACACTAAAATGAGGACAATGGCTGCCTGGACACAGAAGCCAAACATGGCATTTGGGTGCAGGAAATGCCAAGCCAAGGAGTTCTGAGGGCACAGAAAAAAATCACTGAGGCTGCTGGAGTCACTGAAGGCAGTCAGAGGGTGCAGGGGGCACCAAAAGGCCCAAGGAGGAAACTGGAAGGCACGCAGAGGCTCCTGGGCTGCACCAAAAGGCAAATGGTGGCTCCTGGGATGGCCTGAAAGGCACCAAGAGGAATGTGGTGTGTCCTGGGATGCACACAGGGACTCCCAGGCTGCACCTAAAGGCACAGTGAGGAATGTGGGCATCTAAATGCACACTGAGGGGACTGGGCAGCACAGGGGGCATGACAAGGGGAGAAGGATCACCTGGATGCCCCCACGAAGGGGATATGCAGATTTGAGGGTGGACTTGGGGAGCCTTCCAAAACACTGAGAGCATTTGTGGTCAGCCCCTGCCCTGTGGGGAGCTGAGCTGGAGGCTGCTCCCTCCTGGCAGAGGCAGCCTGGGGGACTCTGAGAAAACCCAAAGCGATTCCAGGAACAGAACTTCCTCTCACTGGTCCACAGGGATAAGTTTGCAAAAGGTGGGTGCAGGCAGCTGGAGAGGGGCATGGATGGAGCACAGCTGCCCTGGCAGAGCCCAGCTGAGCACCTCAGTGCACCCTGCAGACGCGGGGTTTCCTCCAGCAGTGGGAGTCCCGGCGCAGGCTGTGATAGAGCACCACGAGGGAGCCCATGAAGGTGCAGAAGAAGATGCTGGCGATGAAGGAGAAGGGCCCAATGATGAAGAAGGCAATGTAGTGCTGGGGGGACAGCGAGGTCTCCTGGCACTGCCTGAAGGACTCATCCCCAAAGGCCATGATCGGGTACTTGTTCAGCTGCTCCGGAACTCTGCAGAGGAGCAAACTCTTCTCTGGAAGAGAAAAACAGTGCTGGAGGGCACCCTGGGCAGCTGGGAAAGGCAGGGGCCAGGGACAGGGGGATGGCAGGTTTGCATGGCACCAGGGCAGGAGGACAGGGCCAGGGTCACCAACATCACCCGTGTCAGGCCACCAAGAAGATTCAGGACTCACCTGTGTGGGATGGGATGGGATGGGATGGGATGGGATGGGATGGGATGGGATGGGATGGGATGGGAGGTGGGCACAGTGCTGGAGGAGGCACAGGAAGATGGGTTTGGGGCAGGAAGGCAGGTGGGACAGGCAAGGGGGAAGGCCTGGCTCCCAGAAGACAGATGTGGGGAGCAGGGAGCAGCCAGCCTGCAGGTGCCACAGAAGGTCCCAGCCAGCCCAAGTGCAGTCACACACCCAAGCTGGAAGCAAGCAGGAGAGTGCAGCAGTGGTGGGAGATACTGTGCTGGCAGTTCTGTATTTCACTGGGGTCATAGGGGAGGAAATGCAGGATCAGAGCCAGGTTCATTAAGGCTTTGGGGAAGGGGCTGAAAGCACTGCATCCTGCATGGGCAGTGCTGATGTGCACCCTGACACACAGGCTCCACTTGCCCCCTCAGGTGCCATGTGGCAGGACTGGTGCCACTGCTGGGGACACCGCTGGGTGCCTGTCACTGGGACGCTGCCCAGCCCTCCTTTCCAGGCAATCCCTGCTGGTGACCACAATCAAAATGTGGGCACTAACTGAGACCCAGGGGTGTATCCACCCAAGCAGACACAGGAGCTGGCATCACCTGAGGACAGGTGACCACCCAAGCCCTCTGCCAGCTGGCAGCAGAGTGCTGAGTCCTGCCTCAGCCCTGGCAGGGTGACAGCCCAGCATGGAGTAGGCAGGGGGGCTTGGGGACACAGCCCTCTGGGCACTCACCTCGCACTTTTTCCCTGTTGTGGCTGAGCCAGCGCCAGAGGGGCAGGATACCACAGCTGCACACCCAGGGGTTGTCCTGCAGGAAAAGTGCTTGGAGCTGGGGCAAGGCATCCAGCACTCCAGGCTCCAGCTCCCCCAGCCTGTTGCTGCCCAGGTTGAGCGTGGCCAGGCTGGTGAGGGGCAGGAAGGTCTCGGGGGTCAGCAGGGTGAGGTGGTTGTGGCTGAGGTCCAGCTCCTGCAGCTCCCCGAGCCCCAGCAGCGCCCGGCTGTGGATCAGCTCCAGGCGGTTGTGGACCAGGCTGAGCAGCCGCAGCCCCGGCAGCAGAGGGAAGGAGCGCGGCCCCAGCACCGTGATGAAGTTGTAGCCGAGCCACAGGGTGCTGGTGTTGGGCGAGAGGCTCCAGGGCACCTGGAGGAGGCCCCGCTCGCTGCAGTCCACCTCTCCCGGGGAGCAGCGGCAGGCGGCCGGGCAGGCTGGCGAGGGCGCGGGGCACAGGAGCAGCAGCAAGGCCAGCACGGGCCCGGGGACCCTCCGGCAGCCCATGGCTGNCGGAGCCCTCGGCCGAGCCCGGTGGTGCCGGCTGGAGGTGCCGGGCAGCGCTCGGCTCCCTGCAGCCACTCGCGTTCATTCCCCGGCTCACCCTGCTGCAAACCTGGATGGGGCTCTGCTGCCGGACCCGGTTTTCCTCGGGGTGGAGCTGCACTTTTTTCAGCAAATATTTTTGCAATGATGCTTGCCCTGCAAGGTGTGGAACTGTGCCCATGTCCCTCCCTCCACCGGGCACCGCTCCAGCCAGGTAAGCAGCCAGCTCTGCGTGGCCTGGGATTAACTGCTTGTGTGTGCTGCAAGCTGGAGAGCTGGAAATCTGCAAATCCAGACCCATCTCTAAGCCTCCATCCTTCCCAGCGTCATCCCCCACAGGCATGCTGCCTCAACAGCCATTTACACAGGGGTGTGTGGGCCCAGGACCCTCATAAGTGGCTGGGTCACCGGGAAAAAAACACAACTGAAACAAAATCATATCATTTGCAGGTCTTACCCCATCTCATGTGCTGTCCCACCATGCCCAGGGCTCCTCAGTGGAGAGCTGTGCTGGGAGCCATGGCCCACCCTGCTGAGCCCAGCCCTTGTCCAAGCCCTGTCTGCCCCTGGCAGGAGACCACTGGCCATGCCAGAATGAGGAGGGCTGGGATTGGATCCCAAGGGCCACCTTCCTCCTTCCCAGAAGGCCCACAGGTCTGTGTGCACACAGAGGGTGACACAGGAGCCCCCCAATGAGGAGCATGGCAAAGGTGAGCTTCCCAGGCTGCAGCCACCCAAAACTGGTTTGCCCTCCCCCTGGCATGGCAGTGCCAGTTCCATGGGGCTCAAAGTCTGCCTCCACCCTGTTTACACTCACTGCACTTCAAAGCCACCCAAAGCCTGGCTGCTGAAGGCTGTGGAGGAGAGGTGTCCCCTCCCCAGTGCCACCGCTCCTGGCAGAGCTCAGTGGGGCCGGGGCACCAAGGGACATGGCTGGCAGCGCCTCACCCCACTCACAGACAGAGAGGGGCCTGGAGCAGGGACACTGTCCCCTCTCACATCCATCAGTGGCCATAGTCCCAGAGGAATCCTCTGCCCCACAGCCAAGGGGCTGGATGGGCAGCAAGGTAGGACAGAGTTGTACCCCAGGCCAAGGCCAGGATGTTCCCAAATCTGGGACAAAAGCAGCAGGCAGAGGGTTTATTAATAGCATCCCGAGGAGCTTTGGTTTGTTTATCTATCCTGCAGCAAACTCGCTTTGCTGCATTAATCCCCATCTGGAAATAATTCAGAGGAATCCTCCAGCCCAGCCCAGCCCTGCCCCAGGGCAAGGGCATAAACCTGCTGCCATGTGGAGCTGCAGCCCCAGCTCATCTCATCTGCAGCCACAGGCTATATGGAGACCTGGATTTTGAGGGAATCCTGTCCCAAAATGCTCTTCCTCCCCAGGACCTGCATTGCCCACTGCCCGCATCCATCTGGAATCAGGTGAGAAGTGCAACATTCATGCCAAAAATAACCCAAACCATTATTAAAAGCAAGGTCATTTGCAGGTTTTGTGCCCAAAGAGCCCAGGAGGCTGAAAAGCCTGAAAACTCAGCTCCTCTGGCAGCCCCTTGCTGTGACCCTGATGGCACGTGGCAGGAGAGACATCCCTGCCAGGAACATGCCCAGACATCCTCCCACGCTCCTGCCTGGCCCCAGTGCTGCTCCCCACTGCCATGGCAGGTTGGGGACACAGGGGTCCTGTACCCCAGAAGTGCCACCACTGCCCTTTCTGCATGCTGCCAGTGCTTGGGTCCCTGTCACTGCCCCTTTCCCTGGATCATGGGGACCCAGAACTCCCCACAGGAGGAGCCCAGGCCCCTGTCCCCAGCCAGAGCAGCACCCACAGGTGTCCTGCTGCCCCTCCACACTGCCTCTTCCTGAGGCTCTGGGCTCCACCTGGAGCAGGGTAGGACAGGCTGCTCTGAGCAGCTGCTCTGCCAGGACAGGTCGGGTGGCCTGTCCCAGGGAGGAGCCCCCCAGGGCACAGGGCTCAGCACTGGCCCTGCTCTGCCCAAGGTGCCAAATCAGGGGGTGCAGCCAGTGTGCCAAAGCACTCCCAGAGGGATGGGAGGGATGATCCTATCCTTCAGTGACTGCCTGGGAGCAAGGGGACACCCACTGAGGAATGAACCAAGGGCCAAGCCCCCCAGAGTGGTTCTGGTGCTGGGGGGAGCCAAGGAAGCAGGGGACATGGGGTGTGGGACAGAGAGCCACGGGTTTGGTCATCCAGCACTGTGGGAAAGCTGGGACCCAAAGGTGCTGGGCTGACCCAGAGCTGCTGGCACCTCTGCAGGGAGGGATGGGCCCTCCCTACACTCTTCCCACCACCCACTGTTGAGTCTTTGGGGAGAAATGAGGGGAAGGTGCATTAGAACTCAGTGACAGCTCTTATCCATTCCTTGTAGGCTTTAATTTCTTGCACGTTCCCAGGTCATTAAAGGCCCAAGGCAGGACTCACATGGAATTTCTGAACCATGCCATACCTGTGTCTGCCCCGGGGCACCCCAGGTTTATTCTTCTGTGAACATCTCAGCTGGGACTTTTTTATGGCAGGTGACACCAAGTGGCAGAATTGTGCATGAGCTCTGTGGGGGTGGCTGCTGTCCATGGCTGATGGAGTCCTCTGCCTGCAGCCCTGGCCCCCAGCACAGGGAACATCCAAGCACCAGGACTGCCCAGGAGACACAAGGTCCCTGCCAGCCCCAGGGAAGCACTGGCTGGTGTCCCCTGTGAGCCCTGAGGGGGTTCCTGGTGTTGGGGTATTGCAAGAGCTCAAAAACCACACGAAAACCGATGCAGAAAATGGGCCCTGAGGAAGAACCACAAGAGCTGCCCGGGCAACACCAAACCCTGCCCAAGAGCTGTTTCAGTATCACCCTGTGCACCCCAGTGCTTCCAGTTTGGCCCCTGTTAACCCAGACCAGTGCCTGGGCTCTTGTCCTTGCACCCTGGTGTGGAGTCAGGCAGGGAAAGCAGGGACTGGCAAAACAGCAGCAGGATTTGTGTGTGCCTGTGTGTGAGGAAAGGGTCAGGCAGGAAGAGCCAAACCTGGCATGAGCCACAGAGCACAAGGCCAAGCAGGAGCTTCTTGAGCTCAGCTCTCCTCCCACACCAGAGCAATGTAGCTGGAGCAGCCTTGGAGGTTTCCTGACAACTCTGTCATCCCCAGTTTCAACTGTCCTGCTATCCCAATGCCAAAACTTCTCACACAAATGGCCAGCAGAGCAAACACTCCCAGCACAGCAATCCAGCAGGGCAGGTCACTACTTCCTCCACCCCACAGGCAGGGCTTGCCCCGGGCCAGGATTGCCAACAAACGTGACCAGGATGTGCAGCCCAGCGGGACCAAAAGTGTCTTTAATTGATGTGGAGCTCTCAAAGTGCTGGCAGAGCCCC
>WEIU01001409.1:295123-309341 GCA_013389925.1 Aegithalos caudatus
ACACAGACAGACCAGCCCCGACCGACACACAGACACACAGACACACAGACACACAGACACACCAGCCCCGAGCGACACACAGACACACAGACAGACCAGCCCCGACCGACACACAGACCAGCCCCCAGCGACACACAGACAGACAGATGGACCGGCCCCCCCACGACAGACGGCCCCGACCGACACAGACAGAGCAGCCCCCGCAGACCGGGGCGAGAGTTTTTGCAGCACCCGCTGCCCAGTGCCCAACACCCAGGAGCAGCCCAGGCCACTGGACACTGGCACAATGCAGGGGTCACAAGGAACTGGGCACCAATACCAGGCAATGGACAATGGGCACTTGGCAGTGGACAGGGACACTGGTCAGGAGGCACTGGGACCAGAACTGGACAGGGACATATGGCACTGGACAGGGGGCAGGGCGTAGGGAGAGGTGGGCACTGGACAGAGGCATTGAGCACCAGGCAAGGCCACCTGCACCAAACCAGCACCAGCCACTGGTACCAGGAACTGGGCACCAACAGTGGATACCATCACTAGCACGGGCATGGCCCCAGCACCACACAGTGCACAGTGAGCAGCACACAGCAGGCAGTGCCACCATGCACTGTCCCCACTGCCAGCACCAGGCACTGGCACCAGTACAGCCACCAGTACCATCACAGGCACCAGCACCATGTGCCATGCACCGGCCACTGAGCTCTGGACACTGGCACCAGCACTGGCACCACACTGGCTCTGGGCAGCAGGCAGGGACTGGGAGGGGGCACTGCACTCCACAGGTCTGTGGGAACCAGCAAACCCCGAGCAGCAGGTGCTGGGCAGAGGGCACTGAGCACCATGCACGTGTGCTGAGCACCAGGCAGGGGACGCCAGGTCTGCACTCTCTGGCAGCCCCCAGGCCCCCTGCCAGGCTCTGCCTGCCCCCCTGGTGTCCTGCAGCCCCTGCCTGGCTGTGTCTGACCTGTCCAGCCCTGAGACCCCAGTGCCAGGGCCTTGCTGGGGTCCCCATCCCTGCAGCACGGCTTGACCCTGGTGTGGCCTCGTCCCCCTGCAGGACCTTTCCAGGGTGGGCTTTGGGGGTTTCCAGGGCACTGCTAGGTGGTGACACACACAAGGCTGATGGAGTGAGGACTGTGCCAGGGCAAGGACAGGGATGCTGGCACCCATGCCAGTCCCTGGCACCAGAAATGCTGCAGTAGAAGAGATGCAAACATTCAGCACACTCCATCCTACCCCGTCCATGTCCCTGCCGTGTGACCCTGCTGGGATGTCCTCAGTCACCGTCACTCTTCCCATCCCAAAGTGGCTCGTGCAGAGCCCCAACACCTTCCTACAAGCAGTTCCATGCAGAACCTGTCCCTCCCCTGAGCCTCAGGGATGATGGACAGCATCCTCCTGGACAGGCTGGGGACAAATACCTCAAATTGCAGCTGCCTGGGAGTGTACATTTCCCACACACTTTGCAAAGGGAAAAGCCACTTCCTTCTGACAACACAAAATATTTCTCACCTGTCCTGAGGAGCAAGGGCTGCCCAGGCCAGCCTCTTGGCACTCATGGAAGGAGCAGGAGAGCTCCAGAGGGCGATGGGAGCCTGCCTGCCCCTGGCAGCACTGCCCCTGGGATGAAGCTGCCAGCACTGCCTGCC
This sequence comes from Aegithalos caudatus, assembly GCA_013389925.1. Taxonomy (NCBI): domain Eukaryota; kingdom Metazoa; phylum Chordata; class Aves; order Passeriformes; family Aegithalidae; genus Aegithalos; species Aegithalos caudatus. Next base: position 296,773 of record WEIU01001409.1, read on the forward strand.
CCAGCTCCCCTGCCTCCCCTCCGTGGCCGATCCCTCTGTCCCCGAGCTTGCTGGGCTGGCAGCTCCCAGAGCGTGGTTTCCCTGCAGGAGACTCAGCAACTTTCCAATGCTGGAGGGAAAGGAAGATGGAGGCCTGGAATGTTTTTGGGGGAGAAGCTGACCCTCCTCTGACCAGTTCTAGCATGGAGAGAGGGGCCTCATGCACTTTTGTGCCTCAGTTTCCCCCTTGAGGACTGAGAGTGGGAGTGCAGCAGAGCACGTGTTGTGACAAATCAGCATCACAGCACACAGCTGTCGGGTTTGAAAGCTGCAGAATTCCTGCACAGACTCCTCAGGGCTTTTCTGCCACTCCAGGGTCGCCTGGAGTGTCCCTTCACTGGGCCTCGCTGCTGCCCAGTTTTCCCACCTTGAGCTGTTTCCCCAGGGAAAAACTCAACTATTTGACAAAGCAGGAATGGAAAATGAGGAATCCCCCGCGCAGGTGTCCTGCGGTAACCCCAGCCCTGCCTGCCCGTGTCCCTGGCATGTCCCTGCCTGCACAGGGGATGTCGCTGTGGCTCTCTCCAGCAGCACTTTCCCCTTCCCCGCTGAGCCTCAGGACTGCCTGGCTTTGTCTTTTAGCCCCAGATTTCCATGCGCAGTCCTGTTCTTGAGCAGCTCTGCTTGCAGGGAGCTGCGGGGCTGCACGTCAGGCACGGCCCGGGCCTGGGGGACCCTGAGAGCCCCCGTGTCCTGAGCGCCTTCCCTCTCCCAAAGGTCACCTCATAGAAGCTCGGGCATTTTCGGATGGGGACATCCCACACGCTGCCTCCCGGGGCTGCAGACCCCAGCCAGCCCTTGGAACAGAGTGTCAGCCGGGATCTGAGGTGTTCCCATGCTGGGGATGTCTCTCAGCTCCCTCAGCATCCAGCCGTGGCAGCTCCCATTCCACAGGCACCTCCTGGATACACTCATTCTCTGCATGGCAGATCTGTGGCAGCCTCAGATGAGGAGAGATCTCACCAGCCAGGAGCAGCAACCCCTAATCTGGAGCCTGAAGTTCAAACATTTCATTTCTTGCTGAGAAATTCTCCAAATCGAGTCCAAGAGCCACATCCAGAAATCGTGTGTTGATCCTTGGAAGGTTTATAGATGATGGAAGATCCTCAGGTGGAAAAGCTGCTGCACCAAAGCTCAAGCTGCTGTTTTGGAGTTGTCCCATGTGGGATTCCCCAAGCTGAGAGCTGGCAGGTGCTGCAGAGCTGTGCCCCCCTGGAGTAAATGGACGAGCTGAACTAATGTGAGGCTCTTTGTGGCTTAAAACCAGCCTAATTTCCTGCAATTGTTTGCAGGGGGAAAAGAAATAAACAGAAAAAAAACCAACCCAAAGTTCAATGCCCACCCTGGAGATGTCCTGTGCTGGGGGTTGATGGAGAGGGAGGTTCTCAGAGATGCCACACTACTTCCAGAGGAATGGTGGTTTGAGGAAGAGCCTGGGAAAACCAGGAGAAAGAGGAAAATTTAATGGGTTGAGATTTTTTGGGTGGTTCTTTTGGGGGGATTTGGGTTGTATTTTTGTTGATTTGGGTGGTTTGGGGTTTTGGAGGGGTTTGGGGTTTTTTTTTTTGGGGGGGGGAGTGGCTTTGTTTGGTTGGTTTTAGGGTTTTTTTGATTGGCTCTTGAACTTGCTGGAAGCCTGAAAATGAGGGATCAGCCCCATGGAGGGGGCTGGGTTCCCAGCATGGGCTGCAGGTGCTGCAGGGGCAGGAGCCCCCAGCCGTGGGACATCAGCCAGGAGTAAAGTGCCAGCTCAGGAATTCCTCATTCCCAATCCAAGAGTTCTGGTCTCCTCCCAGCTGTACCACGGCAGCCCCTGGCCCTGTGTGACCCAGCACAAGCTGCTGGGAGTTTTTGCAGGATACCAGAAATTGCAGGGATCCCCTGGGATGCCTCAGCTCGCTGGTGCTTCACACAGGCAAAAGGCACATTTATTTCGTTAAACAAACAAACAAACCAGAAAGCCACAGGCACGTTCTGTTCCTGGGCCTCTCTCTCTGCTGGGGACAGATATTTGCGTGGCATCCCAGCGGTGGAGCTTTCCCACTTCCAGCTGCCCCCAGTGCTCTCCCAGGCACAGGAATGAAAATCCCCTGACCGATCCCGTTTGTCAGCGTTTCCCGGGGGCTCCCAGGCGGTGCAGTGCCTGGCACAGGCACAGGAGGGGAGTGATGCTCCTTGCAGCCCGGCAGTCCCGGCGGGTGATGAGGGCCAGGCTTCCCAGAGCGATAGGCTTTGCCACCCGCGCGGGGGCAGCTCGGTGAGCCCCCCTGCAGATGGAGGCCGCTCACCCAGCCGGGGGGGCTGAAGGCTCCGCTGGAGCTCAGGAGAGCCCGTGGGTGGCCGGTGTGAAGAAAGGACACGGGGAGGACTTGGGCCGGTGCAGGGATGGGAGGGCAACCCCCAAATTCAGGCTGTGTGAAACACCTGTGGGATGATTCCCTTCGGGACATCGCAAGTGTCCCGCTGTGGAGCACAGCTGGGCGAGGATTTCTTCAAGGCTTTCACCTTAATTCTCAGCTTCCTTCTCATTAAAATCAGAGTGAGGCCCGGGGGTATGGAAGGAGAGATCACAGAGAGTGTGAGGCACCAGGGGAATGAGCATCCCATAAGGAGAACCCCAGGGATCAGTGTCACCAGCACCAGGGCTCAGCTGTCACCCAGTGAGGGGGGCTGTGGGTATGGGGGTGCCGTGCAGGGGATCCCACTGGTGCAGGGCTGGGGGGCAATATAGGGAGCACAGAGCAGGACCCAGGGACAAAGCTGCCACAGACAGGGGGTTTGTGGGGCTCATGGAAGCTGCAGGATTGGTGCTCTGTGCCCCCTCACTAACACCCCGGGGTGGGAAACTCCAGCACAAAACCCAGCCTGTGTCCCCAGGCCTGTGCTCAGCATCCCGTGTGCAAAAACCCTGGCCCGCTCCTCTCCACGTTTATCCAGGGCATGCAAGGAGTTTCCACAGCTCTCAGTTCCCTCTCAGGGAAAGAGGTGTGTCCCAAAGGAGGGCAGCAGCTTTTAAAGCACAAATGGAGCCTGGAGGTGACCTGCTTGGTGGGAGGGATGTCCTGTGGGGCCAGCATGTGCCCTGTCCCTCGGGTCAGCACCTGGCTGCACACACTGGGCTGTCCTGGCCCCGGCACCCACCCTCCAGCAGGCCAGGTCCTGCTCTCCGTGCAGCTCCGAGCACTCAGCTCTATGTGGAGGGGCAGCACAGGCTCCTCTGCTCTGCCCTGCTGCTCACCCTGCAGCACAGCACGGCCCCCAAAGGGCTGGCAGCTCCTCAGATCCTACAGCATCCCTTGCCAGTGCCATGCTCCCTTGCTGTGGCATCCCAGCCACCCTGCAGGTCCCGGGGGGGACGGGGATGCACAATTGGTCATGTCCGGGGCTGCTGGGAGCCTGTCCTCTTGCCAGAGCCCTGTGCAGGGATGCTGAGCTGCAGAGCCCAAAGCCTTTCCAGCTTAACGCCAGGCTCTTCCCTTCGCAGGGGAATGCCGCGTTCCTCAGGGATGACGCGTTGCATGCATGACCCAGTGTCCAGGCTGGCACGGCCGCACCGACATCACAGGAGTGGGCCTGGCTCGCTGCCGGCCTCTCCCCGGGCTGCAGGAACCAGAGACGAGCCGGTTTCCTTATCGCCCTCCCGCAGCCCCCTCCGTCCCTCTCCCCTGCGGCTCCTGGCCCGGCCGCCCCCGGGTCACGCCGGGGCTTGGCAGCGGTGCGGGGGAAGCGAGCATTGTGGCTGCCCACTGCGGCCCGGCTGGAGGAGAAAGCAAGGATTTCCTGGCCTGGAGCAAGTCCTTCCCGTCTCCTCCCAGCTGCCGAGAGCCTTGGGGATGAGGGTGGGCTGTTCCCAACAGGCTTTGGACCAGGAGCCAGGGGCTGCCCCTGAAGGGAGCTGCTGCTGAATGTGCAGGGAAGCAGGAGGCAGCACTGATCTGGGCACTTCTGTTGGCAAAATATCCCCCTCTGCTCCATCCTGCCCATAAATAAAATCCCCGCTCAGGCAGAGCCTTTGGCCGGCACAGAGATGTTCCCTCGGTGCTCGTGCATTCTCACCCACAATGTGCCACAGGGACGGTGGCAGCTGGGTGGCATTGTGCCATTACACAGGGAATTTAGGAGGGGCAATTCGGCCGTTGCCAAGCTCAGCCCAGCCCAGGACAGGTGGATGCTGTGGGGATGTGTCCATGGGCAGTAACCTGCAGCTCCCCGTGCAGAACCAGGCAGCAGCAAAGAGCTCGGCATGCCTTCCATGGCTAAACCCTCACACAGACACATGGAAAAGGGCCTGTAAGAGCCCCAGCTGGGACACGGGGTTGGGCAGCTCACATACACAGCCACGTTTCTTCCTGCTCAAATGTCGCTTCTCCTTCCTGCGGAGGGAGCAGCCGAGGCGGGGGCAGGTGCTGCTCCCACCCCGCGGGCTCCTGAGCAGCCACGTGGGCGATGCCGCAGCTTCCGCCGGGCACGACCTTGTGCAGTGACTGCACCTGCCGATGCTTTTTAGGACAAGGGTTGGTTTCCTGCTGTATTTCCGTGACTGAAAGTTCCCGGTCCTGGGGACGGCTGTAGCAGAAGGGCTGTCACTCATCTCCCGGGCCGGAGTACCCGCAGCACTTGGCCATCCTCTCCTTTGGCCCCTGCCCCGGGGTGGATTAGGGATGGCACCGTCCTGCCCCTGTGAGGGCTTGGCCGTGCCCGTCAGGGGCTGCTCTGCACACGGGGAGCCGACAGACCCTGTGCAGCGCCCAGCTCCCAGCTAAGCCCTTGGCTCCGGCTCTCTCCCAGAGGAGCTCTGGTTTCTGTCCTGCCGTCTGCTTGTCCTCCCTCGCACCAAACAGTCCCCGTTTGTTTGGCTCTCGCTGCCGGCTGGAGCCGGGGCCGCGTGCCGGGGCCGCCTGTGCACAACGGCGCCTTGTTCGCCGCCTCCCTCCCCGCTCGCTCCTCGCCTGCTTTAGCAATTATCCCAATTAGCTGTGCCCTCTCCTTGCTCCCCAGCTGCACCCTCGTCCCTCCTGCTCCGCACCGGTGGCAGCAGCGCTGCTGTCCGGGAGGGGCCACCCCCGGGCCAGCGGGGTGTGGGCACCGGGGCGGCGGCTGCGCCTTCCTGGGTGGGAAGCAGGCAGGCTGGGCAGAATCCAGGTGGTCCACGCGGAATCCCAGGGCTCTCCTCAATCCCCCTTGGCACTTGAGGAGGGTGAGGAAGCTGTGGCGAGCCTGCCGCTCCCGGGATGCCACTGGCATCGCCCGGGTGGGTGCTGCCCATCCTGCCCCAGCCCTGCCGGCTGCCCCCCCTGCCTCGCTCCCCGGATGGGCTTCCTGCAAGCCACGACCCTCGCGCCACCGCGGCATCCTCATCCTCCCACAGCCGCCAGCCCGTTCGGAGTCGGGGGCGGGTGAAGGTTGAGGTTTCCACCCGCTGATGGAGGCAGCGGAGGGGCCTTTCCAGGCAGTTTCCGGCAGTGCCGTGCTCCAGGGCCGCCTTCTCCTCTGCCCCTGAGCCCACGGAGCAGCGGAGTGCAGTCCCTGGGGAGGTGCCGGGCACAGGAGCATACCTGCCGGCAGAGCCCAGCCAGAGGAGCAGGACCGGTTATTCCTGCGCGCTGACGGTGCCCCGTGCATCTCCCAGACTGGAAACCCAGGGCATGAAAAGCCCCGGATCCTCTGCCCGTGGCCACGCCGGCTCCCGCAATGGTCACGGCAGCGTGGGCAGCCCCTGCCAGCGTTCCCGTGCTGCAGCCATGCGGGGACACAGCGCCTTGGCAGGGGCAGCAGCGGCAGGGCCAGCACCGGGGCTGCCACTCCCGGGATGGCTCCGAGCACCCTGCCCGCGCTGACAGCAGCCCCGGGCTGCCGGGGTTTGATCTTTACTGCTCGAGCCGGGCTGTCTGCTCCCATTTGCGTCTGCCGAGGGAGGGATTGGGAGCGCCGGGCTGGCGCAGGCTGGCAGCTCCGTGCTGGCACGCAGGCAGCCGCCGGGCAGGCGGCCCCTGCGCTGCTGCAGAGCCTCCTCCGCAGCCCTGCCAGCCCCGTGTGCAGATCAGGGTCCTGCAGAAGCCAGGGCTGGGTGAGTCCAGGCAGACGGGGGCTCCCAGGGACTGCCCTCAGCCCTGAGCCTGCACCTTCAAAGCAAAACCGTTGAACCTGCAGCCACAAAACTGCCCCTTCCTCCCCCTCCATAGGACCATGACGGCTCCAGAACACCTAGGGGGAGTTGTGGGTGCTCAGTGCTCTGCAGGGCTTCCTGTCTCCATCCCCCCCCAAAACACACACATGCCCCCAGCAGGGACATGGCTTGTGGTGATCCAGGTCTCTCTGGTTACCCCTGTCTTGTTCTGGGGACACAGCACAGTCCCAGTGGCACCTGACAGCTCCCACAGCAGCCTGCACATGCTGGGTACCCCTCCCCAGCTGGAGCCCTGGTTTCTGTTACATGGAATGGCCTCACCTCCCCATGACACCCTGGCTCCAGTGCTCCACTTGCTTCCCCATGGCCTGCACAGGAGCATCAGGCTGCTGCAAGCCCCTTGTGCCCAAAGATCTCCCTTCAGCCAAGGCACTGGGCAAGGAATCCTCTCTGGAGGGAGCAGAAGTGAAAGACAGGCCTCAAGGTCTTCAGCAACATCCCAGCATCCTGGCACCAGACATGTTGGCCCAGGCTCGTGGAGGACTGGAGAAATCAGGTGATGAAAACCCCAAGGCCAGCTGATGCTGTCAGCCTCTGGGAACATCCCCAATAGCTGGTGCAGCCCCTCCATGCCTGCCCTGTGGGATGCAGCCCCTCCCAGGGACCCTCTGCCATGGATCCTATGCTCCCAGCTTCCATCCATGGCAATGCTGGGGAGTTCACCAGCTTGAGCAGCTCCTTGTGCCTGCCCCACTCCCCTGTCCAACCTCCCATTCCCAGGCCTGCCAGCTGCCCCTCTTCCCCCTGCTCAGCTCTCCCACCATGTACCCAGACCAAGCCTTGGCTCAGCTCCCCGGGCTCTGGGAGCAGCAGCAGCTCCTGCTCTGGCCCCCCAGGGCCCCGCAGCCTCTGCCGGAGCAGGAGCCATGCCCAGGGCCAGCTCCCAGCTGGGCACCCACACAAGCTCCTGGGAGGGTTACAGGCATGCAGGGAAAACAAAATCCTCAGCTCAACGCTCGAATTCACCCAGCTGACCCAGAAATGCAGCTGTGGTGCTCCACACGAGCATGGCTTGCCCAAGCTGAGCAGAAGGGCCAGCAGGAGACCCCGGAGTGCTGGCAGCTGCTGAGGGCAGGGATGGGGAGCACATTGTGCCCTCAGGTCCCGCTGGGAGCCCCAGGACAGGCACTCTGGGGCAGCAGCATCCCACTCACCTCCTGCAAGCACAGCCACAGCCTCGGCCGTGGGGCTGTGCCCAGAGAAAGGGGGGCAGCAGCCTGGAGCCAGGCGGGACTCGGTGGGTCCCATCCACCGCCTTCAGGGGAAGTTTCCCTGCAGAAGCTGAAACCGTACTGCAAAAACAAACAGCTGCCTCACTCTGAGCTGCTGTTCGGAGCCGTGTCCCACCTGAGGCAGCGCCCAGGAAGGAGGAGCAGGACTTTGGGCACCGCGGCACCTGTGCCAGGACCACCGTGTCCCAAGGGGCACCTGGAGGGCACACGCGGCCGCTCCTCCCCCCTGACCCAATTTGTGCCTGGCCGCGGCATCCAGGCGAGCAGCGCTGGCAGGTTACGAGCGCCGGCCTCTCCCGGGGAGCCGGCACAGCAAACACTGAATGTCACCACAATTACAAGGCGCCTGCCGCAGCCCCGGCGTCGGCACCGGAGCTGCTCCACCAGCCCTGCACCCACCCAGCCCCTGAAGGAGGGCCGGGACAGCGGCCGCATCCCAGCTCTGGCACGTGCTCTGGTTTCCTCAGAGCCTCGAATCCCTCGGGCTCTGTAAACCCGGCATCACCTGGGCTGCACGGGCTGGGGGAAGGCTTCTGCAGAGCTGCCATTTCTATTTCTGGGCCAGCCTCGTCCTGTTTTCCTTGGACACAAGGTGTTTTCTAAAGGAAATGGACCCTCTCACCCCTGAAATGCAGCTCTAGGTCTTTCTAGTCACCCCAGCCTGGGCCTGGGCCTGGGCCAGCAGCCTCTGAGGACCTCCAGACCCCAGTAGCCTCATTTCCAGTAGCACTGCAGGAGTGGGAAGGAGTTTCTGACATGACTGTGCTGCTGTGGGGTCACCAAACAGATGTGAACTTCTCCTTCTCTGGGGAGTCCATGGGACTGTGCCTACCTGGGACTGGGGAAGATGCAGCCTCAGATGAAAAAGGGGCTTCTGATGGGAGTAGGGACCCCACTTACCCCACAGGGCCTGTGGCTCAGAGTGTGGCCAGTGTGTCACTCTGGACCTCGTGCAGGGCAGCTTTGAAGGATATCCCACCACCTCCCTGTGCCCTGATCTACTGCTTGACCCTCAAAGAGAAAAAGATTTTCCCTGTGTAGCTATAGGGAAATACATCTGGAATTTCCCATGTCCTTGCTTATAGCTATGGATCCCCATCCTCTCTCCCTCCTCTCAGGAGATAACTGTGGAGAGCAGTACATTTCCATGAGTGCTCTTTTCTGGCAGCTGAGCAATGCCAGGTCTGCAGGCAGGGAGTTGCTGGGGAGGGCAATGAAGGTCACATCTGAGGAGAGAGGATGTGGTCCCTCTGGCCCTGGCCCCTGACCTCCCCCCCAGCCATGTGCATCCCCTCTCCTCCCACTCCTTCCTCCTGCTCAGTGCAGCACCAGCAAGGTGGGCCCTCCCTTCACACCCAGGGTTCATGGAAATGGCCACCGTGTTAATCACTAATAGTAAAAATAATGATTAAACCCTTTGGAATCTGTTTAGGAACATCTGTAACCTTCAAGCTGATCAGAGTACCACCAGTGCATCTCAAGGTTTGTGTGTGGCTTCAGACACTTTGGGGATCCTCCGAGCATCACTTCTCTCCTGGTGGGGTCTCTGTAGACAGCTGCAAGCCTAGAAACCCACCCATCAAAGCCCCCACTGTGGCATTAGGATTGTACTTCAAGAGCATCAGTGATCAGGTCCTGACCACCAGCAACCAACCCACACACTGCTTTAGACAGCAACCAGGGAACAGCTCTGCAGCAGCTGGGGCATCCTTCAGCTACCAGCTGGCACCAAGAGACTCTGCTGCTTTCCTGGCAGTTATTTCAGTAGCATCCCTCCTTCAAAATGGTGTTTTCTCTGCCTAGGCAAGCTGCACAGACAGCTGCTCTGGTGTCTTTGGTGGAGCATTGTGGCCCATGAGAACTGCTCTGTCTCTTCTGTTGGGGTCTGTGCTGGGCTGTTGTGGCCACCTCAGCCAGCCCTGGTGGGTCTCAGCCTGGGATGGTGCTGATTGTGGCACTTGGGGTCCCTTCTCCTGGTGCTACCCCAGGAAGGAAAGGCAGTCCCAAGGGGATGGAGTCACCAACTCGGGGTGTGGGTACCCCATCCATCCCTGGCAGCCAGGCCAGGCCGTCCCTACGGCCCCAAGCAGCTGGGCAGGCCCTGGCACCAGCACTGCCCCGCACAGACCTGCACAGAAAGCTGCTCTCTGCAAAGCTGGGGATGAGCTCATGTTTTTGTGGGTGAATTATCTGTGTGATGAGTGATTCACCAGAGCAAAACAAGATTGGTGTGAGAAACAGGCAGGATTTCGGGAAGAGCTGTGGATGTGTGCAGGACCTGGACAAGCGAACTTGGTGAGAAGAGCAGCAAAGAACTAAAAGGTGGCCTGAGGTGTCACCAGGAGCATGGACAGCACGGATGGGGGCCTGGATGTGGGACAGGAAGGTTTGGCACACACAGGGCTGTCAGCTCACCCAGGTGGGGTGGAAAGAAAAGCCTTGGGTGCCATCACAGCACAAGGCTGGCACTGAGTGAGAGTGGGGCCGTCCTCTCAGAACGTGTCCTTCCCACTGGTGCTAGAAATCCAGAAGGACAATAAAATCCTGAGCAAACAGCTGGATGGCTGAGCAGGTGATGGCTGATGGTGAGGAAGAAATTTAGGGCTGAATTATCTTCTGCCTTCACTGTTCATCTCAGCAAAATGTGGTCAGCAGTGTTACAGCTCCCAACACATTCACAGAGCAAAGGTTTCAAACTGTCAGGATCCAGTCAGGACACTGGACAGGAATGAGTTTTGCAGAAAGAAGCTGTGGTTTCATACAAGGCCAACACCAGCTGAATTACAATAAACTCCTGATTATAAACAGCAAAACTTTGTTCATCTGGGACAAATGGAGGGAATCCACTGGCAAAGCTGCTCCTGCATCTGTCCAAGGAGAGCTGGACCCAAGGACAGCAGCTATAACTGAGCTGAGGAGCAACCTCTGAACCCAAAGGTGTGCTTGGCCTGCTGACAAGGTCTGAAAATGGTAAAATACATCAGTGCTGCTTGTAAAACCCGGGAGAGCACCCACATCACATCAGCACAGCTCAAAAGGCATTCTGAGGATATCCACATGCAGCCAAAATATGTACATTTATGATAACACCCAATGCAATAGGTTTTTATAAAAGATAATGCAACATGTATGTTTAAATGCCAAAGTTAGGTGTTAAACCAGGAGTAAGAGACAAGACCCAAAGGCAGAGGTGGACACGGGGCTGAGGTTTGGTAGGGTCATCACTCAAGTCTGAGCCATACAGGCCCAGAAAGAGATGGAAGGTCTGGATTTTGAAGGATGAGATTATTTCAGATTGGGTAGAAAGCAGAGATCTTGGTGGACCAACTAAGCAGAGGAAAAGGAAAGCTCTGCATTGAGCATGCAAAGCAGAGGCAGAGCCATTGGGGCAACAGGAAGATCCCAGCACCTTGGCACAAACACACTCTTATTCAGCAGAAAAGAGGCCCAATGTTATTTATGATTATTTTTAAATAGAGCTGTTGCCTAACTCATGGAAGAGCAGCATAATAACACCATGTAGCTGGGTCAGCACAGGGATGCCATATGAATTAATAACAGAAAATAGCTCGTGCTCGCTCACTTCCTGCAATTTCCTCTGCTCAGTGAGCTCAAGCGTAAGATCTCAGCTCTTGCTATCTGCACCCAGGCACGTTAGCAGGGAAGGAGCACCTGACACAGGGAGGATGGGGAAGATTAAGGGAATCCCTGTTTAGCAGTGCTGGAGTGCCAGGCAGCAGCAGCCTCAGACTGATTTCGGCAGGTGAGCAGATCAAAGGATGGCACTTGGAGGGACTAGAGGAGTTCAAAAATCCCTTATCCGGTGAGAGAAACTCAAAGATTAAAAACTCAGTCGTTGTCAAGAAGAGAGCAGGTATTTCCAGGTGGAGGTGATGCTGCAGGGTCCCCAGGGTGAACCACACTCCAGGGTCAGTCTGGCCTGGGAATGGAGCACAGCTGAGCCCTTGGGGTACCAGGGAATCCTTCTGCCTGGGTGGTTTTGGTCATCTCTTCCAGGTCAGGAAGAGATGCACCTGGGTGTGATTTTTTAGCATCATTGCCTGAAGTGGGGGTGAGAAGATCACCTGTGGGCTGCAAAAGGCCTGGCAGAGCTGTGAAATATGTAACCTGCAGCTCTTGTGTCTGTCTCACTGATAGCAGGGCCAGAGGACAGTGATGGTGTGAGGACAATGTGGCTGTGTCGACACAACACAGCTCCAGGACCATGCAGACCCTTGTTACAGGGGCTGGAGGGTCAGCAAGCAGGGCTGGACAGGGTAATCTTCAGGGAGGGCAAAAAAGTCCAGGCAAAACCCTGGAGGAATACAAAAATCTAAAAAACAGCAATGGGTGACTGGAGCAGGGAAACCCCAGCAGCACCCAAAGGAGCCTGGTGAGCCCCACCAGCATCCTGCTCCAGCCAGGGCTGGATGGAGTGGTGGAGTGGGTTTGGATTAGAGTGTGCACGTGCCTGGGTCACTGATCCTGGGGCTGGGGCAGGGGAGCTGGAAGGCTCTTGTGTGGGGCTGCCTGCTTATTTTGTCCACTTAGCTGTGTGGGTCCCCACTCTGGGAGAAGGCAGCCTGGCCTCTAATATGTGCCAGGGGACATCCATGCCTCTCACATCTGCAGGAGCCAGAGAGCATGGACCAGGACTCATCTGCTCAGGGGACCTTGTGGGGTGTTCCCAGCCTGTGGGGTCCTGCCTGCCCGTTCCACTGTGGGGTGACACCACCAGCCCATGGCCGTGAGCCACGCTCCCTGGGGCTCTGCAGGGACCTGTCAGCATTGCTGGGACCCAGCGGTCGTGTGAGCCCCCCAGCACCACACTGACCCCACCGTGTCCCCAGGGAGCAGTGAGCCCCTGTGCCCAGGGGTCCCGGAGCTCAGCAGGGACTGGGGGACTCTCAGGGGCCCCCTCTGCTCCCCCGACAGTCGGTGGCCACGGATCCCAGGGGACAGAGTGGGGTGCATGGCTGATTTGGCAGTGGGAAAAAGCAGCGTGGGGGGGGATTCCTAGCGGTCCGACCTCTTCCCAGCCCCGGGGGCTGCAGGGGCTGCTGGCAGGGCCCCGCTCCCCGATGCTGCCCCACGGCCGCGGCCCCGGAGCG
>WEIU01001409.1:320638-336662 GCA_013389925.1 Aegithalos caudatus
GCAGCCGCCCCGCTCGCCCCGCGCCCGCCGGGGCCCTTCGGGGCTGGGTGCGGGACGTGGGTGCTGTTCCAGGGCAGGAGGCTCCTTCAGCAAGGCTGCCTGAAGGGTTTGAAGGCAGCAGCGTCCGCACAGAGTCCCAACATCCCTCCGGTGCGTTTTGGGGTGTCCTCCCAGACCAGCGGGTCAGGAGCCTCTGACGCCGGCTGCAGCCCCATCACCCTCACCGAGAGGCCACCCAAGAGGGGTAGCGCCGTGAGCATCCAACAGCCTTTTCCTCTTCCTCCTCCTCTTCCTCCTCCCCAGCACCAACGCAGTACTGACCCGCCACGGTCCAGAGGAGAGGGCACTGAGCTGGGCGCTGCCGGGCACTGCCCGCTGTGCCAGAAGGGTGCAGGCGAGGCGGGCACCGTGCAGGCAGCTGCCTCCTGCCGTGGGCCAGGCAGGGCTGGGGCCGAGCCCGGCTCTAACCAGTCTGGTTTGTCAGCTTCTGGAAGCGGCTCAAATGCAGGGAGCCTGGGGCAGGCAGCCATGCCCGCACCAATCAGCTCCCGCCGGAGCTGGGGAGGAGCTGGGACCACGGCCGCCTCTTCTCCTTGCCCAGCACAAGTGGAGTCACCTCTGGGCCAGTGCTGCCCACACCACTGTCCCTGGGGCACGGCAGCATGGCCCTGTGCTCCACCAGTGCAGCCTCCCAGTATTTCCCTGTGCTCCACCAGTGCAGCCTCCCAGCATGGCCCTGTGCTCCTCCAGTGCAGCCTCCCAGCATTGCCCTGTGCTCCACCAGTGCAGCCTCCCAGCATGGCCCTGTGCTCCTCCAGTGCAGTTCCCCAGCTCAGACCCCAGTACAGCCCCCCAGCATGGACCCTGCACTACCCCAGGACAGTTCCCAGAATAGGCCCTGTGCTGCCCCCATCCAACTCCCTGTCCCCCAGGTGGGTCCTGGGCCACCTCTCCTTGCCATATCCCACACAGCAGGGCCTGGAAGTTTTCTTCCAAGTTTCCTTCCAGGTTTCCTGCCTGGACAGTGCCCCAGATGAAGGGATGGTGGCAACAGGGTGATGACTGCACTGGCCCCATTGTCCCTGGCACATGGGGACACTCAGCCCAGCCAGGGTGTGCAAGTGCAAGAGTTGCTCAGAGCAAAGCAGTGGTGTGGGGAGTCCCCAGACCACTCTGTTCCCCCTCACAGCTCAGGATAGGCCTGGGCACTGCTCACCCCTGCAGGAGCCCATGACTCGGCTGTGGGAGGGTGGCTGGGTCACAGGCATGGTGTGGCACTGCTGTCCCTTCCTGTCCTGGCCTGCTCCAGGGAATGTCCCTGCTGATTCATGCCCTGGGTCCTAATTGCTATTTACACAGTGGCACCCAGTTTGCTGAACTGGGGGAGGAAGGTGGTGGCACTGGTCCCACTGGGGCACGGGCAGGGCCAGGAGGGTGCACAGCCTTGAGGCTGCAGGGAAAGGACTGGAAGCAGCTCCCAGCACAGGGTGGAGGAGAGATGCAGCTGAGCAGGCACTCAGGGAAGGGGATAAGTCAGCAGGAACTCGGAGCTCAGCAGGCTCAGGATGATGAACTGGTAGGAGAGACAGAGGCATTGAAGCTTCCTCCTGTGCCTGTCCCTGCAGGCCTTGGCCACTGGAGACAGGGGGAACAGGTCTGTCCAGGCAGCCTCCTCCTGCAGCAAGCACTGCTGAGTAATGCTGGGGTGGAGGGACTCATGCAACACTTCCCTTCCTCTGGCCCTGCCACAAACAGCAGCCATGGCTCCAGCAATGCCCTTGGCTGCCCCCCACCCCACACAGGGATCCCTGGGGCTGGGGCATGAGGGGGCAGACCAGTCCCACGCTGAAGCCAACCAGCAGCACCCCCAAGAGACCTCTGGCCCCTGCTCTGGTGGAGTGTGGGCACAGGGAGCCAAACCCCCTGGGAGATGGGGTCCTCCCGCTGCCATGGCCCTGCTGCAGTCAGGGAGGGGCTGGTTGGGTAAATGCACCCCCACCCTGACTGGGGTAATCCCAGCCCAAGAAGGATGCCAGAGGCAGATCCCTTTGCTGGCTCCTTTATTCAGACAGTCTGTGGGGGAGCAGGGAGCCAGGCTCACGACCAGGTTTCAGACTGGAAGCGCTGGGACCGTTCCAGGGCTGTTAAACGCTCCTCTGCTTCCGAGGGGGACAGCCCACCCTCCAGCTGCAACACCGACCGCAGGGCCTCGGCCACTGCTGCTGGCATCTCCTTGGCATTCCTGGGGACAGAGCAGGACACAGTGGAGGGCGAGCAGGAACATGGGGGCAGAGCAGCCCCAGTGCTCCAGGATCAGGAATCAGCAGTCCCTGAGGCCAAAGCCACCACGGGGCAGTGGGAACCTGCCTCCTGCTGCCACAGGCTGCCTGGCACGGGGTAAATGACAGGCTTGAGAGGCAGCTCCTACCACTCCCTGGAGAGCAGGGCCGTTATCCACAGGGCTCTTCAGCATGGGCAGTTGCAGGCACAAACGTGGCCATGGGACCCCAGGGAAGGAGCATCACAGGTCAGGAGCCCAAACACCAGCCCCACACAGCTCCATTTGCCAGCATCCTCATTAGAGAGGCACGGGCAACATGCACGGGTTGGAATTTATCATCAGGAGGGCAGGAACCTGTCCTTTCATCTCTGGAATCACTCAATGTCAAACATGTCTGATCCTCAGCTGGGCAGGAGCAGCCGCTCCCATCCTGCTGCTGCCTGCTCTCAAGAAATCCAGAATGATTGCTTTGATGAGGACATTTGGAACCAAAGCCAGTTCAAACCTCAAAATCAGAGAAATGCTGGAGAAAACATCGAGCCCCTGTGTAGAAAATACCCAAATAGAACTGAGTGCTTTCAAGCACAATTATTTCTATGGGGAAATCAGAAATTCAGACTTTTTTTTTTCCTGGAGAGAGTTTCATTTGATGAACTGCCTGTGCGACAAAAAAAAAAAATCTAATAAAAAATTTCCCAGCCTGCTCCAATTGGCACGAGCAGCTGGCAACGTCCTTGCTGTTTCCCAAGAACAAGGCAGAATTCTGACTTGCTTTTGAAGCTGATTAACATCCCAAAATACCCAGAAAGGAGGTCTTCTTTTTTTGGAAGAGTCGCATTGTTTCTGAGTCAGGCACTGATATGCAAGTACAAGATAATGGAGTTGGGCTTTGTGATGGAAAACATGTCAAATAGCAAATTTTTTTTTAAAAAAAGAGACATTTTCAACCTTTTTGCCCCTGAGTGAGACAAGCTAGAGCAGATGCAGGCCTGGCTCCCCAGAGCCCACCTGGCCTGGGAAGGGAAGGCAGACACAAGTGTCCCATGACCCAGGGCCGCTGCTCAGGGTCACACAGCCCAGGACTCACTTCCCCCAGCTTTCTCCCAGTCTGGCTGGAACTGTGGGTTTGGGGGGAAAACAGGATCACCCTCCTGCACTTTCCTGCCTGGCACCCCACTGACAGCTCAGTCTGTGGGCCAGGGAGGGGCATGGTGATCCTGGGAGCCTTTCTGCAGGGTTTGGGCTGTTCAGGAAAGGAGGAACAGTGTGCTCTGCAATCAGCACAGTGTCACTTGTACAGGGAGGATGAGGCTCTTGGATCCCACCTGCCTGATGGGGACTCAGGGACACTCCACACCAGGGACAAAGCCCCCAACAAGAGGATTCTCAGAGCAACCCTGATGTCCAAAATACCATCCTCATGGCCACACATCTGCCATGGGGACAGCTGTGCAAACCCTGCTCTTTCCAAGACACTGGTTCTTTTTGGGGATGTCCATCAGCACCAAAAAGTAGGAAAGAGAATGGAAGGAGAGAATAAAGCCATGACCCAAAAGCTCAATAGTCCCAGTGTTTGGGCTGTGGATGGAGGGACAGCCCCAAGTCCCAAATGCTCCAAACCCCAGACCCAAGGGCAGGAATGGGGTGAGGCTCCAGGAAGCCCCGTGCTGCAGCAGTGAAGGATGGAGTGGGGTGACCTGGCCTCCACTGCCTGGGAAGTAAACAGGAATCTCCTTCTCCCAGGAATGCAGCGAGGCCAGTCTGGCCCTGAAAGGCGCCAGGGGAGTTCCTGCTCTCCTGAATGCAGCAGGAAAGAACCTCCTGCAATCGCTGCTGGTGTCGACAGCCGAGCCCAGGCCTGCACCCTCAGGTCATGGGGTGCAGGACAAACGCCATGGGCGGGCTCTGCCCAGCTCCAGGAGCCCAGAGCACTTCCCAGGCTCGCCCTGGGCAGCAGGGAGCAGCCTCTGGCTGCAGGACAGGTCAAGGGCTCTGCCAGGACACGGGTACAGAGCTCAGAGCAGAGCTGCCGACGCTCTGACCCCAAAGGCCAGACCCCACCTTCTAGCCAGCACTTCCACATGTGCAACCAGCCCTGGACAAGCACCTGGAGAGGGACTGTGCTTTCCAAGGAGATTGGTGTGGTGCAACAAGGCTTGTCCCTGCCCAGGGAGGCAGCTTGGGGTGCAAAGAGCCAAACAGAATGTGCCAAGGCTCCAAAAGCTGCCCCTGAGCCCCGGCATCACTGGAAATCCTTCCCACACAAGTGGCCACAGGTGCCACACAAGCCTTTTCTCCAGTTTCATCGAGCACTGCTGGAGGAGAGGCTGTGCAGGGGCCAGACCTCTCCTGTGTGGATGTGCTGTGGGTCAGAGGCTGTGCAGGGGGAGGGTTGGGCAGGTGGCATTGGCTGGAGAAGCTTTACCAGTTCCAGCTGTGCCCCTCAAAATGGGAGCATGGGGTAGGTGACAAACATCCCTGTCATCCCAGGGCTCCTGCAGTGGGACATACTGAGAGGAGGAATGAGCTGCCCCTCTGTAACAGGGGGCTGAGCTGAGGAAATGCCTCCAGGTGGATGAAGGGGCAGAAACATGCAGCCCTGCTCCCCCAAGCCCTGCACAGAGAGCTCTCACTCACCCAGCCAGGTAGACATGAGCATTCCCACTGCTCAGCAGCTCCCACACCAGCCTTCCATTCTCCCGGATGCGGTGCTGGACATAAACCTTCTCCTCCTGCAGGGAAACAAAGCACTGAGCTTACCAGCTCTGGAGCAGCCCCAGCTCTTGCTCTCAGGACTGTTCTCAGGCTGTTTGCAGGAGCTCAGGGCAGCAGAGCCCCCTGGAACTGAAGGCACTGGGAGAAGCAGTTGGATCAATACCCAGTGTGGGGAATGAGGAACCCCACCCCCAATGTCTGCACTGGGACAGGCTGGTGGGAGAGGGGTGTAGCAGCAGGAGCTTCAGTGGGAATACTGGGCCCCAACCAGCCCCTCAAATCCTTTGGGTATCCACTGGTCAGGGCCATGACCTGGGGAGGCTCTCTGAGGGTTTCCCAGCAGGGCAGAGAAGGCTCTGTGGCCCCTCTGTGCCAAGTTTGCTACAGAACACAGACCCTTCCCTGCACCCTTGACTGCTGGAGACCTGGAACAGCTTGGAAGGGCAGAGTTTGGAGGGACAGCCTCAGTCCCAGTCCCTGCCCCTCCACTGTGCTTAGGGACTGGATGAGGACTGGCTTTGGACACAGTACAGCCCAGTCAAGGAGAGTTCCCAAAGGGTTAATCCACAAGATTTCAAGCATCCAAGCAACTGCCTACAGCCCTGGCTCCTGCCCAAGAGCACACCATTGCCAACGTGCCTGAACTCATTGCTGGCCCAGAGGGCTCCCGTGACAAAGGTGACACTGTGATACAGGCCAGGCCCTGTGCTGGGCGTCCCCCCACGCCCAATTCTGCAGAGTGGGGAGCTGAGCCATGGGCACAGCTCCTCCCCATGCCCCCCTCTCCAAAGGCAGGACAGCTCTCGCTGTGGCTCAGGTCCTGCAGGCTGGAGATGTGTGTGGGAACAGCCCTGAGCAGCTCCAGCCCAGGCTGTCCCAGGAGCTGGTCACCTGCAGTGCCAGCTCAGCCTGGGCACAGCTCTGACTGGGCACTGCCCTCAGCAGCACAGCACAGGCTGCCTCAGCTCCACTGACAGGAACGAGCTCGGTGCTGGGCTCCAAGGGGATCATCCAAGGACCCAGAAACCAAAGCACCCCAGTGACAAACTGGGCTCACAATGTCTCAGGGCACCCACATTTGGCTGGGACTCATCTGCACTGTGGGTGGGTGTGCTGGGACAGGGGCTTACTGAAAAGGGACTTGGAGAGAAGAGTCAAACCTTGCTCAGCTATGGAGCATCCCAGCCCTCACCTGGGTCTTTGACAACAAACTTTTTGATGAGTTAAAGGCTGTGGTATCTCCTGAAGCAAAAGGCACAACAGCCCAATGTGGCACATCCCACCTGGCTGTGCTCCCACAGCCTTGGGGGCAGAGGACTCTGGTGACAAACTGATTTGGCTTATGGAGCAGGAGAGAGGGATCACTCCAATGGAAGTCCCATCCCTCCACGGTCAGCAAGAGCAGAAGGTGGCTCTGGCTGCTCTCCAGATTCAGAGAGCAGCAGGTGCCCCTTCACTGCTCATTCAACAACCCTCTGCAGTGTTGCTCCTGTTCCTCACAGACTTGGAAAGCCTTCACAGAAGCACCCAGCTCCTGCCTTACCAGTGGATAAAAGATGCTGAATTCATGTCAACATATGCACACAGCCAGGAGAAAGGGCTGGGGCTGGTGCAGCTGAGCTACTGAGAGATTTCCATTCTCTTTTTATCACATCCCTGTTCCAAAGCCAGGCTGAGCTTTCAGTGCCATCAATGAACAGAGGAAGGCAGTGAAACAGATCTCCAGCTCAGGGAACCTCTCTGGCAGCACTGCAGCTCCAAGGGGGGATGAGGGCTGCCCACCAGAGACACTGCCTGGGAAAGCAGGAAGCAAAGTGAGGGGCTGAGTTGTGGGCGTGCTCTTACCCATGGGGAGCTTTTCCTCTGTGTATGTGGGACTCAGAGAGAGCTGGCACAGAGGCCAAGCTCCTCAGCTTCAGCCAGGGCTCACAGGGACACCTGTGAGGAGCGTGGTACTCAAGCAAGAAGTTATTGCTTGGTGACCCTCCAAGAGGCTTGGGAGCCTTTTATCACTCACATGGTCTGGCCAAACAAAGCTGGTTAATGCCTTATCTGCTCTGCTGCTATCCAGCCTTGTCCCAGCAACCTTTCCAGCTCAACTTAGCCAGACACAGCCCTGCAGGGCAGGAGGGGATCTCAGCCAGCACTGAGGTGTGTGGGGGAGTGAGCTGCCCACTGTGCCACCTCACCAGATCCCTCACAGGTCATGCCAACAGCTCCAGGGCACAGCCACACTGGCAGAATCCCCTGAGTGCTGCCTGAGATGCTCTTGTCCCCAGCTCTCCTCCTCTGGGCACTGACCTGGTCCCTGGAGAAGGCTGTGAAGAGTGTCAGGAGGCCCTTTGTCACCAGCTCTTCCCACTCTGTCTGGCAGTAGAAGTCCTTGGATTTGTGCCGGCAGCCGAAGAAGAGGCAGTTCCCTGCAGGAGCAGAGCACCAGGCTGTGCTGGGAGCACCCCATGCTGGGCACTGCTGGTGCCACCTGGCTGACAGCCCTGGCCTGCAGAGCCACCATCCATGTCAGCAGGAAGTCAAGTGAGCTGTGGCAACCAGAGGCCCCTGTCTGCTGAAAAAGGCAGAGAGTGTCCCCCAGGGCTGTCTGTTCCCTGAGCCAAGCAATGAGGATGGGACAAGCTGCAGCAGCAGCTGAGCTCAGTAACCCGTGCTCACTCTCAGAGAGCCAAGAAAGAGCCTCTGCAGAGCTTGACCCAACCCAAAGAGCTGCCCTGCAGCACAGCCTGTGAATAACCACACAGGCTACACACAGCAGGCTCTGGGCCTCACCTGCCCCAGAGCTCAGCCTGCTTCTGCTCAACACAGCAAAGCCTGACCTGGTGGAACCCTGACGAGTCCCCAGTCCATCCTTCCATTTGCTGACACAGACCTGTCTGAAAGGGGCACCCCAAGAGCCTCCCAGGACCATCCCTCACCTCCACGTCCCAGTGCCACCCGCTCCTGGATCGCTGCTCGGAAAGGTGCCACCCCTGTGCCAGGGCCAATCATGATCACAGGGGTGGCAGGGTCAGCTGGGAACTTCATTCCTCCTTTCTTCACCCAAAGAGGCACCCGGACATCACCTGTGAAACAGAGAGACACTGACAAGCATCAGCCCAGCCCCAGTGCCCTGTGCCTGCCCGTGGAGGGTGAGTGGACACCCAGCTCTTTCACAGTGCTCCAAAGACACAGATGGACCTGGCTCATCACCCCTGGCACCAAGGGCACACTGTCAGCTGTCTCAGCACTGCCTCTGCAAGAACCTGAGTGTAGGCCAGAGCAAGGCCCAGCTGTGGGACAGCCCTCTCCTCACACAGCCTGTGCCAGCAGAGATCCCAGATGGATGTACGGGATGCCCCAAAGGCTGCCAGAGCTCCAGGAGCGTTTGCACAAGGCTCTCAGGGATGCACAGTGTGGGATTGTTGGGGTGTTTGTGCAGGGCCAGGGGTTGATGATCCTTATGGGTCCCTTCCAACTCAGCTTTTGCTGTGCTTCTGTGAAAGAAGGGACCAGCTGTGGCTATGGGACTGGAGTGAGTGCTACCAGCTCCAGAACACCAGGAGCAGCCCACAGTGGGATAGCAGGGTCCAGCAGCTGGGAGAAACCTGGGAGTTCAGGGTAAGCTGGAGAGGCACACCATGCCCTGATGAAGATGGGGGCAGTGAGGAAGGACAGCAGGGCCATCCTGCCAAGCCACTGTGCTCCCCACGGAGCTGGTGCTCCAGCCAGGCAGCTCCTGCACACGGGCAGCACCCACACAGCTCCATCACGGGCCCAAGGGATGAGCACTGGGTGATGTGGGAAGCATTCAGGATTCTCAGAGTCCAAGCACTCACCCTGCTGTGGGTTGAGAGAAGCCAGCCAGGTGGAGCAGAGCCCACGGCGGGGTTTGCTGAGCCGTGTCCTGTACTGCACCACGGCCACCAGGATCTGCATCCGCTCGGGATGGGCCTGTGGCACACAGAGCCATGAGCACACAGCCAGCACAGCTCCTCCTCCAGGGACAAAGCCTGTGCCCAGCTCCCACCAGGCTGCCTGCAATACCCGTCCTAGCCTGGCACAGCCACTTACAATGGACCCCACCCTTGCTCAAAACCTTTCCAACGGGGAAGGGGCTTTTCCTGGAGAACCACTGCTACGGGAATGCTCTGCACAGCTGGCAACAGGGATGGTGACTGTCCAACCCAAGAGGCTCCCGTGGAGGACAAGCCCAGCCGTGCAGGGGCTGAGTGGCCGGTCCCACCGCCACCTCCCGGCAGGAGCAGGGAGCAGCACTCTGCCCTGCCCAGCTCCCGGGATACATCCCACTGCTCCCAGGGACAGTGACACCAGACCTCTGAGGCGTACTGGGACAGCCCTGGCACTTGCAGGGCTGCAGGAGAGCAAGTCTCCTAATCTGAAGGCTGGCCTAGCCCTGAAGTTTGCATCCAGCACATCAGGCTGCTACAGGCTCAGCGCAGAGCAGGGATTTGGGTGGGCTGTGGAGGCTCCAGGGGATATTTGCACCAACAGTCAACCCAGGCTCTGCCAGACCCTCTGTTCAGAGTCTGAAATGAGGCCAGAAGGACCGAGCTCTTACCAGCATGGAGGAGGCAATGGAGAAGGCACGGGGTCTGATGCGAGGGATGAGGTCCAGCAGGTAATCAGCTGGGATGGAACACGTGGTGTGAGGGAAATCCCACATCACCTGCAAAGCCAAGAGGGTGAGGTCTGGTGACCCCAGAGGGCAGCCTGCCTGCCCTCAGGGCACCAGAAGCTGTCCCACACACCTGTGCCACGCTGCCCTCGGCCAAAGGCACCACATGGGGCACCTCTGAGCACCACCCACCCTGCCCCATTGCCCTTCCCCTCAGAGCAGCACAGAGCCCACCCCAGAACCCACAAGGACCTAGAGCTGGTCTTAACTGCTGGTGGAAATCCACAGACACTTCACAAAGTGGGTGAAGCAGATTAAACTCCTCAGCCAAGAAATTCTGGCTGATGGTGTCCTAGGTGCTTTCAGCCCCCAACAGCCCTCCTGGGGCAGGTCTGCCCTGCTCCCAGCCTCACCTCCAGCGTGGTCCTGCGGGGCCTGTTGCAGTAGCTGTACAGCTCCTCCTGGCCCTGTGCTGAGCTCAGCTCCTGCAGCTTCTCCCGCTCCAGCTCACTGGTGGAGAAGTTGGCCAGGAGCTCGAAGAAGGAGCGCCGTGGCACACAGGAGATGTCCAGGTAGTGTGTGACCAGGTACTGGATGGTGCAGGGCTGTGGCAGGAGGGGAGGAAGGGACGTGCCTGCAAGGCAAGGCAGTGGGGACAGCTCAGGGCCAGCACCTGCCTGCCTGCTGTCCCCAGAGCAGGGCAGCTCTGCTACTGGAGCCAACTCCACTCATCCCTGCTCCCACCATGGGCTCCACTCCCTCCTGCTCTCCCACAGTTTGCTTTTCAAGACCACAAGTTTGCAACAGAGGACGTCAGCAGCGTTCAACTGTCCCTTAGTTTTGGCAGGCGCTTTGGGATAATGCCTTATCCACATGGCTCCTGTCCTGCCTGCACACAATGCAGCGGAAATAACCAGCAGTGTCATGTGTCAGGCCTGTCCCTGTCTCCCACGTCTCTCCCAAGGGTGTGAGGAGCAGCCTGAACTTCTCTCGGGTTTGTCTGCCAGGCAAAAATTCCAGCATGGACAGACACAGGGAAGTTGGAAGCAGAATGGACACTCAGGGGCCAAGAGAAAAACTCTCCCTGTTCCATGCAGGCACCAAGAGCTCTGGGGGGCCTTCAAGGGGTTCCTCTGGTTCTTGTGGTGGTTTGTGGCTGCAGGAGCCCCTCAGGAGGTCCCTGGGGCACAGGCAGAGTGGGGAGACCTGCACACCCCATGCAAGGAAGAACGAGACTCCCAGTTTGGACCTGGGGCTGAGAAGGCTGCAGGATCCTCCCCACTCTGTGCTGGGGCTGCCAAGGTGGAGCCTAGCACTGCTGGATTCCTCCAGTAACACTGGCTCTGCACAGGATCCACACACACAGCCCTGGAGGGAAGGACAGGCAGGTGTCCTGTATCCATCCAACACTCCCAAACCAGTCTACAGCAAAGAGCAGAGCTCCAGGCTGGGCCAGAGCTCAGGGGATGCCCTGTCTCAGCAGGAAGGGGAAGGAGCAGCAAGCAGGACCTACCAGGCTCCGTGGGCTCCAGCACAAAGCGTCTGTGTGGCTCCAGGCACAGGAGCTGGCAGAACTGCTGCACATCTTCAGGGCAGTTCTGGGGCTGGACCATCACCACGTCCCCCGCACTGAACCTGGGGATGCAGGGGGAGCTCCAAGCACAGCCATGGGGCAGAGCCACAGGCACGGCACGGCCACCCCAGCACCCACACCAGGGCAGGCAAATCCCAGTGCCACCAACTGCTCCGACAGGCAAAGGGAGCCGGTCCACGGGCAGGACCCCCACACCGTGGATGGGGACCGGCAGCAGGGACCATGAGCACGAGACTGCAGCCTCAGGTGTCAGTGAGGAAAGGCAAAGGAGGAGGGCAGGCTCCAGGACACCTGGTCCCACACGACGAGCTCGGGGGAGTCAGGAAAGTGCTCACGTGATCCCTGAGCCCGCGATGTCGAACTCGATGAGCCGGACGTCCTGGAAGTGGGAGGCTGCAGTGACCCTCTGGTTGGACACCACGGGGGCACAGAAGGGCTGGAGCTCGCAGGGGGCGGCCTGGGGGGCTGCTGGCTGCAGCAGCTCCCTGTCAGGCTGTGGGGAGTCTTCGGGCAGGTAGTGCAGGGTGTACCTGGGGGGCAGGCTGTGGGGAGGAGAGCAATGCACAGGGGTTACCTCCATGGCACAGCTCCTCTGCTGCTGCAAGGGGAGAGGCAGGAGAGGCCTGGAGTGTCCCACTGTATCCACCAGTGTGGGTGGGCCTGATTTTCTGAGTCTGGAGGATTTTAGCATGCTAGTAGCGGCTGATTTCTTCCCAAGGGAAGATTCCTTGGGAGAATCTTTTCTCAAAACAATTTTAGTAAATAACTGTCCTTGCTCAAATGGTGCAGTGGCTAGCACTGCTGCCTTCCAAGCTATCGACTCGGGTTTGATTCCCTCTCTAGTCCCATTGGTAGAACTAGACAGACAGCCAAACACCAGCCGAGACAGGATCACTTTGAGAAAGAATAGTTACTTACTAAAATTGTTTTGAGAAAAGATTCTCCCGAGGAATCTTCCCTTGGGAAGAAATCAGCCACTACTAGCAGGCTAAAATCCTCCAGACTCAGAAAATCAGGCCCACACACCATTGTCCCTGTGCCCTGGAGCTGGCCTGTGTAAGGGAATGCAGTGGAGACTGCCAGGAGGAGATCCCAAAGGCTCCAGAGCAGGCAGGGGGAGGCTGCCAGGGCCAGAGGCATGTCAGGACAGCAAGATGGGCAGAACCCAGCTGGGGCAGCTGTCACATCCCCCAGGGGACAAGGGGACACCCATCCAGAGAGAGATGGGCCACCTGTGGCCAAAGCACAAGGAACACTGGAGACACCAGAAGCTGTGTGGGGAATATTTCTGCTCCAAGCAGAGCATGTCTCCACTCTGGAGAACAGCCAAGGAAGCAGGGCCTTTCACCCCAGCCAGCCCCAGCAGTCCCTGCTCACCCTCTGCACTCACCACACGTTGGGACTGATGATCTCAAGGCCAGGAGGGAGAGGATACAAGGCAAGGATCTTGTCCCATAAGGCCACGAGCCAGGGATCGACCACTGCATCTGGCCTGCAAGTGGGAAATTCAGGCTGTAGCAACATCATCCCTTCAGGGTCAAGCCCCACTACCCCTGCATGTGCCCAACAACCATCCCCACAGCCACCCAAGGCCACTCCCTTCCAGCTTCAGGTCTGGGAAGAAACACATCTCAGCCACTCTAAGCATTCACTCTCTCTCCAGGGCCCAACTACTGACACCTGAACAGGATCTCCAGCCCCTGAGCAGCACCTGTGGGATCACTGAGTTCCTGAGCCACCCACAGCCTTTGCCCCGTGCCAGGTGAGCACAGCTGAGGCTGCTGAAATGCCTGCAGGTACAGAGCTGGGTGACACAGCCATGCCCTGCTCTGAACAGGGCTAGAGCTGAGCCAGGGGTCATGGCCACGTTCCAGGGGTCTTGGGACACGAAGAAGGTTGAGAGCAGACATCAGCGCATTCCCAGCGAGCTGCAGGAGCAGCCCTGTGGTGGGAGCAGCACACAGCCCTGCCATCAGCCCCAGGACAGAGCTCCAGGGCACCCTGGGGCCCCCCTGCCACCCCTCTGGGCCCTTACCCCAGGTCGTGCTGGTCATCTCCCAAGGCCACCGGCAGCAGCGGGCTGCCCCCGAGCTGGAGCAGCCGTTTGTGCAGCTTCTTTGCAACAAAATTAAACCTGAGCAGAGAATAACACAGGGCAGGGCTGCTCCAGCAGCACAGCAGGCACTGTCACAGCACCAGCACACACTGCCAGGGCCACCAGAGCAGCACACAGGCACTGCCCAGCCTGTGCCAGCTCACAGAACCAGCTGGGTGCCACTTGCTGGCCCTCACAGGCTGTACCCAGCCCCGAGAGGGGACAAGGGGAGGCCCAGCTTCCCTTAGGTAGCTTGTGCCCTGGACCATAGAACATTTCCTTCCCTCCAGCCCCTCACTGCCCCACGGAGCTCAGGCACACCCATCCCTCCCACTAGAGCTCTTTGAGGCACACAGGAACAATCTTCTGGGAGACCTGGGACCAACAGGGCTGGCTGCCACCTCTGTTTGATGTCTCCTGTTGCCTTGGTCCATAGCTGTGATGATTGACTGACACATGATGTGTGACCCACTGCAGCAAAGCCTCCTTGGTGAGGCTGGGAGGAAAGCAAAGGCAGAAGCCTAATTCCTGGGGCGTAGGAGGGACACGGTAGGGCAAGGATTCTTAAGGCTGGTGGGAGTTACATTTTATCTGAGCTGCTGCTCCGGAATCAGACTCTGTCTCCCCTCACCCCCTTTGTTCTCCAGCCACTCTGCTCCCTGCTGCAGTCAGAGGTGTGAGGAGCAGCTGCCCAGGGGCTGCAGAGCTGCTTACTTGGGGTAGGAGGAGTCCCCGAGGCCCAGCACGGCGTAGTCCAGCTGGCACAGGGAGCCGGCAGGGAGGCTCTTCCGGAACAGGAACCGCCAGAACATCTACGAGGGACACGGCCAGCCAGTCCTGCTGCTGCCAGGGAACCTGCCTGCCTGCTTGTCCCTGCATCCCTGGCCACCCCCACTGGGGCTCCTGAATCCCAGCAGAGCGGGGAGCACGGCTTTCTGCAGAACTGCCCCCTGCTCCTGTTCCCTGGGATGAGACTGGTGCTGCTGCAAAGCTCTCCCAGCAAAAATAACCCCTGCTGGAGCTGCCTCAGGAGAGAAAGCTCTGCAGCAGGAACATGAAAGCAATGGGACAGGAGCATGTCCTACCTTCATGTTGTCAGGTGGGTCTCCCTGGCCGGTGGTTGCACACACAAACACCACCAAAGGCTCATGGATGAGGTTGGCCTGTGGGTACAAACATGGCACAGTCACATCAGCAGCCTCCAAACTGCTCTGGAGCCAGGCTGGGAGAGCTGGGCATGTTCAGCCTGGGGAAAAGAAGGCTCCAGGGAGACCTCAGAGCCCCTTCCAGTACCTAAAGGGGCTCCAGAAGAGCTGGAGATGGACTTGGGATAAGGGACTGGAGCAACAGGACAAGGGGGAATGTCCATAAGCTGAAGGTGGGCAGGGTTAGGTCAGATATTAGGAAGAAATTCTTCGCTGTGAGGGTGATGAGGTTCTGGCACAGGCTGCCCAGAGAAGTTGTGGGTGCCTCAGCCTTGGAAATGTTCAAGACCAGGCTGGACACAGCTTGGACCAACCAGCACCAAGCCTGTCTTAGCCCAACAGTGTCTGGACAAGGCTCTCAGGGGCAGGGTGGGATTGTTGGGCTGTCCTGGGCAGGGCCAGGAGTTGACTCGATAATTCTGATGGGTTGCTTCCACCTCAGCCTGTTCCATGGTCCCACGGGAGGTGTCCCTGGCCCTGGGCTGGTGGAGCAGGAGCAGCAGTGCCCCCTCACCACATCACAGCTGTCCAGGGCCTGCACTCGGCACCGCAAGTGCCGGCGCTTGGCCTCCCTCCCGATCCTCTCCGCCGTGTCCTGGGCCGTGCCCGTCTGGCTGCCAAAGAGCACCAGGAGTCTCCGTTCTGCATCTGCAAAAGGTGACAGCAGGGGAGTCACTGGAGGGAAGGGATGGGAGGGGAGGCAGGGCTGAGGCTGCCCTGAGCAGCACTGACCCCCCCCAGCACCCAGCCAGCACAGGGATGGTGAACAGCTGGCACTCACCAGTGGGATTCCAGGCTCTCTTCCCACCCCTGTGCAGCACTGAGGGAAGGATCCCATGTCCCAGCCAAAAGGATAAACAGGGACACCACTGTGCTCCTTGTCCCCACGTCCAGGACAGGGGAGATACTAAAATCCACATCCTGAACTGCCCTCATCAGCACAGGGTGAGCACAGCCCTGGGATCTGCTGTTCCAATTCTGGGTGTAACCTTCCCGTGTGCCCTGGGAATCCTCCATCACCTGAGGGGGCTGGGGCAGAGCCTGGAGGCTCAGGGACAAAGGTGTGATCACACATGGAGCCCTCAGCCAGGCTCTGGCAGAGAAAGGGCCCAGCCTGGAGGGAATCCAGCCCTGGGAGCTCAGTGAGCTGCAAACAGCTGCCATCACCATGTGCCCAGAGAATAACAATAAATTAAACCATAATAATAAAAAAATAAAATCGCAGAATCCCAGACTGGTTTGGGTTAGAAGGGACCTAAAAGTCCATCCCATCCCACCCCTGCCATGGCAGGGACATCTCCCACTGTCCCAGGCTGCTCCAAGCCCCAGTGTCCAACCTGGCCTTGGGCACTGCCAGGGATCCAGGGGCAGCCACAGCTGCTCTGGGCACCCTGTGCCAGGGCCTGCCCACCCTCCCAGGGAACAATTCCTGCCCCATCTCCCATCCAGCCCTGCCCTCTGGCACTGGGAGCCATTCCCTGTGTCCTGTCCCTCCAGCCCTTGT
>WEIU01001409.1:337152-355038 GCA_013389925.1 Aegithalos caudatus
CAGCTCTCCTGGAGCCCCTTCAGGCCCTGGCGGGGGCTCCCCGGGGATTCTCCTCTGCCAGTGAGCACCCCCAGCCTCGGGGCCAGCCCCGGCCGCTCTGCGGGACTCACCATGGTCCGACCCCATCCCGCCGCTGACGTCACCACTGCGCGACGGCTCTCGCTGACGTCATCACCCAGGCTGGAGCGCCGGGACTCCCCGGCACCGCCCCCCTCCCGCCTGGTGACGTCATTCCGCCCGGCGCCNTCGTGTTCGTGCCCTTCTTCGCCGCCGACGGGCTCAGCACCTACTTCACCACCATCGTGTCCGTGCGGCTGTTCCAGGACGGCGAGAAGCGCCTGGCGGTACTGCGGCTCTTCTGGATCCTCACCATCCTCAGCCTCAAGTTCGTGTTCGAGATGCTGCTGTGCCAGAAGCTGGTGGAGCACACGCGGGAGCTCTGGTACGGGCTCATCATGTCGCCCGTCTTCATCCTGCTCCAGCTGCTCATGATCCGGGCCTGCCGCGTGAACTGAGCCCCGGCCCAGCGGGACGTGGCCGGGGGCGCTCCTGGGGCTGCTCCCGTCGCTGTCCCCGTGCGGGGGCAGGTGACAGGCCGGGACAGGGGCAGTGCCCCGGCTCGCGGCCGTGTTGCAGAGCATCACTGTTCTCCAAAAGCTGCACATCCCTGTTTGTGCTCCCTCAGCTCCTGCGTTGTCCCGTCCCGCGAGCGCGGCCCGGCGGACGGTTATTTTGTTTTAGAATAAAAATGCGTTGAAGGATTTGGTATATTTATAAAATTCTTTTTGCCTAGAAAGCCGTTGTACCTAAAACTGCTGCCCGGAGGGTGGGCGTTTGCTGTGGATATCCTGGTACATCCCAGACTCCTGCCCTGCTCTGCCCAGCAGCTGGCTTACGGATTTCCATCTGTCCTCTCACCTCCCTGAGCACTTCACACCTTCAGTGGGCTGACAGGGTTTTATAAGGTCACGCTGAGATCCCTGATGTGTGTGTTTTTGAAGAGAAATATTCTTTTTCTTCTTTGGGTTTCACTCCATTTCCTAAATATGGAAATGGGGGTGTGGGGAGGGCAGGAGTGTGCAAGGCTGGTGATGGTTCTGAAGGGGGGGTCTCACTGAGCCCCAGCCTCGGGGTGCAGCACTGCCCTCAGGCCCCCCAGAGAACAGGAGGAATTCCGTATTCCCTGTGTCAGTGCAGACCAGTGTGTGAAGTGCTGGTGCCAGGGGATGCACAGGGATTGTTGGGATGTCTGTGCAGGGTCAGGGGTTGTACTGGATGATCCCTGTGGATCCTTCCCAGCTTAGGAGATTCTGTGATTCTTGCACACCCTGAGGTAGCAGTGGGCCTGCCTCACAGGTTCTCTTCAGCTCTTGTTGCACCTTGGGATGTGATCTCCCAGGCCTTGCTGTCACCTGCCCAGGGTGCTCAGGTTATTCCACCTGGAGGCTCCCACTGGCTCCCCTGAGCCAAGGACATGTCACCTGGAGGTGGCAGCTGCCTGCTCCTCATCCCCTCCAGCTGACACCAGTGTGAGCTCCTGCCCTGTTGCTGTCCACGTGTGTTTGTCACCTGCTGTCACAGGAGGTGTCACACCTGCAGGTGTGTCAGCAGCAGCCACAGCTGGGGCTGGCTGGGGGCCATGGCATGGGAGCTGTGGGCACTCAGTGTCTGCCACAGCCCTGAGGAACTGGAGCAGCAGCAGGTGAGGGACAGGAGAGGAGCAGGACGGGCAGCAGAGCCTCTGAGTCAGGAGGGGACACTCACAGGGTGGCCCTGGGGAATGATGGAGCCTTTGGACACTCCTGCAGCTCCCAACCACCAGCTCATTAATAAACTAAGCAAGGGGCTCATCAGAGCCAAGGGGATCAAACAGATGATCACATCCCTCAGCCTCGCCACGACGCTGCACGGGCACGGAGCCCTTTCCTGCTGCCCAGCCCTGCTGGGGCTGCCTGGACCATGAGTCCCCAATTACATCAGTCCCTGTCACTGGGGAGGTGTCTGAGACAGGGGACATCCCCTGAGTGCCACATCCCCTGTGTGCCACGTCCCCCGTGTGCCACCCACCTCACCTGCAAGTGGCTTTGCCAGTGTTTTGCTGCTGCCTTGGGGACAAACCAGTGGTCAGCGTGTCCCAGCTCCGCTCCTCCGAGGTAAGGCAGCTTCCCTGGGGGGTGTGGGGACACAGGGGTGACACAACTGGACAGTGGCACTGGCTGTGCTGCCCTGGTGGGGGTTCTGGGGTGGGGGGATGGTCTGGCAGCCAGGACCACCCTGTGTCCCTTCCCAGGACTCATGCCTGGTGCAGGGGAGTCACCTGCTGTGCCCAGGGCCACCAAGTCCTGGAACAAACCTTGGGGCATTTCCCCTGGCACCCAGCAGTGTGCAGTGCTGCACACCAGCCTGTGGCCACACAGAATTCCTTCTGGGAGCACCCCCGTGGAGAAATCCTGCTGGAGCCTCCCCCACTGGCACAGCTTGGGGGGACCCTGACACCCATTCCCTGCCTGGTGTGAGAATTGAAGCCTCTGGCATGGGATGGAGACTCCTCAAGTCTCAGGCCAGGACTCTTTCCCACAGTCGAGTACACCCTGGCAAAGATGGAATTCTCACCTCTGGGTTTATTGTTGTTGCTGTGGCTGGTGGGTTGGGTATTGCTGCCAGCAGGCCCTTTCCCAAACCCAACAGCAGAGGAGTGCCCTACTGGTCTGGCCATGTGGATACACTGGGAGAGAGGTGCAGCTTCCCGAGGCTGGTGCTGCAGACCCCAGCCCAGAGCCCCCCCATGCCCTGGGCTGGTGGGGAAGGGGCCTCTGCACAGCCCAGCCCCAGTGCCAAAGCAGCATCTGGGTGACAGAGGGGCAGCACCAGCCCCAGCTGCCACCCTTCTCTGTGTGTCCCAGCTCCTGCAGGGATGGGAGCAGCCCTTGGAGAGCCTCAGAAATTGGGGAGGGGAGCCCTGCAGGAGAGCAGCCAGTGCTGCCATGTCCATGCACAGAGCACAGCCTGCCTGGCACAGCCCAGGGCTCCAGGCACCAGGTGCACAGGGCTCCAGAAAGGCCTCCAGAAGGGCAAGGAAGCTCCCAGAAGACATCTGGGAATGGGTGTCCCAAGGGACCTCCATCCCACCCTGCAACCTGCCATGGGCAGCACCTGGGGGCAAGGAAGCTTCAGATGGCCCAAACTACACAAGTCCCACTGGAATCAGAGCAGAAGGGAGGGCTGGAGCTGGTCCCTGCTGGGTCAAGTCACTGTGAGGCCCAGGGAATGTCTGGCAGAGGAACATGAGGCAGGAGCAAGTGGAGCAGCTCACCTGGAGACATGGGACATGCTCAGAGCCACCGCCTGCACCTCCCACCCCCGGGCTGGGGTGACCTCATGGAGCAGAAACTGAGTTCTGAGAAATGAGAGACTCCCTTTTTAAGCCTGAGTCAGGGTGCTTTCCTTTTGGAAGGCACCAGGAAGGTGTTGGCAATGGAGGTGATGTCACTTCACAAACACCAGTCAGCCCAGTGCCTGGCAGTGATGGCTGGGCTGGAGCCCCACCGAGTCCCCACACCAGCCTGGCAACTCCCTTCTGGGTCCCAGAGTCATTGCAAGGGCCACAGGCAAATAAATACATGTCAAAAGCAGATCAAATAGGGGTGTGTGTGTACTCTAGCCACACTTCCCCACAGCAGATTTGTCTATCAGAAGTCAGAATGAGACACTTGGTCCCTTTCTGAATTACGAGCAAATAGCACATTTCACTCTCACCAGAGCACAGCCCTGAAGCCAAACAGGGCTGGGGCTGATGTGCCCAAGCACCTGAGGGGAGCCACGTGAGAGCAGCTGCTCCTGGGGGCCAGGCACCCCATGGCCCTTCCAGATCCTGGGATGCTTGGACACCACGTAACCCTGAGACCCCGAATTTTAGCAGAGACACCCCTGTGGGTGGGACTGGCTGAAGAAAATTGAGGGCTGGATGTAGCACAGAGCCAGAGTGTTGCTGGGGCATTGCTGGAGAGGGTCAGGGGCAATGAGGGCTCCCCTGCACAGCATTCCCTTCCCAGCATTGCCTTGTTTGACTCAGCTGAGATGAGGCAGCTGGAACTGTGTCCTTCCACACAGATCCTTGTGATCTTTGTGATTGACACCCAGAGCCCAACCAGGGCAGCATCACCTGGCAGAGCTGCACATGGGTCCAGCATGGGCAAGGAGGAGCAGCCCCTCAACAAAACCTCTGGGACTATTTCTTTACTGCAAAAAGGGACAGGAATAGTAAAGTGAAGAGTTGCTCATCCTGTGTTTGGGTTTGGAGCTGGAGGTTTTGGTCAGCTCTGGGTGCACACAGCCACTGGCAGTGCCATGGCCCTGAGGGACCAGGGCTGGTGCCTCTCTGCCCTAGGTGGGGATGAGACTCCCGTGCTCAGAAACAGCCCTGTGCAGTCAGCAGGGGATTTCCAGAGCAGGGACACTCATCCACCCCCGCTCCCCACTGAATCCAGGTGAATCCAAAGGTTGTGTGCTGTGTGAGGGTGGGAATGCAGGAGTGGTGGCATCCTCTGGGCTTCAGGAGCCACCACGAAGGAGACTGCCATGGGAATGTTGAAGTGCCAAGAGCCCACAGAGCCTGACATGCCATCATATGACAAAATGAAAGAGTATGTGTTTATTTTGTTCTTTCAGGTAAGAGTCAACTATGTTCTTCCAAAAAATAGGGTGAGACTTACAGGAAATGCACTGTGGACATTTCCCTAAGTCTCAGAGAGGGGATTTGTTGAAATGAAGTACGATGAGAAGGTTAAAAATTCACTGCAGTACAGGACAAACAAAAGAACTTACGAAAGACGAGGGAATAACCAATCCTGCAGGAACCAAGAGCCATGACCCGAGAAGTGAAGAGCAGGAGGACACTATAAATCAAATTACAAAGCCAAAGAACAACTTTGTGTGATTCCAGTGCTCATAAGCATAGTAAAATCCCTGCCCACATGCTGTGATCACATAAGCCCCTTCCCCACAGAGCATGAGTAGTGAAAGAAATGTGAAGGGTATCTTTAAATGAGGCAGAGACTGCAAAACCAATGGCTGCACTATTTGTGGTTAGCTGTAGGGAAATGCTGATTTCTGTTGCTTCCAATGTGTAAAAGTGGGCACCTGGCATGCTGAGGGTATGTCAGCTTTCCTGATTCACCACCCAGCACCCATCGCTGCGTGGATGTGAAATAAAATCATTATCTGTACTCAGAGAGTGAATCTGCTCCTTGCAGGTGGGGTGAAGGATCCCAGATTAGGGACAGCAGGAAAAGGGAGCGGCCCCGAGGTTTGAGGAGCACCCGGGGAGCGCTGCAGCCGATGTCACAGCATGGTGACACTGTCAGTGCACAGAGCAGCACCTCTGACACACCGGCAACGGTGCTGGGGAGGGTCAGGGGCAATGAGAGCTCCCCAGCACAGCATTTCCCTCCCGGCATTGCCCCGTTTGACTCAGCTGAGATAAGGCAGCTGGAACTGGGTCTGTCCACGCAGATCCTTGTGATAGCCCAGCAGGCTCTTATCAGGGAGCTGCATCACCAGGAAGCAGCTCGGCTGTACAGCCCAGAGAGCAGATCTCTGCTCCCAGCCCTTCCACTCCCAGGGAAGTCCTGAGTCCTCCCCACTCCCTCACCTCTCCTCGGGGTCTGCAGGGAGTCCATAAAGCTGAGTCAGGCACAGGGAAGGGGTGGCCAGAGTCCCAGATGGGCCATGACGGTGTCGTGGCCCCTCCAGTGTCCTCTGGCAAAGCCCAGCCAGCGCTGCTGATCCCCCTGGCAGGGCAATCCTCCCCTCTGATGTGAGTTTCCATCACCCTGTAGTAAAAGTAATTATCAGGTACCTACAACTCTGTTAGATGGCAGGGCAGTGGATACTGCAAATATACTCTCACCTCTTACAGACCTTGTAGAGAGCTTCTGACAGGAATGTTAAGGCTGGGGAGAGCAAAGAAAAAGAGACATGGGGCTGTGACAGCACAGAGAAGCAGAGGGACAAGGGTTAAACACATTGATGTGTCCTTCATTCTATTCCATTCAAATGAGGAGAAGGAGGAGGAGGAACTAACTGGCTGAAGAAAAGGGAAATGCCAACCTGGGCCATGAATATACACCTGCAAGACAAACAGGAGAACAAGTATTCAAGAGTTTCGCCTAAGGCTGATGAGCCCTCAGAGAAAATAATGGGGGAAAGATTTTCCAGCAGCATCCACTTCCAAAGGACATGAAAGGCAAGTCCAAGCTGTGTTTGCTGCCCTGGAGGAGCAGAGAGGGGCACAGCCGGGGTGAGCTGGGGCTCCGGGAGTGTGGGCAGGTGAGCTGCCCTTCCTCTCAGCCTGTGAAACACAGCCTGCCTCCCTCCCTCCCCTGCTGCAGTGCTGAGGGCTCTGCAGCTCCCCGTGCTCCCCTCCGGTCCCTGCAGGGCTCCTCTTGCCCCTCCCAGACCCGATCCTTCCCGGCAGCGGGCGGCCGGGCAGCTGCGGGTGTGGGACCTGGAAGATTGTCGTGATCCCATCATGGCTCTGCCAGGCAGCGGGGCAAACAGCCCCTCTTCCCCCCAGCTCCCTGTATTTTATCCTGATACTGCATTTCCCAGGGAAAGATCTGATTATTCACCAGGATTCCTGAGACAGGGACAGCTTTCAGAGCGGATCCTTGCAGCTCTCACTGACACCGTTGTTCCCTGGTGTCCAACCACCTTTCCCCATGTTTGGGTTTCCAGGAGCCTTCACCCCAATGCTGGCCAGGAAGAAGTCCTTCACCAGTGCCATCATTGGGGCGCTGGTGGCATTCTGCATCCTCTCCCTGGTT
This sequence comes from Aegithalos caudatus, assembly GCA_013389925.1. Classification (NCBI taxonomy): domain Eukaryota; kingdom Metazoa; phylum Chordata; class Aves; order Passeriformes; family Aegithalidae; genus Aegithalos; species Aegithalos caudatus. The sequence goes on from WEIU01001409.1 coordinate 343,977, forward strand.
CTCAGCCTGGTGAGGGTTGAAGATGTGACGCTGCCACCCACGGTCAAGGTGAGCCCAGAGAAGGTCCCTGAGCACCCGTGCTGAGTCCAGTCACCATGGGCAGGTGCCCCAAGCCTGTAGCTGGTCCCTGGGGTTTGCAGGGGCAAAGCCAGGACCTGCCTGGCAGTAGCAGGGGAGTGTTTTGTTCCCACCTTGAAGTGCAGGCAGAAGAAAGTCAGAGGGGAAGGCTCCTCTGGAATCATCCCCACGCTGTGCCGTGTTTGGGGATTACCTTGGGGCAGGTGGGTAGGGCAGAGCCCTGCCCTGCTCCCTGTGCTCTGCCAGGGCACCTCTGTGTGCCCTTTGTCCCTGCCAGCTCCCCCCAGCCCGTCCTTACCCTCCCACCATGGCATGAGCACCCTGCTTCATCCCACCCCAGCTGCTGGGGAGGGCTGGCAGGGCTCTGGGTGAGGGGGAGCCTTTATGGGGAAGAGGCTGAGTGCTCCTGGAGAGCCCTGCCCAGGCTGGGTGCAGCCATGCAGGGAGCACGAGAGAAGGGAGAGTTGCAGGCCCCAAGGTGGGGCCAGTGTAGACACTAAAGGTATGTGACCACGAAAGAAAATAAAAAAGTGTGAGGAAACAACAGGAAATGATTGTGTGAGTTGGCATTGCAGCACAGGCCTCAGGAGAGGGAATGACAAAGCCCCTTAGTCACTGTGGGGGGCTGAGACCACTGCTCTGCTCTGCCATGGCACAGCCGATGGCTTTTGTGCCTCAGACCTGGGTTTTGGGGAATCTTCTGGCCCCACTGCCCTGGCAGGGTCACAAAGGGGCCAGGGCCAGGCTGCTGCTCCTCCACCTTGATTATATCTTGATTTCCCTTCCAGTATGGGATGGTGTTTGATGCGGGCTCATCCCACACCTCTCTGTTTGTCTACGAGTGGGATTCAGACAAGGAGAACAACACTGGAGTGGTCAGCCAGACCTTGTCCTGTGATGTCCAGGGTCAGTATCCCCCTGCCATGGGCTCTGTTCTGCCCTGTTCCAGGGGTGGGTGGGGTGACCTGGCTGGACAGCCCCGTCCTCAGGCTGGCACTGGGGGCACGGGGGAGCCCTGGCTGTGTCTGGGCTTCCCTGAGCCCCAGGCCCTCAGCACTGTGGGGCCCATGCACAGGGATGGTGAATCAGTTTTTGTGCCTCCACCTTGGAGTGCCCCCAGCTGCTGTCCTGGCTGGAGAAGGTGTCACTATAGTGACCAGGGACACTGCTGAAAGCATGGGAGATGTGGGAGAGGAATGGGTCAGTCAGGTCTCAGGGGACCAGGGGACCCTGGAAAAGTACCTTTGTTGCTAAGAGGTGACAACCCTCACTGCCCTGTGCCCTCTTGCTCTCACAACCCTGACCCAAGCCATTCCCATCAGCCTGTCCCATCCTTTTCTTTCAGGGCAAGGCATATCAAGCTATGCCAACAATCCCCCTGAAGCTGGCAATTCCCTAAGAGAGTGCCTGGATAAAGCCCTTCAGGTTGTTCCTGCTGAGAAGCAGAGGGATGTCCCAGCTTATCTTGGAGCAACAGCTGGCATGAGGCTACTGAGGTACTGCTGTGGGGCAGGGGGTGACAGCAGTGACAGAACTGCAAGCAGCCCCTGCCAGGACAGTTCTTGCACAGGGCCAGGACCCCAGCTCCCACACTGCCAAGTGGGGAGGGAGCAGAAGGGGAAAAGACAGCTTGGGGGGGACACAGGGTGGGCTGAACTGTCCTGGTCAGTGTCTGTTGGGATGTCCAAGGATGGGGCTGCATGCCCAGTTCTAAGCAGGAAATATTTTTCACAGCTTTGTTTGCTCTTCATTATTCCTTAGTAACAAGGGGGTTGGGATGCCACCAGGAGATGTGCCACCTGCCCAGGTGGATGGGTGCTGGTGGGGCAGAGGTAGGAGGTGATGAAGGTCCTGTCCTCACCTCACCAGCCCTTGTTAGCTCTCTTCAAATGCCAGCCTTCATTTCATGGCTCTTGGTTTTATGGATGCAGATAGCTCACGTTATTTCTGTGCCCTGGCAATCAGACCTGGGAAGGAGCTGGGCCATGCATAGCCTGAAGGTTGCTCACTTCAGAGAGCAAGAACAGCCCTGAGACATCTTCCCCACTGAGAGGTCTGAAGCCAGGCTGGAACCTTCCTGAAAACCCTGGAGGTCAGCAATCAGCCCTGTCTTGGGCACATCCAGGGGGTGATGTTCAAACCTGGGTCTTGCAGCACAACCCCCTCCAGTCTCCAGCACGTAGGCAGGGAAGGGTGGCCTGGGAAGGCTCTGGGATCAAGCTGCACTGGAGGGGAGGAGTTGCTGTTGCTCTTAGATTGGCAATGCCAAGCTGAGCCAGCTGGGATTTACCCCAGATGTGCAGCTCAGACAAATCATGTGTCAGCAAACACCCTTTCAGACAGACTGCTTGCTGCAAAATCTGGGAGTATGTGGAACTGGGAGAGAACCAGACTCTTTGTGTTTCCTCTGGTGTAGTTGGGTATGTGTCCTGTCCTTTGCATCCTTCCTAGGGAACAGAACAGCTCAGCAACAGAGCAAGTCCTGGCTGAAGTGGCTAAAACCATGCAGGAATATCCTGTGGCTTTCAAAGGGGCTCGAATCCTTACAGGAGAGGAGGAGGGGGCCTATGGCTGGATCACCATCAACTACCTGCTGGACTCCTTCACCAAGGTGGGAGAGGGGTGGAACGCCCACTCCTTTGCTAACACAGCTTTTCTGATTTTCCTTAAAGCTTTCTCAGTGCAGGAGAGGTCAGGGTTAGCAGCTTTTGGGAATGATCATGGGGAAGGAGACACATCTGCTGGCTTGCCCACAGTGAGTAAGGAGGGAGAACTCAGGAATGAGGGTGTCAGTGGAGAGCTCAGGGCAATCTCCACACCCTGTGGACAGAGGGTCTCTGAGGGACAGTGAGATCAGTGCAGCACAGCTGGCCTTTGTCTTCCTGCCCTGGGAAGCTCCATCTCCATGCAGTGCTGGGAGATTCCAGTTAAAGGCAGCTCAGACCAAAGCTCTGTCCCAGCCCTGCCACAGCTCAGTGAGGTGCTGGTGGTGTTGGGCTCCTGTGGGGGCTGTTGGAGGATTACTGGATAGAAATCCTTCCTCTTGCACCAGGACTCCTTGCACTGCAGCACTTTGGGCTGGGGATGGTGACTCAGAGCCAGGTGAGCCCACAGCACATCAGCACCTACTGACCACCTGGGAGCTCCATCTCCCTCATGGCTCTGACAAATATCCCAGCTGCCTGGGCAGGGAGGGTGAGGGGGCCTCACATGCAGAGGCCCATTGAATTTAATAACAAAATCCTGTTGTCTTCAATGGGATGGGAATTCTGCTCAGGGCATTCTGTGCTACTCCTCTTCCTCTCCTGGCTCTCCTTGGCAGTACTCTCCCAAAGCACACAAGTGGCTTCGTCCGGAGGAAGCCAACATTTTTGGGGCACTAGATCTTGGAGGAGCATCCACTCAAATCACCTTTATGCCTGAAGGTTCAGTACTGAGCCAGAATGGAGCCTCTGAGGTCACCCTGTACGGGTACAGCTACAACATCTACACTCACAGCTACCTCTGCTACGGGCAGAACGAGATGCTGAAGCGCCTGGCAAAGGAATTAATTGTGGTGAGAGGCTGCTGAGGGTAATGGGCCTGTAGTGTCAGGATGCCAACCACACACCTGGTCATGCACAAAGTAAGGACTGGCAGGGCCCTTCTGGAGGGGCATTAGCAAGGACTGAGAGCAAGGACAGTCTCCTTAGGGCATGGCAGGGCAAATGTGGAGAGGAGCACGGACATCATGGAATCCCAGACTGGTTTGGGTTGGAAGGGACTTTAAAGCTCATCTTGTTCTGTCCCCTGCCATGCCCAGGGACATCTTTCACTGTCCCAGGCTGCTCCAAGCCCTGTCCAGCCTGGCCCTGGACACTTCCAGGGATGGGGAATATGTGAAAAGGGGCAGTTTGGGATCTTCTGGCTTTACATGGGGTGTATAGAAATGCAGGACCAGGCTCTTCTCAGAGGTGCAAAGCACCAGGACAAGAGGCAAAGGGCACATGCTGGAACATCTGACTTCCCAACCAGACAAAGGGGAAAAGTTTTCCCCAATAGCAATGATCAGATATTGGAGTAAGACCCAGAAATGCTGTAGAATTGTTGCCTTTGGAGATCCTCAGAACTTGATGGGTCGAGGCTCTGAGCAGCCTGCTCTAGTTGGCTGTACCTTAACAAGAGGGTTGGCACAGGGAACCTACAGCTCCCCTGACCCTCAGCTAGTCTGTGACTTCATGGACCTGAGAAATGTAAGCTGAAGACCTTTCTCAGGCCATTTTTTGGAAGGTCAGAGGTGAAGAGCATCTTCATGGAGCTGCACCTTGCCAGCAGATCAGCCTTGGTGAGCCAGAATGATTTGCCCTTGCTTTGTTGCCAGGAAAGTCCCAAATGGTGACCCTGGATGGGGTTGGAGCTGGAACCAGAGCTAGAGCTGGGGTGGAGAGGACTTTACACATCCCCAAAAATGATCCTTCTGGCCAGAGCAGAGACATGCTGGATCCTTGAAACTCATCTGCCTCTGTGGGAGAGGGAATGAGATAAAGCAGAGTGAGAATTGGTGCTGGGCTCATGCTGGGACAGCCAACAAGACAGGACTGAAGGGCAGGAGGGTGTTTCCCTGCTGAGGAGTTGGGAACACCGTGCCTGGGCTTTGGGGAGATGCTGGGTGTGCCCACACGCGGCCAGGAGGGTCCGGAGGAGCTGCAGCTGCGTTTTGCTGTCCCCAGGAATCATCCCCCAGCACACGAGTCCCTCACCCCTGCTACCCGAAGGGCTACAACGAGACCGTGTCGCTGTCCTCCCTCCGCGCCAGCCCCTGCACCCAGGGCAGCGACCCGCGCCTGGCCCGGGGCCGCAGCATCGTCACCCTGGAGGGCAGCGGCGATGCCAGCGGCTGCCGGGCAGCCCTCAGGAGGCTCTTCAACTTCTCGGCGTGTGGCCAGAGCCAGGACTGCACCTTTGACGGCGTCTACCAGCCCCCGCTCCGGGGCCAGTTCATTGTAAGGCAAATCCCGTCCCCGCTGCCCCACGGCACCGTCACCGCCCTGCAGGGCTCCCCAAGCACCACTGAGCGTGCCTGAGGGCACCCTAGGGATTGATGCTGGATGGTTTTCCAGCCAAACCTCCAAATGGGACCATGTTGGGAATCGTTGAATCCCAGACTGGTTTGGGTTGGAAGGGAACTTCAAGCTCATCTTGGGCCACCCCCTGCCATGGGCAGGGACACCTTCCACTGTCCTGGATTGCTCCAAGACCTGTCCAACCTGGCCTTGAACGCTCCCATGGATTTGTTAATAAAACAGGGGTTTGTCAATAGGAGTTGAGCCTTCAGGCAAGGCTCTGGCTGTACCAGCAGGCACCAGCCCCCAGCCCATCACCTGCTGGGACAAGGACAGCAATGCCCCGGGACTACCTGGGCTGGGACAAAGCCTGTGAAGGTGAACCCCACCTCCTGCTTCAGGCAGCTGCTGGGGGTGCCCCACTGCAGCTCACCAGTGTTTCTGTCTCTCACCTTGCAGGCCTTCTCTGCCTTTTACTATAACTTCAAGTTCCTGAACCTGACGGAGGGGCAGCCACTGGCCGTGGTCAGAGACGCCATCGAGGGGCTGTGCACAAGGAGCTGGGAGGATGTGAGTTCCTCAGGATGGAGGCTGTGAGCAACATTCAGAGGCAAAGGGGTCCTGGGGTGGGGGGAAGGAGTGTGGACCCCTCCAGGGCAAGGCTCTTTGGTTCTGAGCTGTGCCCTACACAGCAGAGCTGCCCCTGAGCTCTGTGTGGAGCTGGGAGTGTCCTGCATCCACTCCTTCCTAATACCCCCTCGGGAAAAGGGCAGCCAGGGCAGGCAAGGGCAGCAAGATCCCATCTCCAGCACAGGAGCTGGGGTTGGAGGTGGGGATGGGGATGCCAGGGAGGATGGTGAGAGCAGAGCCAGCTGCTGGCACTATGCTGGAGACAAGCCAAATCTTGCAATCATAGAATTGGTTTAGTTGAGAAGGCTCATCTTGTTCCACATCCCTGACATGAGCAGGGACACCTTCCCGCTAGACCAGGTTGCTCTAAGCCCATGAACCTGGCCTTGAGCACTTCCAGGGATGGGGCAGCCACAGTTTCTCTGGGCAACAAATGGGGCTGGATAAGAAAAGAAATGTGCCAGCACCACCATGGGGCACGGAGCAGGAGCCCCTTGCATGAGGACGCCGAGAGACTCTGGCACAGGAGGAGCTAGAGTAAATTACAATATGTGCCTCTCTTTCCACGTGGAATGTAAATCTTCTCTAAAGGAGTTGCCCTGTATAGAGAGGTCCAAAATCACTGCCCAGCCCAGAAGTCTCTTTCTGGATGCTGGTGACTGTGGAGCCACTGATGCTCATGCAGCACATTTCAGGGGTTTGTGACTGCACAGAAATTGCCTGTGAATAACTCCCCTTCATCCCCAAACATTCCCTATCCCAGCTATCTTCCAGCTACCCCAAGGAGAATCCTGAGCGACTGCCTAAATACTGTGCCAATGCCAACTACATCCTCACACTGCTCCTCGATGCCTACAAGTTCAACGAGAGCAGCTGGAACAACATCTTCTTCCAGATGAAGGTGGGCAGGGAGGGGGAGCAGAGATGGTCCTGGGGGAGAAACAGTCCCGTATTGGGGTGCTGGGGGAGAACCAGCCCCATGTTGGGGTGCTGGCGGAGAACCAGACCCATTTTCAGGTGCTGGGGCAGAACTAGCCCCATGTTGGGGTGCTGGCGGAGAACCAGACCCATTTTCAGGTGCTGGGGCAGAACTAGCCCCATGTTGGGGTGCTGGCAGAGAACCAGCCCCATTTTGGGGTGCTGGGGAAGAACCAGCCCCATGTTGGGGTGCTGGGGAGAGCCAGACCCCACATTGAGGTCCTGGGGAGAAACCAGCCCTGTGTTGGGGTCCTGGAAAGGAGCCATCCCCCATTTTGGGGTACAGGGGCGAGTCATCCCCCACATTGGGGTGTTGAGGGGGAGCCAGCCCTGTGTTGGGGTGCTGGGGGGCTGCCAGACCCTGTGTGGGGTGGTGGGGAAGAGCCATCCCCATGCTGGGGTGCTGGGGAGCAGTGGCCCAGAGAGCCCTGGTGTGGGGCCAGCTGCTGCCCCGTTAGGGCTGAGCAGGGCTGGGTGGCTGTGGCCCTGTGCACAGTGGCTTTCCTGCAGGGCTGACCCCATCCCCTCTCTCTGGGCAGGTGGGCAGTGCTGACGTGGGCTGGACGCTGGGGTACATGCTGAACCTCACCAACACGGTCCCAGCCCAGGCTCCAGCCAGGCTCAAGGGGCACAGGCCTTCCCTGTGGGCTGCAGCCATCACCTTCATCGTCCTCACTCTCGTCCTGGGGCTCGCTGCCCTGCTCCTGCTGCTGTGGCTGTAGGAGCCTGGCTGTGCCTGGGAGCCCAGCAGGGACGGGCCAGGGCTGCAGGGCCATGCTGGAGGCCCCATGCTCCTGCCTGTGGGACTGGAGCCAGGGGCTGGCTCTGTGCTGCTGAGCACATTCACCTCTACAGCCCCAGAGAACTGGGGTCTGCTTCTCCATGGGCCTGGCACTCTCTGGGGTTTCCAGAGGACACCCAATGGGATCATCCTGCAGAAGCCTCAGCCAAGCCCTGTGTGCCTCCTGTCACTGCTCTGTGTTGCAGACATGGCTCCCTCCCACCAGGCTGACTGTGGGGCTGTGGAGGGCCAGCCTGGCCGTGGGGCAGTGCCCCAGTGCCAGCCTGGTGGGGCACGGTGCTGGCACCTGGGGACAGGGTGCTCATGGAATGCCAGCTCTGAGCACGGTCACCAACAGCCAGGCAGGTCCCTGCCGGGTCTGCCAGCCTGAGGGGTGCTCTGTGGGACCCCAGTTGGCCCCGTGGAGGGTCTGTGGCTGGGGCTTACACGGGGATGGTCTTGGAGAGAGACAAAACTGAGCACCCAAAGTCAGAAGTTTGGTGCATGCCCCTCCAGAGAATCCATCTCCTCATCAGTATGTTATGGCATGTTATGTCATGATCACATCTTGCCACTCATCATCTTCCTTTTCACCTGGAATAAAGGGATTGATGTTCCTCAGTGCCTTCCTGGACACAGCACTGTCCCACCAGCAGAAGGCCTGGACCCTGTGGGTGTCAGGATGAGGCTCCAGCAGGCTGTGAGTCCTGCCCAGCACGTGGCTAAACTGGGTCCTGCCCACGGCCTTTCCTTTGATTCTGCTCGTTTTCAGCTGCTCTGTGGATGATTCATGTTGTTGGCATTCCCACAGTGAGGAGCAGACCTTTGGTGTCCCGGTGGAATGCTGGGCACCTCACAGCTCTCATCATCCAAATAAACACTGTAAAAGGCAGCATGAGGGGAAATGCCTCCTACTTTGCTTCCAAATCCTTGTGACTTTATTACTTCCGTCTCCCAGGTAAGGGCTGGTGATGATGGGGACTCAGGGGAAAGGCAACAAATCTATGGGAGGTGACCCTGGGGACACTGAGGTGTCTGCTGGACCTTGGAGTGGAGCCAACAGGGCACAAGGACAGGCCTGTTCCTTCTCAGAAGAGGTGTCTCAACTCACCCATCACTTGGCTGCCAGTGGGACTCCCCAAAAATGTAAGGGGGGCCCTGGGAGCTGCCTCTGCCAGGTTCCTGCCATGTTCCCAAGTGTTGGAAAGGGAAGATGAGCTGTTTCCAGCCACGGGGCATGGGGTGCAGCTGGACTGGGGAGGAGCCTCATCAGGAGAGGAAGGGGCTGTGCCATTCCCCCCTCACAGGGCTTCCCAGTCCTAGGCAGAGCCCTGTCTACCAGGCCAGTGCCCCCCCCATCCCTAGTGCCCCCCACATCCCCTGGGGCTGACACTGGCCGTGGGAGATGCAGACCCCGGCCCTGGGATGGGGCAGGACATGTGTGTCCCACCCAGGGTTTCTGCTGTGGACTGTAACCAGTCCTGTGACAGTCCCACTGCTGGGAATTAGCGATTCCAGCCACCCACAACACGGTGGTTCCCAGGCCCCAGCGCTCAGCCCCTGCCCCGCATGGCCAATCCCTCCCTCCTGGAGCATCTGCAACCAGCAGCACTGGGAAAGGAGAAGTGGAGAGCACACAGCTATGAGGAGGGTGTTTTACAGCTGTGCCAGTTCCAGCTCACCAGGCCAGGACTCAGAGCCCCCCAGGACAAGTCCGTGGCCTCTGGGCACACAGGGGGATCCCCGGGAAGCAGCTCCTTGCAGAGGTGTGGCAGCAGGACTTGGCAGCCTCTGGAGGCAGCACTGCTACAGGTGCTCATAGCCCGAGGAGTTTCTGTGGCAGCACGTGGCCGTGAGCAGGCAGAAGGTGAGGATGAGCATGATGGCCAGCACAACAGTGGCTGCTACCCAGATGCTTCTGGGGAGCTCCGTGACTGCTGCGGGAGGCTCCGAGGGGATCATGTTGGTGAGATTGAGCATGTAGCCCAGAGTCCAGCCCACATCTGTGTTAGCAACCTGTGCAGACAGACAGGGAAGAGGGGTGGGAAAGGCTGCAAAGTACCAGGCAAACTAGAGAAGAGCTTGCACCTCCAGGTCCTGCTTCACAACCACCACCACCATTTCTGTGCCCAGCTTGGGCTGCAGAGGCCCCAGCAGTGACATAAACTGGGGGAGAGCCCTAAGGGCTGGGCCAGATGTCCCTGCAGCTGCTTGAGTGTAGCTCAAGAGCTGCCCTGGGGATGGGCAGTGGGGCTGTGCTGCCCTGGTATCCCTGGCCCCAGCAGCAGTAGGGTGGGCACAAGGCACTTCATGGCACAGAGAATGGAAGCTGGAGGCTGCCGCACACTCTCCTACCTGCTGGACAAAGTGGATGTTAGGCCATGTTGTGTAGTTGAATTTGTAGCCTTGCAGGAGAAGGATGAGGGTGTAGGAGCTGGCTGTGCAGGCGTCACGGAGCTGGGTCCTGCTCGCCGTGGGGAACTGCTCCTGCAGCTGCAGAGGGGGAGAACAGGGGAAGGCTGGACACAAAGCAGTGCTGGATGTGCCCACACTGAGGAACAGCCCTTCAGTGCAGCTGGGAGCAAAGACTGGGACAGCAAGAGACCCCTGGGGGTTGCAGGCTGCTCTCCCATCTCTCTCCAGGTGCAGAGACCTTTGTGCTCCTCCTGGCTCTCCACAGCTGACCACAGCAGAGGATGGGCTGTGGATGAGCCTTGAGGCTGCCCAGTGCCCAGGTGAAATGCACTCCCAGGCAGAATCTCACCTGTTCCCAGCTGCTGTTGCAGATCTGCCTGATGGTGGCATTGACCAAGCTCAGGGACTGCCCTTCTGTCAGGTTCAGAAAGTGAAGGTTGTAATAAAACCCCGAGAAGGCCTGTGGGTGTTGAGACCAAAGGTGACAGGTTAATGAAGCACTCAGGCCACTGATGCCCCCCCCCACCTCTTTGCAGGGGTCTCTGTAAGACCCCACTCAGCCCTGCAAGGTACTGGAAGTGACCCTGTGGGAGGGTGTGGGTTTGATATTTCTGAGTCTATAAGGTTTTCAGCCTGTCAGTGGCTGATTTTCTTCTCTTGGGAAGTTTTCTTGGGAGAATTTTCATTCAAGGACAATTCACGTAAATAATCTTTCTCTTCTCATAAAATTTCCAAGTTTCTCATAACAAACCCTCTCCCAGATGTTGTTTCTGTTACTTAAACAATGGAGAGAGGTGTCAATTGTATGGACCAATAATGTGCCTTTATAGCACAGCATGTTCTAAAAAGGCTGTATGAATTGTAAATAAAGCCTACTGATCTCTCTTCTACCATGGAGTCAAGCTCTTCATTTTGTGTCCAAGAGCAACAGGAAGGAGCTTGGGAATGCTGCCCACACGGACAGGGAATGGCGCTGGGAGAGCAGAGGTCCGGGCCTGCCTGGCACACAGGTCAGCACCCTCTGGGTCTCCACGTGCCACGCACAGCCCAGCTCCCAGGGCTGGGACTACTCAGACACTCTCCCAGAGCACTTTTCCAGGGGTTATGCCCCAAACTCCCACTGCCCCCAGGCATGGGG
>WEIU01001410.1:0-57500 GCA_013389925.1 Aegithalos caudatus
ACTCCCTCTCTCTCTTTCTGTCATTTTGTTTACCATTAATAAACAGTATCATTACAAATTGGACAATGGCCCACAAAAAGACATTCATTTGACCCTTTTTTTATTCCCCATCAAGTCAAAAGGGAAATTCTGTCTACTTCCCCTCTGTGCCATTACTACACTCTACTTCAGTGCATAGCTTTTCACATTTAAAGACAAAAGAATACATTTATTTTCCATTTCACTGGTTTACTAAACATTTTATGGCTATCAAGCAGAAATATATGATGCCCATTTCTCTCTCCTAGAGAATACCTTGAGCTGCAACAACCTACAGTGCAAGAATCCTGAAATTCAGCTCTGTACCAGGTGGCTTTCTGCCAGCACCTTTTTGAAGCAGCATGGGTTGAATCACCTGCAATTTCTCTTGACCTTCTCTAATTCCCATCCTGATGATAAGCAAGTATCAAAGGAGATCCTGGCAGGTACAGCTCTGAACTCAGCTATCAAATACATAATGCTATTGTAACCCCCAGGTAACAAGTGTGGTACCTGCAGCTCTGTTTGGAAGAAGAACTTCTGTGGACACTGTGTGCAGTCATATATCTTGTCCTCTTGTCCATGGGCTGAGAAAATATGCTGCTGCAACTTGTTTGCTTGGACAAACACTGAAATATGAGACAGAGAACAAGGTTTTCATTATTTCATATTGTAAGATAAGAGTTTTTTTAAACCATCTCCCAATAACATTGAGCAATTCCAGGACTTAAAATCAGGCAAGTGCATTCAGATTTCACCTTACACTGTTGCTGTAATGCATAATAATGAATGGAATTTATCTACAAAGTGTGATGCCTCTTCTAAGACAAATGAATTTAAACAGATCCCTGGTATAAGCAAAAAAAAAACAAACCCAACAACTGACCAAGAGAAAAAAAAAAGAAAAAAAAGAAAAAAAAAGACCCTGTCAGGACAACCAATGAAGATTTCAAGTACAAGGTATCTGAAAATGTCATTTCCTGTTCAGAATTATTTCTTCATGCTTACTGCACTTTGATTGAACACACACAAAACTTATTTCCTAGCAACCAACAGGTTTGAAAAGCACAGATGCCAAAGTCCTGTTTACTCTGTGTGCCTAAAGTTAAAGCTAACAAACAGCTCTGTATTTAAATGTGTTAATGTTAAAAATTATATCCCACAGCTATACCGGGGCAATGTCTATAAATGCGAAACAGAACTGCAGGTAAATTCTCTTTGGATACTTTAAGATCAACTCTGCCTACACACTGAATGCAAGGGTTTCAATAATATAAACATGTTCAATTTTAATGACTACAAAACAAGGCCCTAAGACTGTGTAACAGTTTACCTAGGAGACATACTATTAATAATTAAATTGTATATGCCAGAGGCAGTGTTTGGGTTGGCAGCACTGACTTCTGATGGATGCCTGGTGCACTGTGACCTAAAAAAGTTTGCATCTACAATATTAATCTGTATAGGCAGGGAAAGGATTTATTAAAGATGTTGGCATTTGACTTTGACTCCACTCCTAATCATTAAAATTATTCTAATTGCAAGGCAACAAAAAACATCAGAATATTGTTCTTCTGAGTCATACATTTTAATCACATTTCTCATTATCCTGGAAAAAAAAAAGATCAGATTCCATTTTCCATATAAAACTTATATTGGTGATTTTTACTTCTTGTTAATATTCTAGCAAGATGTGCTGAAGTAATTTAATGGCATATTGCTAATAAAGCATCATTGTTTGTGATTAATGCTCACTGTCTATTTACCCCATCAGCAAAAAGCAAGACGTATTTTGCACAGATTGGAATCGACTTATCTCCATAGTCTTTAACACATTTTACAAGGCTACTGGCTCAGAAAGGGAAGGATTAGATTTATCAGGGGTCTTGGTCACATGGAGAACCCTCAGTGGGTACTCTTTACATATGCAAGTTTTTATGTTGCATTCACAACACCCCAAATTTGGGAACTGAAGATCCATGACATTATACTAAAAAAGATCACATCATAATGTGTAAAACAAACAAACAAACAAAACAAAACAAAACAAAAAAAACTCAAACAGGGAAAAAATTAGTAGAATCAATAGTAAAATTAAAAGCTTGAAATGCCTAACTGAAAGAATTATTGAACACAAACACTTAACAGACAAACCATTTGTGATGGTAGTACCCATGCTCAGACAAGCTGTGCAGTGAAGAGGAACTATGTATTTTTTAATTTTATAACCCACAGAAATGTGTGAAACCTGAACACAGTGAGGTAATAATCATCACCAGCCACTGTATCTGAAAGATGAAAAATTCAAATTTAATTTTCCTCTGTAGCACTCGCTTAGGTTTCACTGGGTGTGGAGCTGCCAAACAAAGAAAAGTAAAATGAAGGTATTAAAAGGTCTATTTGCTTATCAATGAAAATCCTTCACTTCCATTAATGGAAAACAGAAACCTTGAATGGCTTCCAGAATTAGCATGCCATTGATGTGTGAATACCCAAAGTGTGTTTTGTCATGTTTGTGATTATCTTTGATTTTCATCTTTTAAAGCAAAATTGGGAATGCAAGCTACATATTAACACTCATGTTTTAGGTTATCATTTTATGAAATGTTCCATTAGGAAGTCCTTAAAAAAACTCACAACAACTCAGTAGGCATCCTTTTAATGTGTTTTCATTTCTAACAAGAGCATTTTTCTGTTCTTCATTATGGCCCAAACACTGCAGTGCTTAGCCCTACTGGGTCAAGTTATTTTCTCACTTGGGTTTTACTACTGAATAACACCACTGACTTGGGGAGGATTATTCCACACTTGGACTTGTGTCAGGGGAGAGCAGAACTTGACTTGTGGCACGACAGCATGGTTTGCTTTCTAAAGCACATTACCAGGGTGTTTCTTCTCACCACAAGCCAACAAACACACGCATGTGGGCTTTCTTACCCCATCAGAGGAGAATGCTGCTGCGCAGGCTATGCCTGGGAACTGGGGCCAAATTCTGCTCTGAATTTTATTGGTTTAGATGAAGCATCTGTAGCTTTAAAGAATGAATTTATGGAGAGTTTTAACCTTGGCAAGTTTGAAACGTGGAAGTAATGAATGTGATACCATGGAAGGTAACAGACTATCACTTCTGTAATTATAAAAAACTCAAACTTCTGATAGAAGAGCTTGAAATGCACTTCTTACAGATGGATGACTGACCTTCCAGGGAGCTCAGCTTTCTAAACGATTTCTAATCAATATTATTAATGAGCAAAATGTAATGTTCCCTACTAAAACTGACCTAAAGCCAGCACATGACACATTTTTTCAGGGAGTTCTGCAAGGTCAAGCTAAGGGCATGACTGGGACAAGCAGTGATGGGCTCCTACCTGTAAAGCACACTGGACATTTGAAGGTGCCCCCCATGCCTTCAAAGCTGTGCTCTATCAGGTGACACTGAAGTTTGGCAGGAGAGTCGAATGTCTGATTGCAGAGTTTGCATTCATGGTTCAGTCCTTCATCTGCAGGAGAAATCAAAGGAAAATTGAAATTCACCACAGCCCTTACAAAGAGAAAGTCCAAAACAATCTGTGAACTGGAGTGGCTTTTTTGTTTTCCTAAGCTCAGGAAACCAGATACCCCATCAGCACCTAAGATTGCTGAAGTGTTCTCTTACCCAGAACGCTTCAGAATATCCAAAGCTTGACTGGCCATTAAAAGCACAGATTTTCCACTTACAATTAGCATTAAGCAGGAATGCAGAGCATTAGCCTTCAGTAGGAAATGATGACTATGACCTGAAACATCATTTCTTAGGAGAGCCACCCAGTCACACCAAGAACATTTGCAAAACAGCACGTGAGGAATTTAATGCTGATCTGATCACACATCATCCTGTCTACCACGGGTAAGAACTGTGAATGCCGTTTTTGGCACTCTGGCTGAGGTGGAGTTTCTTGTAACCAGCATGAGAAGGGTGGGTAGTTTATACCCTCACATCACTCCTACTCCACATTCCCAATCCCGTGGGCATACATGAAACCTTTCGCAAACTGCAGGATTTCAAACCTCCCTTTCTGACAATCCTGGATTTTTTTTCCCTCTTTATTTGCATTTCTCCCCTGAGCAGCCCAGAAAAGTCCTCATGTGCCTTCTGACATGGCTTTCCCGTCCACGTCCTGTGGCTTTAAAACCCTTCCCTCTCCCCGCCGCTTGTTCCTCTGCTTCCTCCCATTGTCCTCCAAGGCCGGCTGGTGCCTGGCACCAGGTTCCCTTCCTGAGGGTGCTGCAGGATTCATCCACTCCGCCATGAGGGCAGTCAGCGGCTGTCCTACTTAGAAACAGTTGCTAGGTAAGAAGTGGCTTCCAGCCCTGCTGCAGAGGCCTCAATTCCCACAGCGCTGCTTAGAAAAGGTCCTTCTGTATGTCACCGGTGTGCTACACGAGTAGCATTGATCTCGCAGGTAAATACTGTATCTGATTATTAAAAAACAAGCACGAATGGAGTGCTTGGTGGCTGGCACAGCTCCCTGCCATTTCTCAGTTGGGAAGGAGCGATTTAGGAGGATGCCCTGCCCGTGCTGAACACCTAAATGCCAGGCTGCCAACCTCCCGCCGGACACAGCGCTGCCTGCAGTGACAATCAGTGACTCTGGTGACAGGCATTTGTGAAGGATGGTGAGAGCACACGGAATGTTTTGCATCCCACACGACAACCATTCCCACTGGTGCAAAGAGAACACAACATGGTGCTCCTGCAGCTGAGTGGGGGCACATTCCTGCCTCAAATGACCCTTATACAAATTGAAACACTTCTGGTTATCCAAAAACTACATTTAGCCTTTGTGTAACTCTTTACACATCTTTAGCCAAAGGGGGAGAATTACAGTGTGAGCTAAGCCAGGCAGTGGTGGCCATTCTGCAGGTGGGACTACTGAAAATTACCATTGTGTGGTTTCTGTGAGGGGTCAGAGCTCTTCACAATAAAAACGGACAGATGAAACCCAACAAAGGCAAAGGTTTACACAAAATTATATCACTCCCACGTAGACACAGCAAACTTCAAACTTCCTTTCCTTTTCTACCCAATCCTTCCCGAAAGCAGTGTTCAGTGTTCCTGACTACCTCTGTTGCATGCATGTAAAGCTGTTTAAAATAAGGGCCTTGTTACCCGTGTAAAATCATGGCTCAGGCCTGCTACTTAGGCTCAGTAGAAGGGAACTAAGGGAGAGTGACTCAACTGGAATAGGGATAGAGAGATGTGAGAGATGAGAGATGTGCTGTGTGACTGCCGCCTGTCCACATTGGGGTGTACGGTGGTTTTTTTGAGCTCGTTGTGCTTTAAAACTTTGTAAACTGGTAACTGGTTAACTGCTTAAAAAGGCCTGGTTTTTGCAATAAAGCGGCTCTCCTCTGCACCTGCCTGGGGACTTGGTGTCACTCTGCATCGTCACATACCTCTACGTGCTGCAGAGCTTTTACAGGGTGTGAAATGGAAGGCCTGCACTGAGTGTCAGCTGAAAAATGTTGGTGGTCCTGGCAATCCCCTGCCCACAGACTGTTGCTGCTGAAGTGCCTGTCTCTGTTACCTACATGAGACAGAAGAACTTGACTCCCAGCCTGCCTGACCAGGCACCAATTTATAACTGGATCCACTGAGGGCAGCTGTCAACACAAACTCAGGCAAAGGCTCGGGTCAATCTCAGCTGTTTTGAAACCATGGCCTCTCTGGAGAGATTGGAATATGGCAGCAAGAGAGCACAGGCTGCTGAGGTACACATCCCACCCAGCCATATATGCTGGTAGTCAGGTACAGTGGCTAATAAAATCCTTTGTAAAAGACTCCCAGGGGAAGTTTAAGGTTGGACGACACTTTCTCATCCTATAGGTGACACTTTTTGTAACTCTTCATAAAAAATTAAAAACTATTTATCAAATATATGCTAACTATTTCATTAACAGGGAAAATTTTAGTGGATTGTCAAGAGTTGCCTGGGACGTGGCAGTTTCCACCACCACTGACAAACCCTTCCAAGTGTGTTCTGCCTTTGCCACTGCTGAGAGAGGACAAGGACAGCCCATGCAAACACCACCAACGGGAGCTTGAAGGAAAAGACCCTGGCATACTCCAGTCCGTAGATCTAAGAGACTCAGATACATCCTCCAAGTCAGGTTTTAAGCTGTGTTCTTCCACAAGCAGCAACCCACAGCTGCAGGCAAAGCTGCAGAACAGCATCCTGAAAAGAGGAGGAGGGCTCAACATATCTTATATAAATGCCTCTTCTTTCCTGAACTTGCTAATTAGTTATGAGGACTGTACAGATTGACACACAATATTTCTCCTATATGCATATCTTTGCCATGGTCATTACTGAACAGATAGTTCTGGAGATGGTGAAAGTTCCCCAAAATGGGCAGTTACAAAATAGGAAGTCTGCAAGGTGAATTTTCTCCATCAACCTGCTTGTGCTGATACACACAGTCAAGGCAATTAGGGCAAAGGGAGCTCCATCTCAGGATCTTCCACAACTCAAGGTGAAGATAATCAATGACAATTCTCAAATCACAGAGTTACTGTTGGCAAAGTGTAAATGAACCATGCTAATCATTCTTGAGCATGGGAACACGGGACGGGAGTTCTTCAAACATTCCAAGGAAGAAAGACTTCCGAAAAAGAAATATTTTTATATGACACTACAGAAAACAGAGAAGGGGTTTTTTTTTTGTCTTCCCATTACCTTAGCTGATGAAGAAAAAAGTAGGAAGAAAGGCATGCACTCCTGATGCCAAAGCAAAACTAATTTTAATTACACAGAAATTGTACTTGTTCAAGAAGAACTGAACCCCATTAAATGTGACCCTTATTGTATTTCCCATATTACTCAGATCCAAGGTGATCTCCTGGTCACAAACATCAAAATCACTTTGATTTATTCAATGCTGCAAATATGATTTTCCTAAAGGCTTATAAACAGGATTTGAAAAATCCCCTCACCCACTCGCCTGGGGCAGATAAAAAACTTCCCCAGGCAAGAGACATCAATTTGTGCAGAATCTAAGCTTTCTCTTAAAAATAAAATGCTTTTAGTCTCTGAGTTCTAAATATCATTTTTAAAGTAAGGCTACAGTTGTATAACTATCAGAATAATATTTTTTCTAAGTCCCACTGTTTTCACCCATTTTGTGCACATCACCAGCTTTGTTACATCCTTGGAACAAAGGGCAAGGTTCCAGCCCTTGAATGCAAGAATGTGAGACCAGCCATGATTTACATTTAAGGAAGACAGCTAAGGGTACAGAACTGGCAAAAGAGTCAGGATGCTGGCTTCCATTCCAAACTCCAACACTGACATACTCTTATCACCTTCTGCATGACAGTGTGGCCTGTGTTTCTCAGACTACCCATCTTCAAAAAAGAGGTGCTAATTTTTAATTTCTACTTTAACAGGCTGACCTAATTACCATCCCTTAAGACTTTTAATACAACCAAGACAGTGGAGCAGAAGAGTCCAAGACTATCTACCATACTCAGAAAATCCAGAATCACTGCCATCTGCCTTTGAAAAGGTTTAAGATTATATTTTTTGACACACAACTTGCCTGGATCACACAGCACTGTGGAAAGATGAGGAAACAAGGCTTTGTCCCTGTTCTCCACTCTCCACAGACAATTTAAAAGCATGGCCAGCCTTTTAGCTCCCACTGGCATGAAAGAGCCAGGATGTGGGAAATCTTGCAAAGGTGCCAGATGTGGAAAGAGGATGCAAAAGGCTCTGTTTACAGTGGCCCCTGTCTAGCTCTCCATGTTTAGCAAACAATTTGATAGGGTGCTATGGAAGTGCAAAATATGATATCATTAATAAATAAAGGGCCAGTGAAATGCCACATTTTCAGTTTCCATTTGGGATAAATCTGAAATGGAATGGAGTGTCAGATACAGTCCAAAGGGCTCTCCTTCCCTGCAGAACAGAGCTGCTGCTCTTTGCTCTTATTCAGGCAGAAAAAAAAAAAAAAAAGTAAAAAAAAATCATAAAAAAGTGCTGAGCAGCTTTAAAAAATTCAATCAAAATAATCTGCTCTTTGGAAAGGTGGCGGCTGACAGTAATTGGAAAATACTGTCTGACTCATTTATTAAAGTGAGATTCAGAGTCAATTGATTTAATAACCATTAGAATATTCTATTAAAGATATAATAGGTTGGCACAGCCCTATTTTTTATTAAGAGTTATAGGTAAGAAACAAGCAATGCTATGGAATTTTAGACAACTGCTGTATGGATTAGACTAAAAATATGGCTTGCAAAATAGGTATGAAAGCAGCAAGTATCAGGAGGAGGAATAGGAAAGTACATTACAGTGCAAATGAGTTAGCTGAAGGATGAAAAAGAAATGAACCTTTAATATAAAGCCTGCACTTTTCCAAATCTAACAGAAAACTGTGCACTGCATTCCCTGGTGTGGTACATCGTAAAACAAGTCAGCACATCCTTCACATTATGGGCCCAACAACGCTACGAGGAAGGCAAGAACAAAGTACCCACTGTACAGCACAGAACTGGTGCTTACTGTTGCCCTTACGTGGTTGGGATATGAGTTTGGACATGGTTAAGACCTTACAAGATGGATGGGAATGGTTTACCCACTGCTCATAGTCAAATAAGTTTGATGCATGCAGAATTTCTGCATAAGTAAATTGCTTTCCATTTGTAATCTTTATTCAGATAGTGGGAAAATGTAAACATGAATCAATTCCAAATAAATGCATTTAATATTCATATAAATGTTTAATATTTACACAAATATTAAATGTTTCAATGCAGGCAGGTAGATTTTAATTGAGGTGCAGCCCATTACCTCAGCAACCAACTTGACAACCAGCTATAAAAGCAAATATAATCAGTCTTCGTGCTGAGCATATACTCGCATTTGGGGATCCACTTTGTATTGGCTACCCAGGTACTGCAGTTACTGAGCAACTTGTGCATCAGGCAGGATGCTCCCACTTGCACCTTCCCCAGAGCCAGTGCTCTGCATGACCTGGCCCAATCTGTGTTACCAGCTCAAGGCACGACTTGTTCATTTCATGGAAGGCCCTGACATTTCAATATACACTTTCAACAAGAGGAACCCTTTAAGCAGCCTCTAGACTGTCTGTCCCATGTTTATGCTTCTTGCTCTTCAATAAAAACAAAACTAGAGCAGCTACAAGCAAATGTTCACTGGCTGACTTACATGCAGCTGTTAAGTCAGTAACCACTGGAGGCCCTCTTATATTGTCTGATCAACACTACAGCCATTACCCAGCACCAATTTGTAACAGTTTATAAGCAACTCTTTCTCTTATTCACTCTCTGGAGATTGTCCAGAAGGGTCCCTGTGCCTTCTACTCTGAATAAATCTATAGGCAAGGGTCCTAGGATGAGGATGTCCTCCTGGTAAATCATCACGAGGCTGGGCCCATGCTCAAAAGCATCTGCTAAGAAGACATGTAAACTCTGCCCTCCATACACAACACAGGAATGAAATAGCCTGCAGGCCCTGTAATTTTTTTTTTAGGTTTAAAACATGGACAGCTCCCACATTCAATGTGTTTTCTTTGTAATTTTTTTTTTTTTACCAAACAAACCATGCCCCTAAACCAATTTCTCCTTCTTCACGTTGCTTTCACTCTTCCTTGAGCTAATTTTGCAGCACACATTTATAAGCCAGAGATCTGAGGAGTAAGGAAGCAATGCCATGGATGACAGCTAACCCCTCGGCTACAACATCTCACACGGAAAACAGGGGAAGGACAAAAAACACCACATAACACTGCAATTTCCAGTGTGTACAGCCATCCATGCTTCCTAGCTTATAATGCTGTGCTTACCTGGATCTTTTAAATTTTACTAGCCACACACCTACACAAGCATCAGCCTCCCTGAGCCGCTTCAGACAACTTCATTCCTGCTCAAAATTTGGTCTTAGTGTCTGCTGTGGCAAGTATGTGTATGACATGTACCTTCACATGTTAAGGAACAAATAACAGCTCTTCCAAGCCTGGAAGCTGAAATGGAACAGTACCTGAAGTCTCCAGGACCCCATTCATAATTTCTCCCCAATTATACTAATGCTTCTGCCATTTTCAATTCTTCAAACATTATCACAACCCCTCAAATGAGAAACATGATCCACCACTGTGTTAATTTTGGAAGCCGACATGAAAAGCATGGGAATATCGTGATGAAGGAGGAGACAGTAAAGGCAAAGCATACAGCTGGAATTCACAGCCATGAGAACAACCTGTCATAGAAAAACAGTTTTTATTAAAGTCCTAACTAATGATTCAATCCTGGTGGGACAGGATGGAGGATTGGATGGAAGGACAGAAGTACAGTTGTGTTTCTCCCGGACTGTCCAGGGCAAGTCACCATACAGTAGGAAACAGGAGGGCAGGGGAAGGAAATACCCTCCTTCCTCACTCACCCTCTGGGCACAGTTATACTGCACACCTTCCCTCTTGTGCCACATACTACTGCTCACATAGATGCCTGCATGCTGGTCTGTGTTTATCCTTAATATCACTTTTAACCAAAATTACAATCTTAGCTGAAGAAATTCAAAACACCAGGCTGCATCCCAAGCAATGTCTTCCCCCTGCTTTTTTTTCAGTTCAGAATGATTTTTAGGCAAGACTCCACCCATGCCAAGGAAAGGTGATAGACAAGATCCTAGCAACAATCCTAAACTCTTGAGTCACCGACAACTGTAGCTTGTCAAGGGGAAGGTAGGGACCCAGGCTGCTGGGTCCCTACCTACATGACACTGGCTTGCCTTCAGAGCAAGAAGAGGATGGGATCTGCACCGTGCTCTTGAGGCCAGGCCACGGTGATTCCCAGAAGCACTGGGTAGGAAGCATTATTCAACAAGCAGGAAAAAAATCCTACAGCCTTCTGCAGGGTACTGCTAAAGCTACAGCAAAGGGTGCTGATTGATGGAATGACAAAGAGCTGGGATCCACCTCCTCAATTAAAGCAAAAGTTCATCTCTCCAGGGACAGATTTTGAAATTAGATCTGCTTAAGGGAAAGCCAGTCTACTGCATCTTTCATTCCACTGTATTTTTGTCTGAAGCAAGGGATGCATTTCACTTCACCAACTGTTCACTTTTTTGCTTGGTTGCACTCACTTTGGCTGCTTGTAAGTGAACTCTTCTTACCACATGTGCCTTGTATGTTCTATTAAAGCCACAAATTGTCTGGCTTCAGTGAGGCTGGATGAAAATAAAAGAAGGACAACTGGCAGGATCTACTTCTTAATAAGTGTCATGTATTCAGCTCAAGTAAGAACGATTTAAATACAGCAAGTCCCCTCTCCATCAAAATACAGCATTTTCTGGGCAACTGGCTTCCAGGAGAGAGTTCAGGAATTCTGCAACAGTGTTATTCACCAATTGATGGGACACGGATAATTTGCTACTCCCTGTCTGTAGCTGCACCAGAAAAAGGTACTAAAAATCCTTCAGAAAAAAAAGTCTGCATTGCATCACATAGCTACACACATTACAAGGTTACACTCCATCATTGCAATAAAATCCCATGTGATGGAGCTTATTTTGGAAACAGTTTTACCGTGGGATATAAAAAGAAATTTAAACCAGTAGGAATAAGCTGAGTGGTATGAATTATTTGTAGACAGATGATCCAGCTCAACATTTACCTTTTCAAATAGTACTTAGTGAGCACTGATTAAAAACTTGGTGATAGATCCTTCAAATGCTGGCATAACTAGCTCAGGAGAGTAGGCCGCCCATCCTTCTAGACTCCTGCCTAGGCTTTTTGTGGGACTAAATTCTGCTGAAGTGCAAGGTTAAGCCCTCCATCCTCTCACTACACAGTGAGATACAGATTATTATCTGAATTTTACAGAAAAAGAAACCATACCCCAAAGCTGCATTCCAAACAGAGAATGAAAACTCTCTTACTAAATTACAGTGGTGGAAGAATCAGACCCTGCTTCATCTGCTAGCCATTATGAATACAGTATTGGAATTAAGGTTGGAATTGAGTTTTTCTCTGTTCTCTTCTGTGAGCTAAAGGCCTATTTCCAGAAAAACCTTTGGACAAAATCTTTAGTAAAGTCAAATTACAATTTGAATGGCTCAGAGGTTGCCTGAGCTAAGCAGATATTAATGATTTAATCAAACTGTAGGGGTAAAAAATAATAAAAGTGTCACATTTGTATTCAGAAGAACTAAGCACAGCAAAAATATAAGTAAAAACTTTTTGGGTTTTTTTAATTCATTCAATTTTAATATTTTTGTTCATTGTGGAGGCTACAGTTTTGTTTTCTTGTTCTGGTTGGAGAAACAGCTTTCTCTGTTATTTGTTGTTACATGCGTGCTAGTAATGCCCACTCATCTGGGTCTTCTGGAAGATACTGGTCAAAATACAGGTATATCTACTTTAAAGTTTTGCACAAAGAAAACACGAATTTTTAAGGTAGGGAAGGCTATTTCATGTTGCATAAACTGAATGCAAGCTGTTCTAAATTTAGTGGTACTGGGAAAATATCTCACAGGGAGACAATCAAAGTGTCAATATTAATTCTACACTACAGTGGACCAGCAGTAGAAATTATGTTTTGTACACAAGTCTCATCAGGTATTTCTTTTGTTCTGAGTACACAAAAAGGGTCAGAGTTGCCTCCTTTCTTTTGGCATGAAGCTAATTGTCTGGAAGATAAAGTCTCTAAATACTGAAATACAAAGAATTACTTGCTTATTCTTAAAAGATTAAAAAAAATAAAAAAAAAAAGAAAAAGAGAAAAAGAGTAGGATGGGATAGAATAGGGCTTTCCTGCTATATTGGATATTTGACTCAAGAGCATGAAGACATAACAGTCCTTTTCTTATTTCCTAATATATCAGACAGTATTGATATTTTGTTTTCCAAATCTTAATGCTATTATATCAGTCAAATATTATTTGGCATCTTTTTATGTATGTGAGGGGCACTTGGGAATGAGGAGTAATTGCTGTGATTTTGATCCAGCTCTTAAACTCATTTACGTGTGTATCAACTTTCTGCTTTCTTTCCCCCTAACCTCCATTTCCTCATCTCCAGCCCTCAGAAAAAACAGGGAGGAAAAAGAGGTTCAGGCTGTGAAGGCCCTCAGGTCTATGTTGATAACTGGGCATTTAATTAGATTATTTTCACATGAGCAAACTGCTTTGCCTGTTAGGGGAGGTCTCCTTGTACAGCAGTACATTAAAATGATAAAGCTCAATTTAATATAAAGAATTATTTATATTACTCATCTGATTTAGTTTGTTGTTTTATTTAGGAAAGCACCAGAAAACTCAGTTTTAATTTGAGCTAACCTTTCCGTATGTCTCTCTTTGATTCCTCTATAAAGCAAGCAAGCAGCTTTGGGCCCACATATTAAAAAAGGACCAGACTTCATTCTAAACCTGCTCCACTCTCATTCCCACTTTCCCTGCTGGTACTAAGACTTCACACTGAGCTGAACAAACAGCTTTTGGAATTTTTGTATTGAAAGTTCTTCATTTGTGGATGAGAATAATGAGGACCAATTAGTTACTCTTTCTCATCTGTTACATGTTTGGGGGTTGGCTTTTTTCCCCAAATTCTAAATGCCACTGTTAACAGATTTATTCCAACCCTTGGTCAAACCTAATTCCTCACTGAAGCAAAGACACCATTTCCCACCATGCTAGCAACTGAGGAGTGGTGCCTAAGAACACAGCCCCTCCTCCAGTGACCTTTGATGTAACAGAATGGCAAAGTTCTGAACTTCAAATAATAAGGGAAAAAGAGGAAAAACATCAGAGTAGAAGAAATAGAGAAGAGTTGGCTAAAAAGAGATGTATCAGACAGATAAAGATGGATTGGGGAAGGAGAACAGATGTAGTAGCAACAATAAACAAAATAAAAGGAGCTGGAGTGAAAAGGCAAAAGGAGAGGAAGAAGTGGTGAGGAGAAGAAGGACAAGGGCATGAAACCTGTATGAAAATGCACAGCAAAGACTCAATTTAACCTCCACTTGAAGTTCACTGAAGAAATGCAGAGTAGCATACATTTCCAGGCAGAGCTTGGGTAATTTATTGCAGCTCCTATGGCAATAATGATAGATGTATTTTTACATCCAAATGTCTCAAGCCAACAAAGTTACCACTGTATCATTAATAACAATAAGCAATTAAAAAGAACAGCAGGTTACAAATATCAAGCATGAAACTAGGGAAAAAATACAGAACCATTATGAGAAAAATAAAAGTATAGGTTGTCAGGTCAGTATATAGCTTCTCCAGATAAAAGTTATAGAGCTGGAAAAATATGTGGCCTGACATTAAATGACTATGAGGTGATTAACATCAGTGAGAAACAAAAAAAAAGCTCTGATGGAATCTGAATGTGATATAAAAGCAGGCCTGTAACAGCAAGAGATAGGTGGCTGACCACTGTAAGACATCAGCCTTTTACTAAGACATACTCTAATAAATAACAGACAAGACTGCATTTGCTGGCTGAAATATTCTCCAAAAGGCCCACTAAGTTTTCACTCTGTGTATCAGTTCATTTAAACAAGAAGAGATAGGAAAAAACAGAGGAACTCAGGAAGAAAGGGAGGAAGACCCAGTCCAGCCCTACATGTGGTGCTGTGTGTACATGCACAAGGTGCCTAGCAGCCACTGAAACCAAATTTATTTACGCTATGTGCTGCACAATGGGTAGAATTGGTTAAAACCCATGAGATTTAACTGAGTGTATGGCTGGAAGTCTGCACTGGGCAGTTTCCCCTCAGAGGGTTTCTCTGTAACGAGGAAAGTGAGTATTTCAATTTTTTTTTTTTTTTTTTTTTTTTTTTTTTTTTTTTAATGAAGACTGAGATTTTGATGCAGCACTGTCATTTCAGGGGCTCAGGTTGAAAAGGAAGTACTGAACATTGTGAGACTTGTGATCAAATTGTGAAACTGTGAAACCTAATTTACCCAAATGAAATGGGGGACACAAAATTAATTCAGATAAATGAGGATTTTGAATAAGCAAGGGACTATTTAGTGCTTTTAACACACATCCTGGGACATAACCTCATTACAGATCAGGAGTGTTGTGCTGTGAGTTTGTGTCAGAGTGGAAGTGTCACTGACACAACAAATAAAACCAAAAATATCCTACTCCCTGATCGCTTATTTTGTGTTTCCATACACACGCTACACGAGCCTGAAGAATAATTAACACTGCTGAGAAGAAGCAGCAACAGTGGATGAGTCTCACTACAGCAGACCTCTCATCATAGCAGAAATACAAATGTACTAGTTATCGTAACTGTGTTATGTTAAGTAGACCTTTGCCCCACATTATTGTAAGTTAGAGGAGGGAAAAGGGAAAAGGAAGATGATATCAGCATTCTTGATGATATTTTATTTATCTGCATATACTGTTGACACAGTTGAAGAATAAGCAGAAGAATGGAAGGAGACACAGAAAACACTTGCAGACATAGTTTTTTTTTTCTTACATTTCGTCAGGGACAAAAAGACTGCCAGTGAAGACAGCCATCCCTTTTAAATAGAAATCTCAGGCATTAAAGCCCACAAAAAAGGGAAAAAATATTGAAAGTGTTTCTACAGCTATCTTGTAAAGATGCTAATAAACCTTATAAAGATGCTGTGGACATTTTTGTTGTGGGTAAATTTTTAATTTCTTAACTTTATGAAGCAATTTGACCCAGACCTGAGCATGTTCATTTAAGATGTCGTTTAAATATTGTATATCCTGACTTTTTGTAATAAAGGCCTGCTTCACAGAATTTTTTTTCACATCATCAATCTCTTAGTGCCATTAAGAAATAAAAGCATTTCTCAACAGAATCGTACTAGATATGCATTTAACTTGCCTCATCTTTTTTATTTTTAAAAGCTGGAGGGGCATCATTTGGAAACCCTGGTGCTCTTTAAAACAAAGCATCTTCATCAGAAACCTCACAGGCAGCAAGTTTCTCTACTTACTCGGCATGTTATGCTTACTTGTCAGTCTTTCTCCAAACAAAGTGGGGAAAACAAGCGTATGAGATGCAAAGATGTAAAGCAGATAGAATATATCCCCCAGCCCCTTCAATTGCTTCCTTCACCTCACTCAAGAAGCAATTTTAAATGTATTAAACCGGGAGGTGAGCTGAGGGATTTAACACTAGGCAGGATATGAACAACAGAAAATAAGGTCAAGGAGGAGTATTACCCCTCTAGTCATATTTGGAAAAACAGGGGCATTTTAGAAGTAAAGAAACACAAAAAACAAACAGGGAAAACTCACTTGCTGTGCTCTGCATCACTCTGACCAGCAAGAGCCCACTGTTAGATTTTGCAATGCACTTTGCTAGGTGAAGCATGCAGATTTTGATCCCGTGACACTTTCACAAATAAGCAGCATATTTTGTTGATGTTCATTTCTGTTTGATTGCTGGACTTGATAAATGACATAGCAGCAGAAAGGAAGAAAAATTGCTGTGTTAAATCCTTGAAAATTATACAGCAGAAAAGGTGGGCAGCGTCTGTAGTTCAGCTGGGCACCAGAAGCCAAAGATCAGAACTGGAAATAATAGCTGACGAGGAATACCCGCAGAGCAGCGAGGAAACTGAGGTGGGGCAACTGAACTGAAAGCCATATTTGCAAGCCATCTATCTACTCTATTCTCTTTTCAACATTTTATCAATGTGACTGACAGACCCTTTCTCTCCCCTCACCCCAAAAAGATTAAAATACAACAAGCTGGGTAGGAGGAAAAAAAAACAAACAACTTGAAATTGAGTCATACCAAACAGTTGGCTGATATACCAAAATACCAGCATTTCTCAGAAAATAAACCACTCTGAAGGTCTCAGAAAAAAAAGTGACAATAGCAGGGGAAGTCCAAATTAAAGTTGTTTCTTTGACCTTAATTCACTCTGTTGGTAAGTTATTACCTCATGTATAGTTGAATTATCTTTGAATGACACATTCTGTGCCCTCTGTGCCTGAACCAAAACTCCGTCGCATCATGGTAAGTCAAATATGCCTGCCAAACAACAGGTATCACTATTAATTCCATGAGAGGCCTCCATGAAAGAAGTGCAATGTTGCATGGCCAAAGTTTCAGTGATATCTCTTCCCAGCAGTGCAAAATAAATCAGTGTTGGAAGAGAAGAGTTTGCCTACAATCCTGAATGTGTGTTTACCCTTGCGTTAGAGAAACAGCAGAGAGCTAGCTAACACTGCTAATAACACTGCAATGGTTTCAAGAATGGGGGTAGTATAATATGATGCAATTCTTACAGGGTTCATGCAACAAGAAACAAATGTCCCTCCTTAGGTCATTTAACCTCTGATAATAAGAAGAGGGCACATGGAGGGTTGACTGATTTCAGGCAGGTGAACATCAATGGAGCAGACAGTCTTCCATATTGAGTAAGATGCATGTTTTGCAGTGCATTTTTTAAGATGCCACTTGAATGATACATGCAAAAGCAGCTTTATTTCTCAAACCTAGTGACTGTCATTGGAAGCTGGGTGTCCATCTGCATTTACACACCTTTCAAAAGGATAAACCACCTCTCTTCAGTGGCACCACAGAAGCAGCGCCCTTTGTGCCCCTCTGCTCCTTGCCCATGTGTGTCATTCCCCCAAGCCCCCTAACTGCTTTCACCCAAATATAAATAAAAAGGAAAATCTGCTTCATTACATTTGCTAGCATTAATTGATGTTTAAAAAAGTCTGTTAAAAATAAAGCCCAGCAGTGACATTTTTCTTTGCTAAAGCACGATAGCAGCACATTACAAACATTACAAAAAGGTCCCCTGGTAGGATTGTGAAGTTCCACTCTGGCAGTAAAATGCATCTACTGTATGTTCCCTGATTTATTTTTTTTATTTTTGTTGTTTTATTTTATTTATTTTTTTAATTCAGATAAAAACTCCCTGTCTTAGCAGTGGGGTTGCAATACTGGATGAGAGAACTGGATGGACACACTGTATTTTTAGCATTTGTTTTACCCTGGTCAAATAAGTAATCCTGTGTACTGGTGCCAATGACGCTCACAGCTATTCAATACCAGCTTGACATTTTCCCAATGGCTGCACCTCTCTTGCTTTTGCATGAGTTGGGTGGTTCTGAAGGATACAACACTTTGTGCCCAGAGGTCCTTTTGACATTTTAGAACAATGCATTCATCAGGCTGCTGGTCTCCTGAGGTACAACCGGAGCAGCAGAAAAACTAAGGAACCACAGAACCCAGCCCACTCACCCATTCTCCAAGAAATCTTTCCCTATGCCAGCTGACATACTGGTTTCTGGGAAAACAGTCTCAAGCCAAGTAAAAGGCTGCATGGCCTTCAGGGAAGGTGAGTACAGATGCTAAATTGGGCCTGGCACAGTTGCAAAAGTGGGGAGAAATAGAAACAAAGGGGTCAATTGTTTTCATGTCTCTGGTGTTGCCTACCACGATAAATATAGCCTCTCTTCTCTTGCCTCTCTCTGTACTCAGGGCTTTGTACAGTGGCCTGAGAATCTGCAGAATCAGGCTCCTGATCTTGTCACTTGCATAAGCTTTCCAAAAACCTTAATGTCCAGTCCCTTGAATCTTCTTAAAAATGTATGTTTCTAGACCATCTGAAGATATCTGA
The DNA here is from genome assembly GCA_013389925.1 of Aegithalos caudatus. Classification (NCBI taxonomy): domain Eukaryota; kingdom Metazoa; phylum Chordata; class Aves; order Passeriformes; family Aegithalidae; genus Aegithalos; species Aegithalos caudatus. The sequence continues at coordinate 18,657 of WEIU01001410.1, forward strand.
GAGCAAAGGAGATGTGGGCAAGTAAGTGATTCTCTTCTCTCTGAATTTGAAGACATGAGAATAGCAGGACATACTGTCACCTGGCCTTTTTACCCATTCCCCACAGCTCGCACTATATTCCAGGCAGGTGGTCCTAGCCCAGAGAACCTCACTGTGTGAGGACAAGCAGCCAGAAAAGAATGTGACTGGGAATACTGAATAAGGCACACATATTTGTGCCCTTTTTTTCTGAAACAAATAGTCACTCCAGGCAAGCATGGAAGAACTTAGATGTTGAAGAGGACACAAAACTGGACAAGGTAGAGCTGTGCAGGGGTCCTGACAGCATTTCTTCAAAGGACAAGAGCCCTGTGACAAAAGATAATGGGACATTGGCTCTGACTCTAGAAATAGGTGTTCAAAGCTGTGAGCCTTTAGAAGAGCACAGAGGTAGGGATAAAGGAATCTCAACAAGGGAGCATAAGCAGGGTTAGATAGAAATTTTTGAAAATGATCACAGAATGCTTACATTTGATAAAGGGGTAAAAGTAATGCAAATAAATGTAAGTAAACCACATTAAATCAGTATCCAAAACAAACCTGGTGGCTGCAGTTGTCTAGTCTGAGGAAAAACAGAGTGGTTAAAGTGAAATATAACTTGGCTTCTAATAAGAGTACTGGCTGTAGAGGTGGAAAGAAATGGAGAGATCTTTGAGATGATGAGAAGGAAAAAGCAGTGGGATTTAGAGACAGGAATGGGTGGATTAACGGAGCAAAAAGAGCCAAAAATAACAGGGTAGGAATATTGAGAGAGAACATTACTGACAGGTGTCTGCTAGTTATAATCATATATCTCTTCTAATGCCAGTGTTATATTAGACTCTGTTTTAACACAGATATTATTTCTGTCTTTGAAGCTCCTAATCAAAAGAGAAGAAGAAATACTTTCTTCTACAGGACTTAACAATCAAGCAGTGAATGAAGTACACTGCAGAGAGAGAAGCTGTAAAAACAGTAATATGGATACATGTGTATTAATAAAAGATACATGCATATGCATTTCAATTGCATATAGCAATGATGCTTGGACTGCTACTTAAGCAGGATTACTCCTGATACCGTAGCCAGAGAAAGTCCCTAATATCAACTTGAATGAGGAGGAGTAGGCATTTTCCCCCTGATCCAAGCCTAATGGGGCTGCACAGGAGAAGAAGAGGTGATTTTACGTGAAGCTGGAAAATACCTTTTTTGTAGGAGACTGCAGTCAAGTTGATTGTTGTGTTTTACCAGCAAAATAACTGCAGCTGCAACCAGCTACAATTAGGTACTTAGAAATGTGTTAACAGGTAGCTATGCTCACAAAAATAAAATCCAGTCAAGGCAAGCTGAACTTTGATCCTCAACCTACCTTTTACAAAGCAGCACCAAGGGACTATGTTTTTTTCTTAGCAGCTTTCACACTGATACTATCACAACAATTAGTGTATTTGAGACATACTGGTGGGATTGACAGCTGGCTGATGACACAGCACAGCCTGGAGACTGCCATTAGATCATCACTATTGACAGGTTATCTGCTTGCTCCTCACTACTGAAAAGTTATTCTGTCTTTTGGCAATTGCAACTTACTTTTTTTTTAAATGAAAATACAATGTTATTTTATTCACACCTAAACTGATAACACAACTGCCCCCAAAATGTGTTTCACAAGGGGGCAATCCCGATGTTTTACTATCATCATTATAGACACCCTGCAAATATTTTTAAGGCAGATTTTCTCACCCCCATATGGAAAAAAATGCTGGAAGAGAATTTTCATTAATCCTTTTAACTGCTGTGTAAGCTGTGAAAAAGTGTGTGCATACATATGCACAGATGTGTATTTGTCTCCATGTCAAATTTACAAATCTAAACTAAGTTTCAGGGAACTATGGTAAAGACCAGCAACTACAGTAGAGGGAGAGCATCCCAGCTAAAGAGAATATCAACACAAATTACTCAGGATTAAAAACAAGCAAATCATTCTGCATGCACCAGAAAGTAAGAAAGAGTTGCTTTCCCCGGATTTGTGTTTACCAGTTGATTGACTGTGTCCAAAAATGTAAATGCATGGTCTCTCCCAGGTTCTATTTTTACATTCTCTTCCGTAAAGTTTAGGAAGAGCTGAATCTCAGCACATAAATTTCCTGTCTGGGAACTTTGTACAGATTATTGTCTTCCACTCAACAGCATTCTCATGAAGTCTAGAAGTACAGCTGTCTTTGAGCCCTCTCTCCTTCTGTGACATGAACAAACAGGGAAGGCTGACACAGACAAGTACTGTGGCCATGTGATTGCTGCATAATGTGGTACCCTGAAGAGACAGGGTTCATACATACTCTGAGCTTTCTGGCTTTATTAGTAACACAAACCACAGCATTCTAATTATATGTAATTTAGTTACTTATCACTTTGAGTTAGGTGTGGGGAAGAAAAAACCTCTGCTGTCCCAGATGCCCCAAGGACTGTCCCTCTATTGCCACCTGCTACAAGTCCCAACCAGTGCTGAGCAATCTGGCTGATCCCAGGTGAACCCAGCATTCTTCCCCATGCCACACTTCACAGCACAGTGGAAAAAAATATTCCACATAGCCTGGCTGACATACTTTGAGCTCACCTTTGGTAATACTTGGGATACGAAGCCACTGTCAGTAGTCCAGCATGCAGTGATTTACCAAACAAGACAAGTGCTATTTCCTTTGCAAAGTGAGCACTCAGAGTCTCTTTGGGGCAGGGCTGCATTCTGCACATCTCTGTACTATCATTGTGCGTTACTGTGGTGCTGGTACTGGACTCCACACAAAACTGCAGTAAATTCCCTGAGTGCTGGTTGGTTTTCTCTACCAATATGATAAAGGAAGACAAACCAAGGGCTTCTTCCTGTATGTTCCACAGCACCTCATGATCACATGGAGCTCCCAATGGATACCCAGCATCTCACACATGGCTCTGACACCTTGCTGAACAAGGCCCTCACAGCAGACTTCTGAGTAATCCTCTTGCTTTTCAAGACCTTAGAACAGCAGCAAAATGCTAAATCAAAACAGGCCATGGGCACTGGCCTCTGCAATCAGCTATGGATATGAGGCACTGTTTCTTGATAATGCCTTGAATAAAATCCCTTCAGTAGAATGATAGATACACTTCTTTCTGTGGGGAGTGGGCAGGGAGCTAGAGAATGGCTAGTGACTTTCAAAAGTATTAAAACAAAAAAATCTCTATCTATCTATCTATCTATCTGTCTGTCTGTCTGTCTGTCTATCTATATGAATAAAGAAAAGTCTAATGCTTTCTAATGTGGAGAAAACATCTCATGGAAGACACCAGACAGTAGCTGGGGGCCTCTGACTGACGGCTCTTGGGTCTCCTCTGTACCTTTGATCTGCATTATGAAATGTTAATGTCCACCACGTCAGGACTTGTTACATAAACATACCCTCTCTCTAACTGCTCAGTCCTGCCCGTTGCAACTTCCATTCATATTATCCATTTATATTTAAATGCTGACTTGGAGCTTATACCCAGAAGCACTGACATTTTTTAACAGGAGCAGCTAAACTAGGGTAAACTGCTAAATATAATTTATTGATGATAAAGAGCTTGGTTCAGATTAAATTCCAGCAATTTAATAATGAACACATTCACATCCTGCATCCGGAATATGTATATGTATGTGTTTTCCCCTCCTCATTTAACTGGAGAAGGGGGTCTCGGAATCTGTGATTTCCTGTTGATTAGATGGGAAGCAACCACAAGCACATATTTTTGATATCTCTATTAACAGACTGTTCATGTCTAACTGCAAAACTTGGTTGCACTTCTCTCAACATCTTTGCCCAAGACAGACCAGTAAACACAATTCCTCTCTCTATAATTAGCCTTTTCTCTAAGGGCCCTGAAGTAAGTCTGCATGCCGTAGATTTAATATCCAGTGCTATATCCATATGTGCTGCCCTTGCCTGGTCCCAGAGCATATAAACTCCCCTATTAGCAGCCTTGACTGCTTAATTATGCAGATTTTTTTTGTACCCGCCTGCCTGTAAAATTACTGTGTCTAACCTTTTTTTTCTCCCTCCTCTTTGCACCATGCTGGCCATTCTAATGAAATCGGCATAGGGGAAAGGGCCTGATTTGCAGTTATGGAGGCTGGATCGCACTGGCAATCTGTCCTTAGTGGGAGTTACAAAAGAAGTCAAATGCCTTCATCTGGTTCTCCCCTCTCATCCCCAAGGTGATTGAGTTCACTTCCTGATGCTTCCCAAGTTTTCCTCGGGCTGTCCAATCAGCGCATCCACCAGGGAGCCCAGCCTAGCTTGCAACAGTCTCTGTATCTAGTTACAGCCCCACCAGGGACAGTCAACTATCCACCCCCAAGCCTTCAGATGAAAACCTTTTCTAACAAGGCCGCCCAGCGCCAATGAAATAACACACATCTGCATATCCACTGGGTCCCATGTTTCTTGTGCTCATGGATTATGTATCTTGCAGCCTCTAATAAAGAAATGCAGTTCTTTGTTTAATGTTTATCTTGTGCTTGTTAAGCAAATGCTAATGTTGTATCAGAATGCTTTAGTGCTATTTGGGTTTTTGGTGATTTACTACAAGACAATCTGCTGTGAAGTAAATTTAGAGGGGAGGGGGAAGGAAAAAAATAACATTCTGGCTTAGAGGGAGTGAGAGAGAGAATGGTTTGACAGGGAAGGAGCAAGAGGCAGAGGGAAAGACGGAGGGCGCAACAGCTCCTGTACGACTTTCCTAACCCCCGGCTGACATGCCCACTTCATCACTAGCCAGTCCGATACCTGGAGGTACAGAATCAACCCGCTATGATTTCCAAAAGGGATGAGATGATAACTTCCCCTTCAGTGATAAGGTAAACAGTGTCCTGAAGGGTAAACAAAAAATAAAAAGCCCCTTTTGTTGTCTGCCTTTGTGCCCTGATGGTTAGCACTGTGCTGTGTTATTCACAGACCACAGGGAAGCCCTAGATTTAATTGTTCGTGTCTGGCTCTGCTAGAAATCGCAAAAGAGAATATGAGGTATTCAGAACCCCCTTCTTCAAATTATTTTTTCTTCCCTCCCCCCTTAGGGAGGGGAAGAGAGGAGATTTGGAAGCTGATGAACAAATGAATGTCCTCTATTTACCCTTTGGCAAGACAGAATATAGACATCCATAGTGCTAAGTGCTCCTGTTAACTCTCCACTCAATTCTTTCAACACTGTTTTGAAAGAACCTGTAAGTTCTGGAATTCTATTTATTTTTCTTCTACAAATGAATCAGGGTTAATAAAATGCAGGTCTCTAAAAGGAGGAGACCTGAGTGCTAATTAGAAATGTAGCTGCCTATATACCCCCCCCTTCCACGCCATAATACATTTTTAGCAACCAGCCTTTGTCACAATATTAGTTAATATTAAGGTATGAATGAAATAAGGTTGCACAAGGTTCTCTAGGTTAAACCAGAATTACAGCTTAAAACAATTTTGTGGATGAACAATTCTATACCTTCAACACGAAAAGATACTGAAGAATTTCAGCATGGAGATATCTTGTGGAATCACTAAGGCTTTGTGCAGTAAGGCAGTAAACTACTGTTTATTCCCTTTGCACACACATGCATTCTGAGCACATGAATATCCCATGTTCTATGCTCCTGTTCTCTGAGAATACCTTGTACCCTGCTGTTAAACAGTGTGACAGTACATGAATGCATCAGTGCTACACCTACACATGTATACAATTACTAATTGCAAACACTCAACGTTTTTAAATCTTACATTTTTATTCTGGCACTAGAGTAAGCTGGTGATCAGTTTTCTGGACTGAGAACAGTGGGCACTGAAAGTCTTCAATACAAAAAATTATAAGTATAAGAAATGGTGAGGTGAAATTATGTGAGGTTTTCTGCCTTGACCCCTTATGCGCCTTGATTTTCTTTTCCATTTTTGAACACATTCAAACCTCTATGTTAGCTGCTGATACTGATGATAAAATGTGCCTCTTCATAAATACCAGTTGGATATTTTGGTGCTATTGATTTAGAAGGAGCTGAATTCTCATTTTGAAGCTAAAATCTATTATCATCATCAAGTAGGTTCATCTAAGATCATATTTGCTCTATTAAATTGGAGGAATCTGTCTCCTATTAGCTAGTGCAGCACTCCAAGTGGCCTAAGAACACAAGCAAGCATCCTGTGTTTTTCTTCCACTGCCTTCTCCTTTCCTGGCTTTTCTTCATCCAGATGGAGTAAATTTTCATCTAAGTGGTATATTTAAGTTTTTGGATTTGGGATATTACTATACAAAGCCATTGTAAGCTGCATACACTTTGCTAATGCGCCATTTATTACCAGATACAATTCAAGGTCTTGACTGTAATCTTTTAAAGCCCCTAATGACCTAGGGTTGGGCTGCATTTGAGACTTCCTCTCCATGTAGAGTCCACCAAGAAAATTGAGCTCAATAGGAAGAGCAAACCTGACAGTGTTCCCATTTAAATCCTTCAGACCAAGGGAATTTCTCCACAAGCTGACTGTAGAATCCGTATCTGACCTGCTGACTTCAGCCAACTCTACAAAACAGCATCATCACCACAAACTGGCTGCATGGAAGCCCTGTCAGAGACTTCATTTCCCTCCTGCAGTCTCCATCAAAGCTACCTTTGGTAATCATTACAGCTGAGAACACTGCTCAGCATAAATTAGCAAAGAGACTCAAGGACACAATGAGTCTGTGGTGTATATGCTTGGCCTTAAATACTGGAAATCTTCAACCTCCAGCCCGTGTTTGATAAAGAATGGCCATTATAAATAGGAGGCTTGACCTAGTGACTAGGATTTGTGTACAGATTACCTTACTGCAATGGTAAAGTTGTCTGCACCAACCAGTCTGTGTTTTTCCAGTTTGCACACCAACAGATTCTTATTAGACATCACTAATGCATGTATCCCTGATAGCCTGTAGTTTCCCTGGCATAGCTAGCCATGCTTTTTCTCTCTGTGGTGCGGTAACAGCAGATATAGAGTAGGAGATGTGAGATGCTCTTTTGTTACATGCTAACAATCCCTGCCTTTTTTTTAAGCATCTGAAAGCTGTACAGATATTTTCCAGAAGCATTTAAAAAGCATCTCTTAAAAGTTGAAACTGACTACTATGGATCTAAGAAGGAAAACTGCATAGGTATCAAACTGTAGTAGTCATGAAGCTATATCCTAAATACCCCTAAGTACCTGCTTGTCTATTTTGTCTTGACACATCATATCATATAATCATTGAAAATAGAGTTGGAAGGGACCTTAAAAGGTCAGCTAGGGCATCCACCTGCCTTAAGGCAGGATCAGCTATGCTGTGCAATTTAGATGACCTCAAACTAACAAAGCAGAAAGGATGATGGCTAAAATGCCAGTGAATTAAGCCCCGTTCTGAATGTATTGATCACGAGGAAAAGAGCATTTGAAATCTGCTGTAACTGTGCAAGAGTCAAAGAAAACAGGTGGTTAACAAGCTGGTTAATCCAGGTTGTTTGCTGCAGGTGATGGAGTCAAGTGTTTCTGACTGTGACGAATTATTTTCAGGATCTAGTTAGATCCAGACAGGTTTCTTGTGGCTGTGCAAGCTCTAAAGGAGATATAGGCATGTTTGATAGCTACCTGTCAGAGTCAATTTGCAAGAGTCACCATGAAGTCTTGAGTAATAGTCTCTAAGAATAATGAGTCTTTTCTGCTTGAATTTCAGCCTGTGATGTTTCCCGAATTTCTGGAAGTGACAAGACACACAATAAAGCCTAAGAGTCAAATCCAAGTATCTCCTACGTAAAGAATTCCTGCTCTCTCAATGTAAGATACCAATGACCTAAATATGACAGAGGAGGGGGAGTTTGGGTCCAAAACTTGTTACCTTTGACATTTACCTTCCATTCTGAGATATTATTGAGGGAGGATTCATGGGGTAATTCTCCCCCACCCCTGACTTGATAGGTCACAAATACCTTCTTCCCTGAAAGATTCTGCTCTGTCATCAGTGATGTCAAGGTGCAAAGGAAAAACCAGGAGACATATAAGAAAAGCAACATGAATCACAGCATATTCAGGTACCAGGGTAGAGATATCTGTAAAGCTCTATCTCTTCTGATCTGAACTGGGAAAAGTATTTTACCTAAGCATCTCATAGGCACTGATGAACGGGGCAGAGATGCGAAGCCAAAGCTCCACCCAAATAAGCCATGATAATTCTGTGCTTCAAGTAACAAGAAAAAAATATGTGGAGGTACATTGGCAAACAATTATTAAGGCTGACCTTCTAAACTTGTTTATTTGGAGAATAACTATTTGTATTAACTATTTAGGTAATAGTGACTACTAAAAGCTCTTCTCATCACTTTTGCCCAGCATGAAGACTTATTTTTTCACAAGCATATAAGCTGATAGAGATCCTATTTGCCTTTGCCCCTGGATGTAAGATATTTGCACCTATGGGGCTTTCACTGCAGTCCCATGCAGTAACTGCAGGTACTGTAGAACATAATCCTTGAAGACCTACAGTGTCTATCTACTGATTTCTAGGTAAAATTCAGCATGTTGGTTTTAAATTTTAAAGCTCTAGATGGTTTGAACTGAGAGATGGTATTTTTCTTCCTAGAAAATGTGACAACTGTGGTCAGAAATGCTCAAGTCACTAGCACTGTTCTGGCACAACCAGGTGAATACAAATGCCAGGTTTTGTACAGGGATTTGTAGATTTAGACTTTGTTATCCAAGAGTTCAACAAGACTGGAATCTGATTGCTTTTGGAAATGGCCTTCTGTGAGGAGCTGGTTGGCAATTAGAGAGGTTCATGTGGAAGGTCTGCAGGACAAGCCTCCAACTGGGTAACATTCTGCAACTGGGAAAGGTTTATGTGGTTTTGTTAAATATTTAGTAAACTCTATTCTACTTTTGTGCCACGAAACATGAGAGCAGCACAAACCCAGCTAATTAAAATTGAAATACTAATGTCAAACTTCAGAATGGCAGAGCAGCGTCACAGGAACCAATCCTCCCTTACCCACCTCACATTTACAGTGCTGAGGCATCAGCAGATTGCATGACAAGATTCTTGCTGGTTTCTCAAGTGACTGAGTCAGTCTGTAGGGTGGGCTAAAGTGAATTGTGCAATGTAAAGGAGAAAACACAACTATTGACTGATCACCTCAAACCCTCAAGTACAAGATACCAGAACTCAACAATGCAATGTAAAAGCTGGTTAATGACGGTGTTGGAACCCCTTTGGTCATGCTGACAGCTTCAGAAACGATGGGACAGTACATATCAGCAACATTTGTGTGTCAATGTCCCTCTGCATGTATTTATAAATGCATCTTCTCTATTGTCCCAGTTGTTGGCAGATTCTTGGTGTACCTGAATGGAATGGGTGGTTTATGGAGTGTGCCAAAGTGTGATACGAGGTACGATATTATTAGGAGGTGATATTGGGTGGCCCATCATGGCTGTTCTGAAAGGAGAAATGAGAACAGCTGCAAACCCTACACCACAATGTTGGAAGCAGAATTTTCTGATGGTACATTGCAGCAAATGCTACTTCTTTCAGCTGTATAAGAAGTGTCAGAGAATGGCAATCAACATTGTGACAGTTCTTTTGTTTTTAGCTGAATATATGTATTTTTTAAAACTACAAGATCACAGCATTATTTAGACTCCTTTCAGTCTTAAAATACATGCTCTCCCATGCATTTTTCTTCCGGTCTCTGATGGGTCAGTCGTGGTTTGTTTTTTTTTTTAATTTTTAATTTAAAAGCCCTATCAAATAATGGGGTTTTTTTTTCCCCTTTCTTCTGAAAGCTAATATTGGGGTTGAGGGCCAAACAATATAATGATGCAGTATTACTTGCATTATTCCTGAAGCTATTTGATTTTGACAAGCCCACATTTGGTAATTAACATGAGAATGCCCCCTTGGGCTGTTCTCCTGTTAGCTAAAATATCTTATAAATTACTGTAATAAAAGGAAAAAGTGAACACACTGCCTGTCAATGTTTCAACTTATCTAGTAGGAAGAGAAGACAATGCCATGATCTGGAAACACGCACACGCCAAATGGATGCATAAATTACACTGTCTATGCCCATCTGAACCAGTCACCTGTCTGTCAGTGAAAAATACACACATAATAGTGTGTAGGAAAAGAAAAGTGCATTACTATTTATATGATATTTCTGTAGATGTGGAACAGCATCTCTCCCAGCCTGCAGAGGTATTTCTAGCCCATTACCAGACAGAACAAACTGGTAATTTTTTTTAGTAGAAGTGGTTGCCAATGTGGAGTGTGTCAGATGGCAGGATTCACCTCTTCACCTGTTCTGTTAGATGTCATGTCCATGGGGCTGCCTATACTTGGTGCCATTGCTCAGATAGTCTGAATGCCCCGTGTCTGCCGCCAGTTTTGCAAATACACCCTTCTGGTGCTTTGAACTCAGAGGCCGACAGCCCAGCAGCTAGACTTACATGGCAATTTGTGCTGTCCTGTCATCTGTGGTATAATAACATCCTGCAGCAAACATAAAAATCCACTGCTAACATCAAATGTATTCAAAACTGGGCACAAATATCAACCACGCAAACATACCCTGCATATCCCAATGCAGCAGGCTGAATGCCCTCACACAACCTGTTCAAAATAATGGAATTTGACATGAAAGAAAGTGCCTTGTATAATATTTCCTGGCAGGTACAATATTTTCCTTTATTTATGAATGCAGGTGGTGGCCAAAAAAAAATAGAAATGAGTGAAGTTGGTTTTTTTCCTTAGAAACATATTTTATGTTTTTTTCTCTTCTGATTGCAAAACTCTTAATGCAGAAGAGCAGAGAAACTGGGGGACAAAGAAGTCTATGCCTTATACAGGGCTTGTTTATTCTGTGTAAATGGTTGTGAAACTGGAAGTACGGAGGATGAACACACCAGACAAACTGACAAAGAACTCACATGACTACTTAAAGGGTTTACTTCTTTCCAAAAGAAAGCATTAATTAAAAGCACCAAACATCCTGAAATAATCTCTGTGACAACTTATTTTCTAGGCTGTTTTGATCAAAGATTTTCCACCTTCACTAATATAAAGTACCAGATTGCTGCAAGAGCAATAGTTTTCAAGTTCGATCCTTGAGGACCCTTTTTATTTTCCTGTTAAAGGCCTTGCAAAATCAATGCCTATAAATCGTAGACTTATTGATAAAAATTCTGGGGCATGCAACTGAATGTAGATCAAAAAATGCCTGTGTTTAATCCATTGCAGACATAATTTGCTACTATTGCTGAATTTTAAAAGGATCTGATCCAAAGCAATGTCACATTTCCAGCTCTGTGCCATAGCCTACTGACATTTGATCACAAATATGACTGCTTTTTCCTTTCGACAGCTGGGACACAATGCAAGCCAGCTGATCCAGTTTCCTCCTGTAAAAAGCAGGACAATGTAGGAAGCTTGTTTGTCCCAAGCATGCCATGCAATTTTATACATCAAGCTGCAAAGTTATTACATGCAGCCTACTAAAATCTACAAATGACCATTTCACCTTTGCTTTTTCTACAGCAGGCAAAAACTTAAGGAACGATTCTCTTCTGGATGAGTTTTCCAATGACTCGATGCTGCAGTCACCAGGTCAGAGGTAATGAGAGCTGCACAACTTACAGTGCCACAGCTCCAGCTTGGTTAGATCAATGGCCTACAATTACCTACAAACAAGTCAGACACCAATCAATGGTTTGTTATTTCCTGTAAGAGTTGTGCAGGGAAACTTTGCTAGGTCAGGGAAAATCACAGTGGAGGCAACGGCTGCACCTGCTTGCAGTGCCTATCATGCCAAAACACCTTATGAGTAACCTTGAAGATACTGTAATATGGTTAGAGGCCACAGGGACAATCTGGGTTCCTCAGATGAGCCTGGTTTCCCTGGCCTGGCATCAGGTCCAAAGGCTATTCTGCCATTATAAGTTGGAAAACCTAAAGGATGCTAATGAGTAAAAAAGAACCTAGTTCAAACCTCAGAATGTAAAATTCCAAACCAGAGCACATCATGGCACTGCAGCACAGCCTAGATCTGAAGTTTTATTTTTACAGCTATCATGGCACTAAAAACTGCAATATGAGCCAAATCCATTCCAACAGATTCATTTATTTTTGAGGGGTGTCAAAGGTGCCAGATTGATAGCCCTGGCGAGCAACATTTTCAATTTCTCTGCACACCAGGCACAGCACAGGCAGCAGCAGTGCTAGCCTCCTGCCCGTGCTTCCCATCCAAGCCTCCTCGGTCTGGAGAGGGACCACCTAGATGCAGTATAGAGCTATCTCCGTATTACCTAGAGCTATTTCTGTGCAGTCAGCCTGTGTCCTCACTGCTGTGCTACAGTCAATGAAAGCACCACCCACGGCAGATGTGTTTTTGTGAGGAACATTTGTCTGCCGAAAACCGGAATGGGAACCAGACTCGTTTGTGCGCAAGTCATCAAATGTCTAGGAGGTCTTAACAGCTGTGCTCACACTACCAAGGTGGTATGACCTGGCAGCAGTAACCTTAATGCTCCCCTCCCTCATTATTAGTATTGTTTAGGGCAGACAATGCCCTGCCTTTGTATAAAGACACCAAACATAGGCAGTCTTGGACACAATTCCATCAGTTTTCTCCAACACCCCTGTTACACTCGTTACCTTTCCTGCTCACACATGTGCCTGCTCCCTACCTTTTCAGTGATGTTTCTTATGCTGAAAATGCCAAGGGATTAGCTAGGAACAGCTCCTCTCTACAGAGCTATCACTCCAATTTTAAAACAAGAAAGAAAATAAAAGGCAAGGAAAACGGTTAGAGAATGCCACTTGATCAAATACGCACATAACTAAGCTGACATAAACATGCCTCCTTTTCCTGTAATACTTTTTTAAAAGTAGAGGAGCAGCGCAGGAGTCCTGCTGGATTTCCCTTAGCAACCTGACAGGAGCCCACAAGGTCAGCTAGCAGGAAGCGTAGAAAATTATACAGTAGGGAATTATCAGCTAAATTATTTCACTGTACTCAGGATTTTTACTGTTCCTCCCAAGACAGTGGCCTCTTGCTACTTGCAATAGAAGCAAGAATAAAAGGACAGAAATGACAAAAGAAATCTTTAAAAAATGCATGTTTTATGTGTCTCCTGAAGACGGTGACTTTAATGCCCAACTCATTTTTTGTTGTTGATTTTAGATCAAAGGCCTGATCCATAGCTGTGGCTAACGTGAATCAAAGAGGCTGCGTCTGTGTGCACGCAGATGCACGTACCCACACAGGTGCATGAAGGTGACTTAAAATTCACCTTTCCACCTCCCAGTTCTGCTGCTGTCTCTAGCCAAGCCCATGCCAAGCTACAGCTGGGGTCTGCTCAAAATCCAGGCAGCTGAGAACGAGCCTGGGAGGTAGGGCTACAAAACCTGCCTTTGCTGTTACCCCAGGATGGAAGGGAATAGTGTAAAGCTGAAGCACCATCACTTGAAGACCTACATCAGAGGAGGGCAGAGGCTCCCAAGCCCAGGCTGCCTGCTCTAAGAACTGTTCATCGGGGTGCTGTGGGATGGAGGCTTTTCCCTGTCACCACTGCTCTACTCCTAGCGTTAGATATGTTCTGGTTTTAGGGAAAGAGTAAGAGAAACCTTGAAGACTGCTCACAATGTGGCTCATTTCACAGACCTGCAAGCATGATTTATCAATTAACAGGTAATGAAAAAAAAATCCTTGCAATTAAAGCCTTGATTTTGCTCAAACAGGAAGCAGTACCATGCCCCTGTGTTCTCCTGAGAGAGACAGGCAGCTCCTGTCACTAATGTGGAGCACAGCTAATCTTAACAGATTCAGTGCAGGCCCCTTGAGAGATGCCATGTTGATGAAGGAAGATACAGTAGGGAGCCCCCCTCCCTCCCCACACGGCCTGGCTGATTGCAAAGCTGACTGAAAGGTGGAGGGAAAGTGTGCTCCCTGTTCCATCGCAGAGCGGCAGAGTTGTTGGAGGCAAAGGCAACTTCTGACTCCAAAAATCATTTCTGCCAGGTTATTCTTTCATTTTTGTATCAAAATGTTATCTATAGTTTATTTTCTTTTGTCAATTGGACTTTTTTATTCTATTCTAATCTATCTATTGAAACCCTTCCCACTTTCAAAAAATAGTGTATGGATGTATATTTGCTCTACAGAGTGAATATACATACATGTATGTACATATATGTACACATATGTGTGAGTATATGTATACATTTCAGCCTTGTTAAAACCACTCCCTATAGAGTGTATAGAGTGGCTATACTTCTCCACATTTCTTTTTAGAAGTGTGAAGGATTTTAATAGATTTTACAGGATAAAATGCCTACGAATTACTCAGACAATAGTCAGAGCAAATTAAGGGAGACGTTTTTCTTTTCTGCTGCTTGAAAACAAAAACCACAGAGCACTTATCAGAAAAACAAAACAATGAAACCAAACAAACAAAAATTAGAGAAAATGCATAGCAGCCAGGATTTTGAAAATAAATCATTATGGGTGCTAGGATATTTTCCTTTTCCAGATAACTTAGTGGGAATATTATTTGTATGTGGCCTTACAAGCAAGGACTGCACATCTGAGCTGATGTGCCTCCCCTGTGGTCAAGGTAATAGGTTGGAAATTACCTCTGTTTAACTTGTGTAACATATATCCTGTACAAGACTGTTTACAGACAACAAAGAATCACAGAATATCTTACGTTGGAAGGGACCCATAAAGGATCCTCAAGTCCAGCTCCCTTCTCCTCACAGGACTACCTAACACTAATAATATGACCAAGAGTGGCCTTCAGATGTTGTTTGAACTCTTGACAGGCCTGGTACTGTGGGGAGCCTGTTCCAGTGATTGACCACCTGCTCAGTGAAGAACCTTTTCCTAATGTCCAATCTGAACTTCCCTTGACAGAGGGTCATTCTGTTGTATCCATGTGCCTTTGACTAAGTATTCACTTCTTGCACATCTCTGTCTGTATAGCAGGATGTATATGCAGGATGCAATTATGCTATCATACTGATGAGAGAACTTACACTGATGGACTAATGAAAATACCATTACACTGATAATAGATAACCATAAAATGCTGACATTTGGAAAAAGAAACACACACTATGTTAATTTCTATATTCATTAAAGTATCCCAAACACATGTTCCAACACCACTGAAAATCATCAATTTTGCCACGGAGAAAAGGCTTTCTAGGGGCTAGAAAGATAAGTAAACACAAAGAATCTGGGATACTCCTCCAGGTATACCTTAGCAAGCCATGTGTGCTCACTGAGATTGCTGTATCACACACCAGAAGTGGCTGCAAGAAAGTGCGTGTGTGGTTGATCAGAGACAAAGGCACATCACTGACATGCTGCAATCATAAACCTGCTGAAACTGTGAAGAAGGTTTCTTACCCAAGTGTAGTCATATTCACAGCTCCAAACAGAAAGGAAGGTACAGGAAACAGACCACAGTATTGCTGAATACTCATCTGTGACAATTTGCTGGTCAGCATGAAAACGTTTTAAACGTTTGAACAAGAATTGGAGGACCTACAGCAAGTGGAAATTGAGTTATTCCAAAGAGTCATACCTGTGCAAAGGTGGAACAGATCACAGAGTAGCCACTGCCTTGTGTGCTCATGAAATATGCATCTGATTCTAAAGATGTAGTTACAGCACATGTCCAGCTTTGGAACACCACCAACTTGTGATGGAAGGTCACAAAGCAAAGAAGACCTGTGAATGCCAGAAGCACTTAAAGTGGTTTTCATGGAAATCTGGCTTTACTATAATCTCCAATCATTAGGCTTTCTTCAAAGCAATTTCCAAAAGGATTGCTGGTTATAAACAACCTGAATTTCAAGCAGAACCTGGGCAACAATTCACAGTGAAAAACATATTCAGTGATTCTCGCTCTTTTTCCTGGCTACTACTTTTAACAGGTGGATTTAGTACGTGTTTATAATTTTCAACCCTTTGATAAATGTTCCAGTCAAACAAATTTTATCCTTGCATTGTTCATGTGGTTGGATTGCAGAGGGTCTTCCTTGCTCTACAATGCTTTCATTAGACAGTGTCTTCTGGTTTTTGCTTTACTGATTAGCAGGGTATGACCTCCACTACGTGCACTGTGCTCTGAAAGAGGAAATCAAGAATATGTATTGTGGTGGAGTCATCAGGGGAACAGAAGAACTGAAATGTTCTTGGCTTTCATGGCAGGAGGATGCAGAGTAGGGCATCCTGAGAGAGGAGGTCACGAAGGATAAGTTGTAGCCGGTTTTGTCTTACCCTTACACTGCAAAAAGAAGATGAGGGTGGGAGGAGCTACTGATGTGAGATCTTCCCTAGGAAACTGAGAAGGACAAGTATGAAACTCACAATGGGATAACAAAATCTGTGAAATTGGTTCCCACCATCAGTTGCTGTATGGCTAATGGCATTGGTTCTGGCTCTCTTTCAACTTCTTTCTCTGCTACCCCTGTCCTGTCTTCCTTTCTCTTGGCTGTGATGGCTGTAACATCTAAATGCAGTTTCATTTCCCCCTAAAATGCTTCGAGGTTATATGCCTGAAATTACTTCTCCATTTGCTTTGTTTGCAACTGTGGCATTTAGAAATGTACTGAAATATGCTAGCTAGAACAGGACTTCAAACCCAGTGTCTAAATTCACCAAACTCTGATTCAGTATTTTTATAGAAAATGCAGTGCCTCAGAATAAGGATTCTCTAGTACATTACTCCTAGGAAGACAGTATACCTTCACTTCCAAACCCCTCTGTCCAACACGTTTCTCTAAATTACGTGAATTCCCCAGCCTCCTAGCACAGCTTTTAAGAAGGGTCGCTCTCTGCTTACTAATCAGGCATGTGAATGGCTTTCCTTAAAGAAAGAAACTTTGAAAACACATGAAAATCTACTGAATATCAATCATTATGGAGGTCCCTTTAAACTCTGTCATAATACTCAAGAGAAGCCTTCCTGCTGAATTAAAATCTGCAGTTTCAAAAGTGCAACCTTTCTTTAACTGCACTGACTCTGCTCTGTTTTCTTTTTGTTTGGGGTTGATGATTTTTTCTCCCTAGAGATTATTTGTTTTGGACATCCCTTTAACATGGTCCCAACATTTACCCTCCTTTTATGTTGAAACAGACTTTTTTTTTTTTTTTTTTTTTTTTTTTTTTTTGTCCTGATATCCTTCCAGTTAAGAGTTCAGTTTAAAAAAGATAAATAAATCCACAAAAATCACGAATTCTCCCATACTCCAAGAATTTTTAAACATATTTTTCATCACTCTTCAAAAGCAAGGGATTGGCATCTCCTAGGGAGTGAAGCTGAGTCCTGGAAGGGACATAACAAAGGGTGAGTAGTGCTGTAAACTTCCCTCTGGTTCTCTACCAAAATAGTAATTCCTGATCTGGACCACTCCCAGAGATAAGAGAGCAATTCATTAGGCAAGGCTTCATTAGGTGTGGGTAACAATGTCCCTTTCTTATTACCCACCACGGATAGGATCAGAACCCTGGGAGGGACTTTAAGAAGCTGATCCCCTCATCCCCAGGAAGGATCAACTCTTTCTGTGTCATTCCTGCACAGACATTTGTTACCCATCTCTTCCAAGCAGAACCAAGTGCTACAAGGTCTTCTGAGGTGCCCGGAGACAGATGCAGCCCGATAGCCAGACCTGCCAGCATATCTGGCCATTTGCAATGGTTTGCAGCCTGGCTTAGTGGCCATACGGTTGTTTGGATGCTATCTCCATGGGATTTATCTTCCACCTTCAAAAACAACCAACCATGTGAAAGGCTGCCAAATGCCCCAAATGTAAAATCTTTACACCAAAATGCTTTGTGTAGGGCATAGTAATTTATTCTTGGCTATTTCTAAAGAACTGTGAAAGGAAAGAATATTAAACCTCAGTTCAGATGATCACAATTTGAAAAACAAAGATAATCCAGGCTTGTATTATAATTTTTATAGGTACAATTTGTACCTATCTTTCAGTAGATGAGAGAGGTGGCACAGGAGAAACGGATCATTAAACAGTAGTGTGAAGCCAGGGAAATTAACCAGCTGCTGTGAAAGCCACCTCGCTCTGTCTCTGAGCACGCGACAGACACGGCGAGAGAGAGGGAGGGAGGGAGGGAGGGAGAGAGGTGCCAATTGTACCTATAATGCAATAATTAAAAAAACTCTGCCTACTATCTCGCCACAACTGCTTGCACAGGTTAGTTCAAAGAGACGCTGCTGCTGCTCACAAAGGGGCTTCTCTTTGCATAAATACATGCAGTCACAGGTAGAATATTCCAGCCAATTCAAAGCCCTAATATATAGCCAGGAGTAGCCTACAGAGGCTAGAGTGTATTCTGTAGGGTTCCCCTCCTCTACCCACTGCAAAAACTGTCTTTGAAGGTGGGGAGGAAGTGAAACAAATAGAAGAAAAGGAAAGGGTGATGTTTCCTTGACAAGCATCTTTCCAAGCACGTGGAAGCCCCTACCCGTGGCTCACCCCATGTTGCACACTTGGTGGGTATGCAGTGCCACCCTGCACACTTCCAAACACATTGGGTTACCCTTACTTAGCCCTAGGAGGACAACTTCTATTCTGCATGCCCCACTCTGAAAATTTCCTTTTGCACTGAGTCAAATGAAGGGGCCGTTTCCATCACTTGCTGCGGCGGCTCCAGCTCTAACAATAAAAGATGGCACAAAACACTTTAAAGAAATAACATTTGCATCCTTGGGTTATTGTGCTGAAGAAAGAGATAAAACAGGAACAAAGTAAGAAATTATATTGTCAGAAAAAATGTGAACTTTTTGATTGGGGATGACATTTATTTTAAGTGTGCAATGACGGCAGGGAATCTGTCAGGGTAAGACATGGCAGAGGTTTCAACGTTTGTTAAGAGCATCATGGGAATTTAACTAAAACTGTTAAAACTGACACTATTGGCTTTTGTTAACACATTAGGCATGGGAAAAGTGCCAGTCAGCATATCCTCCATAGCATCAGTTCAGTTAAATCATCTGGAAGATGCATAAAACTGGGTGTGATAATAAATGCGACGTTTTCCACACATGGATAGAGAGGGACAAGACCATTTTGACAAGAACAACGAGATCACTTTTAAAAACCTGCACCTGCTTTGTAATTTAAAAGCATGCAAGAGAGAGGAAGGAGTTTCAGAAACGTTTTTTATTTTAAAGACAAGTGAAACAAACTTACTAAACGCAATACAAATGGATTCTGAGTAAGTGCTTATAGTAGAAAATAACTTAATACTAGAGTGTATATTTATGGAATTGGCTCGAGTACAATTAAAGCACTGTCTAAAGCATTCCACTTTAAAACAGACTCAATTACCACTTCATAGTTTGGCTGGCAGACCAACAAAAACAGAATGCCAGCCATTTACTCACAAGAACAGGAGATACATTAATACAAATACAGTGGTGCCACTGCCAGAGGATTTGAACAGAGCTCTGTGGACCTGAATCTCCATAAAAATACCCCACTCAAAGGCAAAACCCCAGAAATCTGTTTGGTGAATGCTTATACCAAACATGAACGGGCCAAAAGCCCCCCACCCTACTATGAAATCTCCTTAAACAAATAAATGCTACGAATGACTCAAAGCTCTGCATTCTGATATTACATAGATCTAACTATCTCTATATGAAGAAGCATGTGAAATGGATACATTTGCTGTGCAACCATCTGTGACCAAGCAATAAGCAAGATCTAAAACTACTGAGTCAATCTCATAGTAAAATAAACCGATCAAGAAGTGGAGTTAAAAAAAAAAAAAAAGACAAACCAAAACAACTCAAGATAGAAAAAGGGGCAATTTTGAACACCAAAAGGTGTTTATAAGATTAGAAAATGATCAGGCTGAATTCACAATTTCTGCTATAAATGAGACACCACCAGATAAAGACATTTGAAACAATTACTTTGCTATTTCCAGAGTGCTCTGACTGCAGCACAGCCATTTGCTCTTAAAATGTCCAGTTTTACATTTCTAAAGTTCTTATGCAGAGAAGTTTCTGCTCATCTGCTCCTGTCTGCTTCAGCTGATAAAACACAGATGAAGAATTAAGGATAAAAACACAGAACGTGGCTGCCAAGTGTTGTTTTTTTCTGCCATTTGAACATAACCTCATGTAGTTTGATCTGCTCAGCATTTACCTAAGTGCTGCATCTAAGAAAAAACCAGAAAGTGGTAACATATGGAAGCTTGGGTAGTAACCAAAAGAACAATATTTTTTGGCCATGCGAGCAGAGCAGTACGACGCCTCCCGACTGGTAGGAAAGTGAGCACAACACAGACATAACCTCATTACATACTGGAGACTTCCACCTTTCGAACTTTGAGCAGACTCATTTCTTAGAGCCTTCAAGCTCTCTCATCGATCCACAGCCATTGCTATGCACAAGGCGGCCTCGAAGGGCATGACACCTGTGGTATAATGCCATATGTCTCAAAAGGTTTTATTATTTATTTTTAAACTAAATCTAAATAGCTAAACCTAGCAAGGAAATGGTTTTCACAGGAACTAAAGGACTGATTTAATAAAGATTACAGTCAGAGATTACTGGCAGCTACAAAGAAATGCCAGACACCGAGAGGTTTTCTGTACCGCTGATCGGTAGGACATTTACAGATGTAGGAGAAAGGCTCTGATTATGTGTATCACTGGGAAACCTATAACTAATGCCAGCAAGAGACAGGCGTCATTCCTATATGTCTTCATTTAAAGCAAGAAGGGCTAAGGAGAGAGGAGGGTCAAAGGAATGCAGGCTTCCACTGCTACAAGCTATATTGTATAATAATTTAATTAATTAATTGCACACATTCCCAACCTTTAGACCTACTAATGTGTTCTCAGATATTCACAGAGCTTTTATTCATTGTAGAACCTACAATACACTCTTTACTTAGAAGAAGAGAAGAAGGCAAGAAGGCTTGATTCCATTTCTGGAGAGATTTGCTCTTAATCTGCTAAAGGTTATATTTGCTCTTTGTAGTATCAAAAAATTAAAAATGAAGCTTTTATTTTTAGTATTCCACCACATTCTACTTCATCTTTTTTTCCCTCAGATTTTGATATAAAGTAATCCTAATTATTCTGCAAAAGCTAAGTGGGTTTTTTTGGTAACTAACCTGCTTTACCAAATTAAAATCAAGGCCATGCAAACAGGCACACGGCAGAGATCATTCTGTTGTGATCATCAGGTATGTAAATACCCGCAGCACTGCCCTTTCCCTGACACATGCCACAGAAAGCTACCGGCTGGAGCTGCCTCGGGGGGAAGCTCAGCTCTCCTGGGAAACTTTGAAAAATAATCGCCTTAATAATATGACAGGCCTGAACAATGTGGGCCAGATCCTGCAGCTCTGCTCTGTGAGATCTGCCGGAGCCCACTCCTCTCTGCGCAGCCGAGGACATTTGGGTGGCAGCATCAGACCTCTGCTTTCCATGTATATTTCATTATATTTCTTTTCTAGCTATTATTGTCCAGTCAGCTAAAGGATTGCTGCAGCTCATTCCTCCCTTGAAATTTTAACCCAGTGAGTATGACACCATGATAATGATGCTGTAGTGATGTCACACAGCGACCACTGTAGTTTCGTGTAGGAAGCACGGGTTGGTGTGGACTCTGAGTTTTGTCCCGCTGACTTTGACAATAGGGAGAAAACACAGAAATGTAGAAAAACACCGAAATTGCATGTCAAGCTGCTGGTATATTTTTCCCATATAGGAAAGGATCTTTCTTGCAAGAAAACTGTGAACTACACTCAGCTTACAAAATGTTCCTCCTATTTAAAACATATTCATTTTTTGATTTTATGTCTTTTTTAATAAATGATAATAAAAGCAGAGCACATATCAGTCTTTTTTTCATTGTTTGGCCTTCTTTTGATGAAGAATGGAAAAGGAGGGTGGAAGAGGAGAAAGCCTTAATTACTGAAGAGACTATGGATAGCAAAAGTTGATACAATTACCTGCAATAAATTTGACTGTCAAGTTTCATGCTACTGAACTTGCAGTGACATTTTATGTGAAAATTGCATGGTTTTTTTTCCTTCACTAGTGTAATGCTATCATTTATTTTGAGAAGGTAGTAAATATTTTCACTATTACATGAAACAACCTTTTGGTTGGTTTATAATTACAAGAATGATGCTAACTGTATTACTTGCTTTGTTTCAATATCCCTTGTCATTGCCATAGACCTCTCTGCCTCTCTTGTTTTTCTCAAAAGCAATTTAGAAAATGCTTGTATTTTAGACAAAAGGAGAACATTTGGTGAAAGAAAATTCATCATTAGGTATCTAGAGGTTTGTTAATAGAAAAGGCAACTCCCACAGTGTATCCTAGTGCTCAAGCCAGACACACATGCTCAGGACCAGCAAGCTGCCTTCACAGTGGGCCAAAAGTCATTATCATAATTTTATATTACATAGACTACATTGAAAATTTAATATATCCCAGCAAAAAGAGACAAAAGACATTTTGCATAATGCTTCTGTGAGCGCACTCTCTCTTGCTACTCTTTTAGCCACCCCATGCAGATAATCACACCAGGAAAAAGAAGTTCATTACCTAAGCCAAATCAAAATTAGGCTTTTCTTTTTGATAGGGAACTTCATTAGTAAGCCCTGTCTTATACAGCTGGGAGATTTGATGAATCTATCTTGGAGTAATAATTCAGCACAATCAGCCACATTTCTGTTTTAAGTTTTACGTCTTTGTTACAAAAATTGGAACTATACATAGAGTGTGCAGTCATATATCTACAAATTCATAGCCTAGGTATTCTCATTTCACGGCGTTTAAAACATGTTGGAGTGGCAACACACTATGTTAGTAAACAGGTTCCCTCATTTTCATGGTTGAGGCTTCTAGGGACTTAAAGTCCTAAATAGTTGGAAAATGAATTTTGTTCCTTGCTGCAGAACCTGCAGTTAAACTACATTACAGAATTGATTTCATGAAAAGGAAAGATTCTCTCCTCTACCTCCATTTTCCCCTACTCCCCTTGTTAAACCATTTCCTGATTATGACCCAGACTATAAAACTAGCCTCCTTCCTGAATTTTCAAGGGGGAGAAATGCACTGGGGTAATGTCCCATCTGTATTGCACTCAATTAATCTCTAAAAAAGACAAGAAATAAAAGGTTCTGCTATCTGTAGATACATGCTTACAGGCAGGTAGTCACTGCTGTGTAAGCAATATATAAATTGCAGAATCCAGCTGGACATCTGCAAATCACGATGTGGTTTGCGACAGTGACAGGATTCTGCTGTTTCAGAGCATGCCTGGTACAGGGCTGCAGGTGGCTGTACTGTCATCTGGGACTCTTCTTTATGCATGTTTTCCCCCACAGACATGCTTGGAAACTCTGCTCTCTTGTGATATTTTCAGTGCAGCAGTATTTTTCATTGTGATCACAAAAAACAATCTGCAAAAGTCGTATTCACACAGAATTCCCCAAAAGCTTTACATACCAACAAAAGGTATTCACTGTCCCCATTTTAATGTTGTGACCAGCTGCATTTCAAAGCAATTAAGTGATTTGCCCAAGAAGACAGAGGAGGCAATCACTAGGAAAGCTGAGAAAGAACAGTAAAAATGGGTTGGTCAGCACCTCCAAAAACTATGAGCAACGGTCTCCTGACCAGTGGGAATTACTGTAAAACTCTCTTCAGGAAGCAGGAATATTTAAATTTGTTACAGTTGCTGAAAAATAATATTATTCATATCACATCTTTTTTTACAATTAAACACAAATGGCTCTTCAGATTGCAAATGTGCCTCAGGGTGTGTCTCCAAACAAAGGTCCCTCTTTACACCTATGGACATTGATTCCATTGAATATGCACACGCATGCCCACACGCCTGGTAAATCGGAATTAGAGTGTGTAAGTACAGCCAAGGTTGTGGTGTGGGAGGGAAAACATTGTGATCCTGACATACAAGTCATCCACTTGTCAACATTGAAATGACAAATCCATACACTCACGATGTGACTTAGATAAGGGTGTTGAAGCTTTCAGGAAACCACCAGTTCCCTCTTGAATACACATTCCAGCAGGCACTTTTACTTACAGTTTCAGCTGTTCAGCTCTACTCGTGAAAACGTCATTAAAGCCATGCAGGTAAGGTAGATGGACCTGAAAAGCACGGGCTGTAGAAAAAAAAGGCAGATGCCCTCTCCCCACCCCTGTGTGTCACTAGTGGGGGGCTTAGCTGCACCCTGGTGAGTGAGGCTGATGGTGGCTTTCAAGGGTAGAAGAACTTACTCTACTGGGACATCTGGGTCCTAAATGGAACAAGAAGTTGGGGTGCTTCTCACTAATTGACATCTGGAACTCAGTGCACTGAGATCTGAGGAGCTTTGGTATGGACAGGCAAAGTCAATGGGGGCATGTTACAGGCTCCCTAAATCTCAGCATGGCGATGAGGCACCAATTGCCTTTTCATCTCTGACCAGTGAGGGGAACCTGAAGGGCAGGCTCTTCTGAAAAAGCTGCTGAATTCATCCAAAACTGCTTATCCAAAGCTTTCAGGTGTCCCTTGGACCTCTAGATAAACTGGTTTACATTGAACAAACAAATCTCATTTTTGGCTCACAGCATTTTTGACAGCCTCTCACACACATCTTAGGCTTGTCAGAGGTCCTTCATGTGACTCTCGTAATGCAAAGCAGCCCTACATTTTGAAATATTTCCTTTCTTCTTTTTTTCATTGAAGGAAATCACAGAGAAAATCCCTGCAAATTGTCAACAGAAACAGAAGAATGGCCGCAAAGAAACCTGTGTTTACTATCAAACACATAAACTGTATGTATTTAGACACTGGAGATTTATTACACATCCAAAGCCAAAACAGGCAGATTTACAATTATATCTCCCTTTACTTCTTTCAACATGGACAGCATAAAATCCTTTTTACAACTGTTTAAATTCAAGCTGAAATTTACCATGAAAATCTGAAAGTTAGGCTTGATTTACTATCTGGTCAGCAAGCTGAAATTTCAAATAAACGGATATGTACGTAGTTAATCCAAGTGCACCGAATCCAGTTCAGCTATTTTCTTTTTCACTGGATATCCACATGTTATTAGAAGTACATGGCTAACCAGGTTTCATGCAGTAGACAAAATAGCATTGTGGGATTACATTAGTCCAACAGCTGCTTTATGACTATAGCTTCCAGACCAATTTATTTAATATTGATCTTTAAACAAACATCAGTACAAATAAATTTGAGCACTCTAGTCCTGAGATTTTGTATCTATAAAAAAGGCCAATATTCAGAGAAGCAGTTCTGCCTGTATTTCACTCTTTGATTCCGTTTTCTTTGATCCTACCAGGTATCAAATACATCAATGCCAAATTAAAACAAATCTATCCTGAGATAAAGCTCTGTTTATAATCTTTCGTGCAGAAAGAATTTTTCTATCAATAACTTCCAGCAAGCATTTTAACTGATCTTTTTATTGCTTTATTCTGGTTACTACAAAAGGCAGCAATGCCATGTCCTGACTATCATGCTAAACTCTCTCCATCAGACCTGTCAAGGAGGACTTTCAGAACAACGAGAGACTGATCTGTTCATGGTTAATGACTCTAAGGAATTGCCTATTTGTGGAGGTGTCAGGGTGTTTTGCTGAGGCCAGTTTTGCACCCCCGAGGGGGAGGAGGGGAGGTGGATTAGCACAGGCCAGAAAGGGGGGCTACACTCTGAAGTTTGAGGCTGATAAGAGGCAGATCCTGCAAGGTGGGGTGGTGCTTGTTATCATAGTAATTGTCCTTCCTGAAACAATTTCTTCAGCGCTATCACTCTCCCCCTATAACTCTCCCCTTCCGGATGGGGAAGGTCTGATGGGGCATGACTGGCTCAACTGAAATCAGAAGCAGTTGTCATGTTTTAGGAGATGTCATAAACCATCAAAGACCCCCAAAGCACCCCCAGCCTAATTTCTGAGGCCATCCACCAGAGGATTAAAACCACTCCCCTCCAGGGGTGGTACCTGGGGGGGTCTCACCTGAGCTTGAGTGCAACCCACCAGACTTTGTGTTTTGTGGGTTTTCCCCACCCCCAGTGGATCAAGACCATCACTCTGACCAAAGGATATCCAAATTGCAACAGTCAAGTCTTGTCACTAGATCCACAGGTGGCGGCTTATTTCTACTATTTTCCTTCTCTCTCTTTCTTTCTTTCTTTCTTCCTTCCTTCCTTCCTTCCTTCCTTCCTTCCTTCCTTCCTTCCTTCCTTCCTTCCTTCCTTCCTTCCTTCCTTCCTTCCTTCCTTCCTTCCTTCCTTCCTTCCTTCCTTCCTTCCTTCCTTCCTTCCTTCCTTCCTTCCTTCCTTCCTTCCTTCCTTCCTTCCTTCCTTCCTTCCTTCCTTCCTTCCTTCCTTCCTTCCTTCCTTCCTTCCTTCCTTCCTTCCTTCCTTCCTTCCTTCCTTCCTTCCTTCCTTCCTTCCTTCCTTCCTTCCTTCCTTCCTTCCTTCCTTCCTTCCTTCCTTCCTTCCTTCCTTCCTTCCTTCCTTCCTTCCTTCCTTCCTTCCTTCCTTCCTTCCTTCCTTCCTTCCTTCCTTCCTTCCTTCCTTCCTTCCTTCCTTCCTTCCTTCCTTTCTTTCTTTCTTTCTTTTCCCTTATACATTTTCTTAAGTACTATTTTTATGCTTTCATATTCCTGTATTGCTATAGATAATAATAACCAAAATGGCTACATAGGCTACATATCTGCCTTGCATTGTGACCAAATTGTTCTAAAATAAACTTTGCACATATACAGACACCAATCATCTGTCCCAAGGGATCTACTAATAAGAACATGGGTTGCCCTTGTCTTCTGGGGTGCATTGTAACACTCCATCCTTTTAGACTTCCATGTGTTTTTTCTCCTAACTACTTTCATCCAGTGTCAGGAACAGGCCCAGCTCCTGGTGCCCCCTTGCTGAGAAAATTGCTGTGCCATGATACAGGTTTAGGAGGCTGATGTTTAGTCTTTTACAGGGCAATGGTTGACCATTTGGAGGAGGGGACAGCTGGGTGCTGAACATAAGTAGGAAAAAAAAACTTAGATAGAGAAATAGATAATGAACCCTGGGATTAGACACTCAATTCAATTAGGCGGGTATATATAAATGTTAGGCATAAACTGATCCAACATAATTATTTGCACAGGACTTATTTGTGCCCTTCTTAGCTATGCTGAATGAGCACAGATACCAGATTCACTGGGGACACATCTTCCACTGGTGTGGAACTGGGCTAAAGTTCAAAAGTTTTTGGTCACAACTTACTCAGATCTGCCATCTGGCTTATGTGCACTGAGTTTTACGGATTATATCCATCTCCCAAATGGAATAAGTAGACATTTGTGTGTGTCAGGGAAAAAAAAAAAAGAAAATAAAATGAAAATCTGCTGTCTGTGTTAACCAGAAGAATGGCCATTCGAGTGGCTTGTGTAGCCCTGGCTTTGGCAGCAGGCTGAGGGCTGTCATCCCTCCCAATGGTGTGCCTTTTGGAGGAGGCGATGTATCCCTTCAAACCTGCAATCTGCTTGACTCCAGTCATCCTGACTGGGGCTCAGGATGTGCCAAAACTTCTGCTAGGATCTGTGAACAGTAAGTCTCGAAGGAAATTAGGGCTTAAAAAACTTTGCTGTTGCTTGTTATTTGTAGCTGTTGGGGGGAGGAGAATAGCTACAGCAGAAGTGACTGATGCTGCAGCAGTACCCAAGGGCAGGGCATCTTCATGAAGATGAAGCACCCTTACTTAAGACTAGTAGCTTCCAAATTAACATTTACAGGAAGGATCTGCATTTCCATTCAGATACTATGTTTTGTGTTGCTGTTCTTGAGGCTGAGGAAGACTTCTGCTTTACATGTCCGTGTTCACTGGTAGCTGATCACCTCAATGTGTCTGTGGTGTTCCAAGCTAAGCAGGAGCAGGTTATGGAAAATACCATCTTATTAGTCTAAGGCATCATTTTGAGTATATCATGAGCTGTGAGTTTGAAGAAATCCATCAACTATTTTTCTGGGTAGTGCACAAAAGAAAAAGGAAGGAGCCATTGCTGAGCAGTGAAATGTTTGGGCATGGGCATCATGAAAATAAATGCTGGGCAGCAGTATACACAGCTGTGCTAAGAAACTGAGGAAAAATGAAGAGCATTTTTAAAATAATACTCTCCCAATTTTTGGAGACATATTCCTACCATAGATTTTATTTATTTACTTTTTATTGTTGTTTCTCCTGATCCGAATTTTAGAAGATGCTTCCTCTGCACGTTCCACCTTTTCTGAAACTAGCAGAGACTAGACAGTGTTTTGCAGGTGTAGACAGAAGAATGAGAAGGCTACCAGAGTCCCACCTTATTTGGGCTACAGCTCTGGCTACCAGTGAATAACAGGAAGCAAAATGATTTTTCTGAATTTGCTACCCATGGAGCTAGCAAAAAATGAAGCAATAATTTACCAATTCTCTAAGTGACTTCAGATCATAATGCATGACAAACTAAAAGGATAAAGGACTTAGGAATTTGGTCAAAAATATCCTTACAAATATGTGATAAGTAAAAAGTTGCATCTTGTTTGCGGTTACAGTTCAATGCTGCTGGTGTGTTGGGTTTGTTAGCCATGATTCCTAAAGCAAAGAAAACACACAGGAGGATTTTTTTTTTTAGATAATGGCACTAATGACAGATCAGCAAATGATTATCTCGCTGCGTGATGCAGTAAATAGAAGGCTGCCCTATAAAGCACGCTGCCATCTCAGAAGACTTCTTACAGATCCACCCATAGGTCTGAACTACTGCAGATTTAATTTCACAAGGACTGAATTCAGATTATTTCATAACCCTTAAAGATGGCCCCAGCCTATTTTTAATGTGCTGCTGGTATTTGTGAAAACAGTACAATTACTAAAGCTGTTGCTAAAACCCACAGCTACTGAGTACTGCTGGCCTAAAATGGTCTCTGGGACCATTGTGATGGAAAAGCTACTGACACTGCAGACTGTCCAGGAAAGCTACTGGAAAATCTATATGGTGCTAAGTCATAACATGAACCCTTTAGAGTGTCTCTTCTAAGGATGCTACATACATACAGCATAGTAAAAGGCAATTCCTGGCTCTTGAGTACTGACATCTATGGCGTATGTAAGTTGGAACAAGATGAAATAGTAATTCTGGTTTACTTCTCACATTAATTGTGAGATAACAACCAAGTACAGTGTAGGAACCACACAGCCAAGTACAGTGTAGGAACCCACAGAGGGTTTTTTCTAACCCTCCAGAATTATTTGCCTTACTTACTTTGAGGAAACCCAAATGCTCCTAGCTCTCCAATAATAAACACTTGGAGTTTCATTTTAATCATTATTGCTGCCACGGTGTGTAACTCTGCCATTAAAAGCATCCAAGAAGCTATGGCACTCTGCTTCCCCTCTCCCCAATAAACGTCCCTGTAGCTATTTTGGTTTTGGTGGAGAAAAGTCTATTTGAAAGGCAGGGAAAAAAAAACCTCTGGCCCTTGCTACAGAACACGTACTCTAGCTCCACAGGGTCTTTGCTACTGAGACTCCACAGGACCCTGCTAAAACTGTCTGTCTAGTTACAACTCCGCACAGTCTCACTCTGGCTAGGCCTTTGGATCAAACCCTTCTCATGTGAACACAGAGAGCGTCTGTGAAACTGTGGAGCAGATGTCTCCACAGAGACTCACAGATGCTGTCAGGACGGAACTTCAGGCTCAAACATTTGATGCATTTTAAAGAGGGATTCGGAATCAGACTCAAGCAGACAGATTGATCGTCTAACACTTCAAAGGCTTGAGCAGAATTGTTGTTATATTTTTCCTTTGTGCTTCCCCCCACCCACTGGCACTAATGGAGGTGACTTGTGTTTAACTTGACATGTTGTGTGGGGTGTACAGGAGGGGACCTCCACCTTCCAATTAAAGGACTCAGGCAAGAATCATTAGCTGAAGCAAGAGAACAGAATGTGGGGCTGATGGAGTTTAACACACAAGCAGACAATGAGTGCTTATTGCAAACACTGCTTTGCCACACCTGGTTCCAACCATAAATGTGCAGCTTAAGCTGGGCTTCAGAAATGTTTCTTTCATTTCAGAGTAGGTAGTTTGAGAAAATCCCAACATTTTCAAATGTTTTTCCTAACTCTCTGTCTTCTAAAGACTAAAACACGCTACGACATGAGACTACTTACCTCTTCACAGAAACTATTACATATTTTCTCCACACATTAATCTATGTGGTGATTTGGTTTGTTTGAGTGGGATCTAGAGGATTTTTGGAGGGCAGAGAAAGGCACTTGCAAGTCAGTCATTTGACAAATGCACATACAAAAGTTGTCTGTGAAGAAAAGGAAAGTGAAATGAGGAAGAAAAGGTGAATGTATTTCTGATTTTCATCTAGGAACCTTAGTAAGTTCTCTGCTTAGTATAATTTGCAAAGGTGAAGCCATGAAAAAAATAAGAAAGGAGGACAGACTCAAGTCCAGAACAGATGATAGGGAGGCAGGAGTACTGGTGATATAGAATTACATTCATAAACATGCTACTGAAAATATGGACATAATTCTGGAGGAAAGGGGTTTGTCTTCCTTCAGCAGCTGCCATTTTGACATGTTTTACTATCTTAGATACAACTCCTAGTCATCCTTCTTGTCCTAAGCTGAAGAGAAAGACTGGTCTGGCAGTTAGTTCAAAGGGGACCTTTCATCAATTGGATTGAGCTGTGAGTTAGTGATGGGTGTATCTTGAAAATACCCGTCCCTCTCCTGTCACCAGCTATGGGAAAACAAAAGAATAGAGGAAATACAGCTGTAAGTGTGGAGAAATACCAGCGAGATTATTAACGGAGGCTTCAAACAACTCAGGGGATTACATGAACTACATAGGAAAAAAGATCTGCTGATGGGAAAAGGAAACAAAACTGCCTAAGACAAAAGTCCAAATGGCTATTTTTCTCTACCATGTGTTCTCGGTATCAGCCCAGTAAATAATATGAAACAATATAAGACAAACTTTTCCACAAAAGAGGGGGAAATGGAAATAAGTGCTACAAAACAGAAAAGGTTGCAATTCTACTGGCATCAACTTAATGAGGAAACAACATGGGATTGTTAAAGAAAGATGCCAATACTCAATCCAAAGTTTACAGCAGGAAGGTGTGTAGCACAGATGGAGGGCCAGTTACTGCCTAGGGGAAAGTTTGGGGGTCTTGTCAGGCAGAGGCCTGGGAGGTCACTTTCAGTGATGTCCCTGCTATGTCCATTACTATGTGAGGTCAAAGAGCTCAAGGGAACAAAGCATAGAATAACCTCAGCTCTCTCTCATGTGTGCTAGTAACGGGGCCAGATCAGTCATGGAGAGAGAAAAGAGGCACTTAGGCACAAAGGAAGAGCCGCTACTATCACCTGCAACAAAGGCGCTGAAGGAATTACATGTCTGAATATTTTCATTCAGCCGACTAGGAATTAGAGATGGCTCAAGGGGACTTAATTTCAACTGCAACCTTTCCTTCCCCTCAGCAATCCTGTTTCCCGAGTATGTTAGTGCATAAAAGGCCTGCTGGGAGACTGGAAGGGTAGGGGGTTCTTGTCTGTCCGCTGACACAAGTGTCTTGGGAATAGCTGTCATCCTGTTATTAAATATTTAAATATTTCAAGAGCAAGCTAGATTCATCAGCCTTTGGAAAGAGTAATCAAGAGAATGAAAGGTAGACAAAAATAAAAGGAAGAGGTTGGTTATTCTGGGGAAAGAAGATGGGATCACCAGAGAAGAAAATATGCAAAGAGGAAAAAAACTGGCAGATAAAATTGATGAGAAAAGGAGGAATAATGAGGGGGAAAAAAAGGAAAGCACTGAAAAAATACAAAAGAAATAACAGGGAAACTAGAATTGGAAAACAAGCTAAAGCAATACCTGGAAACCCTTTATCTTTGCCAGCGAGAAAAAGCAAGCAAGCAAGCAAGCAAACACAATGTAAGGAAGCAATACATAAATTCTGGATACAGTGGTCAAGAAAAACCAAAAAACAACAAGAGACAGATAGCATATAGAGAAAAGAGAGAGCATGTATATTATCAACAGTGAGAAGCATCCCAGTGATGGGGAAAAACGCATATTTCATGATTATTAACAGAAAATAAACATATTTCATTCATTGTACTGCTTTCCTGGTTGACTGCCAAAACACTGTTTTTTTCCAGAACCAAACAGAATACACAGTGTCTTAGCTCAAACACAGTTTATGAGTGTCAAGATGACATTCAGGGGCTCTCCCATCCTTATTAAATGTACACCTGACAGCTGTAGCAAAGGAAGATACCCTGTCACAGAGAGCTGGTAAGATGTCTTCAATCCCAAACCTGCCAAACAGGACTTTGAGACACAAAAGGGAACACAAAAGGGAACATAAGTGAAGCGGTGATGGCAGGGCAGCAGCACCACTTCCTATAGACACTCTTCATGTGTTTTTCTGGGTGGTCTTGGGAGAGTAGTCCTGGAACGACAGTGAGCACTCTTCAGGGTGGTGGGACACAATGGTAGGACAGGCTGCAATAGTTGGAGAGCCTTGGTCTAAACAGATTAGGCTAAGCAGTGAGCCAAGGAGGCCAGTTCAATTTTAACAGCATTTAGACAGGGTTTACAGCTGAGCATCTCAAAGCTCCTTACAACCAGAATTTAAATATTGCAGTAATAATTTTACGGAGACAGAGCTATAACCACCAGGGTACTGTAACTCATCCAAGGTAACAAAGCAGGTAGTATGCTAGGAACAGCTCCAAACTCCCCGCCAGGTGCCCTTTCCATTTTACCCATGGACTGATATCGGATTCTCCTCCTAATATCAGCCTCAAAAGCTGCAAACATTACAGGCTGGAAGTTGGGCAAGCAAAAGTCAGTTCAGATGGGAAGGCTGCTGTGCAGTCAAAACAAGTGTAACCCACAATGATGTGGGAGAATTCTACAAGAAATAGGCCTACATAGTAAAAAATAAAACCAAAGAGAGAGAGGGGGAAAGAGAAAGAAGTCAAGGATTGTTCAAGAGAGAATTAAAAGGCGTTTATTCTGTCCTGGCAAGGATAAACTAAACACTGTTGTGGTTAAATGCTTGCCTACTGCAGATCATGTTACAGCAGATTTTTCTATTCAAAGGGTTTGTTAATGGCTTTGCTATTCCTTGCATGGATCTTGAAAAAAAGCACATGCTATGAATGCGATATCTTTGCTTTTGATGCCAGAGGTTGTGAAAGGAAAGTTGGGAAAGAACTGGCACACAGAAGGAAAGCAGTCAGCCCATTTAGGAATACTCCATTAACTCATAGGAGAAGATTCCCCCAGGACACAGTCCCAAAGAAGACCCCTGGCGAGTTTAGGCTTGTATATCATTTGTCCTATCCAGAGGGCGAGAGAGTTAATGATTATATAGACACCTTGCTGTGTGCAGTATCGTTTGTGCCTCTCGATCAAGTGATGCAGATTACAAGGAATAGCAGTCTGAGGGTGCAGTCAGATGGGAAGGAAAGAGAGACACACACACACACACATACACAAAAACCCATACCCCCCCTCCCCATCACACACAGAGCTGCTCACATGTTATGAGAATACCATGATAGATTTCACTTGCCACTTAAAGGTTTCAGACTGGAGGGCAACATTTACATAGATAAAGGTACGTGTAAGGGTTCTGTAGCTTTGCACCGGTTACTGGAGGTGCTTGATACAAGATGCATAGGCAAAAATCTGGATTAAATAGAGGGACAAAAAATTCCTCCTACCTAATTAACATAGCTTTTTGTCTAAGGAAGCACCAAACATCATGGCATTTCAGGAGTTATTGATGGCATTTGGGGAGGTTACTGGGGATTTCATGGTCCCTACAGCAGATGATAAAAGGGGAGGGGGAGGGAGAGCAGAGGGTCCAGGAAAACTTATTAAATTTTGGGCATCAAACTGGATTCAAGGAGAAGAGAATCACACCCCACAAGGGACTGGGACAAAAATCCTATGAGATTACTGGCTCAGCTGTGGCAAGCTAATAAGGTTATTCTGAAGCAGATGCAGTCGTTAATACAGTGGTGGCATGGGGATCTCCCGAGAGGGGTCAGAGCCATGATAACTCACGGTAGAGTAATGCACAATATATTTGTGGCCAGATCTTGTGATGGTAACTAAATGAACCTGTGTCAGTACTCTGTTGTTTAACCCACTTTGCTCTTAATCCCATTTCGGTGGTGAGGGATTTCCTCATGCCACCTAGTTTCTTGAAGACAGCTCTGGAAACATTTTAGGCAAGTTATAGGGCCATTAAACAGGAGATTCAGGTGGACTAAAAGTCACTTTTGGGGAAACTGCTACAGAACAGCTCATGTTAATTCCAAATTTATAAAAATATGGCAATTTCTGTTATTTATGGGTGCAGAGCAGAGAGCTATAGGCGGTTCTTTGTGTGCTGTGGAATGGCTGGAGCAAGGAAAGAAAGAGGTGGGTTTGACATGAAATGTTGCACTGCTCAAGCTTTTCACAGTATTTGTGGTACCAGCAAAGTAATTTGTGAAAAACGGCTAAAGACTGTTGGATTCTATCACAAAATCTACAAGCACCAAGCTTATTGGGGACCTGTGATAATGCTGCTCAGGGCCTGCACTGTGTTATGCTTAGTGCCTGATGCATTCTTTATGGCCAGATACCGTGTAAAGGGAACAACTATTCACTTGATAACTCTTGTTTCTGTCTAGTTGCAGTGGAAGTCAGTGCCAGCCACCACATGATTACTGATGGCTTGTGTTTTACCAATACTTCAATACCAAGTTCTCTCTACTGTGGAGCTTATTCTCTGAATTAGACGAACAAGTAAGGATTTCACTGAAGACCATGTTGAGAACAATGGAGATATCAAATCTAGAAAAGGGGAAGGAATTTGTAGGAAGGAGACCCACTTGAAATACATAGAATTATTTTGAAAGACAGTGGTTGGCACTGAGAAGGTGCATGTTGAGGACAAAGACAGTGAAAAGCAGGTTAAGGGAAACCTACACAGGGACAAAAATGGACTGGTGCCATCCATCAGGAAAAGAGAACCTGCAATCCTAAAAGGGGAAGAAAGTTTAGTAGATGAGACACATCCTCAATGAATTAGTCTTTGAAAGGATTGGCAAAAATAGGAGAACTCACAGTGAAGCCACCTGTGACATTTAAACTGCCCTGTAGAAAAGCCACCAAAGACTATTATCTGAGGAAAATAGTATGGTTGGATACTTCTGTTCCTCTTGCTTAAAAATTGGACACAGAAAAAAAATACACTGGACAGAGGTAGGTAAGTAATACAGTACATCATCAGAGTAACAGCCAGTTGCAAAAAGCTCAACATCCCAGGGCAAGCCTGGTAGCCAGGAAAGATACAGAAGCTACTTTTTACAGAAGACAATAAAAGCCCTTTACTAGTCTGAAAAGGAAGATGATCCAGGAAGCAGAAAACAGAATCAGGAAACCCAAATTCTAGACTCTAAACCAGTCTAGATGATTCACTGTGTGATTTACTTAGATTGTTTTGGGCTTGTCACCACAGGGAAACTACCAGCCAAGTATCCCAGGCTGCAACTTCCCAATACACCAACCCCCTATTTGGATGCCCTTAGGAGGAAGTTAGTGCCCATTAGTTCTCTACATTGCCAGCCATCCATGTGCCCTAGGATCATCCACAGAGAAAGACACGGTAATATCATACTTAGCAAAGTACACTGCAATTTACACCCTCCAATCCTTTGCAGCAACTTCCCTATGTGGAAAAGCCTTTCTTCTTCCTGTTCTTGCAGCCCCCTTTTGTTAAATAAGAGTCCTCGGGGCCCTGTTGTGAGATTTAATTCATTTTTTTGCAACATGCTGAGATTCCAGGTGAGAAGTGCAGCAGCCAGTAACGCTGTTTACACCTCCAACTATGCCAAAGAGCAGGAAAGGCCAAACCCCAGTATGGACATTGATGTAATTCTTCACATGTAACTAAGGCAAGGCAATACCACACTTCGTGTATGTGAGCGTGCAGTGTACAGGGGTGGAATCAAAAATCAGCCCCTATAAACCCCCTCTTTGGACACCATGGTGATTGTTACTGCATAATGGCAGATGATGCACATCAGAAGGATTTATCCAGATAAGGCAAAAATCTACAGACGTTTTAATCAGTACCAAGATAGATCTTGCTTATATCAAGAACCTTTTTAATGCAGCATTGCTGGTTTGGTCCGACATCATCTCCTGCAGTGTGTGGAGACAGGCCAGGAGTATGAAGGCTACAGAGCAGAGCAGGAAGAAAGTCAACTGTGAAATTGGTAATTTTATGAGTTTCACGGGGGGTTTTGTTGTTAGACACAATGCATTTGGAACAGAGTGCCCAGGGTAATACCAGCCACATAGTGTCCATTTGTCAGCTATAGGTAACGATATCTTTAACCTAGAGTTCTGAAGATAAGTACAAAAGGAATCCAAAAGAAGGCTAAGGGTGGAGATGTGCCTATCACAGAAGGGTCATGATGTATTACTGCCACATCTCTGAGTCTAGGGAACTCATCAGAAACTGAGGCATGGTTTGTCCTTGAAGAGGGGTGGAAAAGTTACCTCATTTTCAGCAGCCCAGCAGAGCCTCTTTTTCCTCACAAGATGGGCGAGGAGGAGACCCTCACATGGTGTACCTGACAGTGCATATATTCTGCAGGGTTGTGTCAGGATTGAGCAGGAGGGCAGGAATGCAAAATCATGTGGGGCTGAACAGTATACAACATTTGCTTCCTTTTTCTCCCAGAAAAATACCTGGCCCCATTTCCCAGTTGTATTAATCTATTTCTTCAAAAGGTTATCAGCTTTGCTTGTTGTAACAATTCCTTTGTATCTGAAACTTCAATAGTTAATATTAAGCACATGGGTTAAACGTGCAAATGCATTTGCAGCTTTCATTCCACCTGCAGTGTGCTTATTTGGTTTCAGATGCTGAGGTCAGACTTAAGGGGGAAAAAAAAAGAGAGGGAGAAAGGAAAAAATTAAAAAGGACAGAACCGCGCAGGTAGAGGATGTTAAGAAGGGCATCAGCCGCAGCCTAAAGGGTTAAGAAGAAAGTAAAAGAAGGATGGGAGTGAGCATAGCCATCGCTTTGTGTGAAAGACACAGTCTTTCCACCTCACAAACCTCTGTAGGATTCTGGGTCTGGATGGCAAGCTGTGGCTCCATGCGGGTTATGATTTACATTGAGTTTGGTTGCATATTTACTTGGTAGCACACAACAAAGACTGAGGAGGGAGGGGGAGTGAAGGGAGATCAGCACGGATCTGTCTGTAGTATCGTATCAGCCTAATTCAGAAACGAGCTGGGGTGGGTTAGGTTCATCTCCTTTGTTCCAGGACACACCCCAAGAGGATTTCTTCTCATCTGGGAGAAAACATACCTGTTGTGCTTTGCTTCTCCTCATAAAAGGGAAACATTCAGGTCAAGGTGTGCTTACAAAGGGAGCGGGGAACTGGAAATGCTGTCAGGCATGTAAGTCTCGAAACCCGGGTCTCTCCCTCTCTCCCACTTTCACGCTTGGGGAAAATCGAATGCTACTCCTCACTTAAAACACTCTGGTAACAGATCAGGCCAAATTGGGTGTTAAAAGATTAGTTAAAACATCTCTAACCCCCACTCTTCCTACTTTAAATTAATGTGATTAAATTATGTACAGCGCTTAACGTTGTATATAAAGATGTGGCCCCATCTCCTCTCGTTTTGGTGCTACCGTGGGAATTTCTTAATTCAGCTTTCCAAGGGCTATTGTGAGGATAGTCACAATGTATACACATGTTAAAGAGAATATATGTTTTCCTGTATTTTGCACAAAATCCTTGCACTGCATTAAAATATGTAAGCAAATTCTAGTGTTAATATATTTCCACATTATGATTTATTCCATTATCATTTTTTCCATCTCAGAATGCAATTAATATGGTTGTGTGTTAAATGATTCAGTGAAAGTAAATCTTTTATATTCAGGTAAGCAATTC
Organism: Aegithalos caudatus; assembly: GCA_013389925.1. Lineage (NCBI taxonomy): Eukaryota > Metazoa > Chordata > Aves > Passeriformes > Aegithalidae > Aegithalos > Aegithalos caudatus. The sequence continues at coordinate 56,801 of WEIU01001410.1, forward strand.
AGCCTTGTAAGGTTTTATGGGAATTAGATTTTTTGAAGTCTGTGTTGAGCATGCCCATAACTCTGACAGAGCCCTGCAGGCTCTTGTCTTCACCTTCAAATCATAAGACAGAGAAATCAAGCTCCCTCTGTGCTCTCAATTATACCAAAAAACACGGAGCAGAAGTCTTCAGTAATTCAATCCCTGTGGAAGCTTCTTCATACTGTTTGCACTGTTGGAACTGCTGACAGCAGCAATCCCACAATCCCTCCTGGTAGGCTGTCAAAGTTCCTTGTGCCGTGTGAGCAGCACTGCTCTGTCCCACCGCTCCTCCTCCAGAGACCTTTAAGCACATGCATGACTTTTGATGCTTGCTCGATACAGTGGCCAAGAGGCCAAAAAACATCACAAGGAGAGTGCTCATACTCTTACAAGGTGCTTTGTACTCAAACTAATAGGATCTGTGGCTACATGTGGGCCAGGGCTGGTGTAATTTAATCACAAGTACAGCTGCATAAACACTGTACTAAGGAATGTCTGCCTGCAATTGGATTCTTTCTTTGAAAGTGCACTGTAGAAAATTCCTGAGTGCCATTTTCCATATGGTTAATGAGGAAATGTATCATGGCCAGCTTTTAAAAGTAATTTGAATTTATGAGTTGCGGTGATTCTAACACATGTGCACAAGAAACACTGCATACCCAAGGCTCTTCCTTATCAT
>WEIU01001410.1:62500-65000 GCA_013389925.1 Aegithalos caudatus
TTTTTTTTTTGCCTTTTTGCTTTCAGGAAAAACAAGATTTTCATTGTTGCAAATTAATTAAAAATAAACAGCTACAACCCCCTGTAAATCAATTACTACCACAGTTAATGAAAAGTTGGTTGGTGTAAACTACTCTTGGCTTCACATTAGAAGGCTTAACACACAAGAATAAGAGTAATACAAGAAGTAACAATGTTGTGGCTGGAACACTAAGGGCCACTTTTCTCCTTTTAATAAAACACAAGTAAATCCTTAAACAAGTGCAATTGTGCACAGTAACAGTACTTTCTGGGAGTAGCTCCACCCTGCTTCCATGCTGAGCACCAGCAGACTTCTGGAGCTCTGGGCTGCAGAAAGCTCATCTATTTTATTCTTATTCTTCTTGCTGCCTGGTCCTTTTCTACCTCACCAACTGCAATAAAGAGTCTCATTACACAAACAAACAAACAAATGACCAACCAACCAACCAACCAACACCCCCTCCCCCCCCCAAAAAAAATCCAACCCTACCAAGCCCAACCCAAAACATTAAAAAATCCACACAAAACCCCACAGTCTCTACTGCATGCATGAACCTAAGAACATAGGACAGGAGTAATGATAGGATTTATGGGGGTGCAAGGTTCTATTGTCTTTGTCACTGTTGTGTCCACAATTAAGTAGCTTTCTCATTACATATTTATTTTACAGAGATTTTGTAAAGAATACGAAATCAGTTTTTATATCCATCCAAAGTCTTGATTGTAAGACTGGTCATACTATTCATAAACCCTCAGGCTTCTCCCTTGGAATTTCAAGGAATTAATTTTTCACTAAACACCTGCTAAAAGGCTATGCTGTTGCACTTGGGCATACAATTTAATCTTTTTTGTGCTGTCTCCCAGCACTTTCATAGCTGTCTATGGATTTCACAGGCAGGGAAAATCTGAGCCCAGCACTAAAGAGATGAGGACAAAAAGTAGTACCCAGTCAGATTAAAAAAATAAAGGAGTATTTTAAATATGCCCACTTCCATACAAGATGCCGGGTTTCTCCATTCAGAGTTTCTGACACCTAGACAGATAGCAGTGCTTACTAAAATATTGCAGCACATGAGTGAGCTGGGATATAGTGGTTTATGGCAGTGAAAAGAGGAATCACTACAAGTAAGTGTATATTACACGCTGAACTACACTGCTGTATACAGTATTAACTTGTACTTTACTCACCTCATACAACAGAATCCAAATTAGGTCCCATTATTACATTGAAGGCTCACACTCAATAGCAGTTAAGCTTCTTTGAATGGATTCCCTATTGTATAAAAAGTATGCCAGTCTTTGACTGCCAAAATCAATTAGTCACATTCATTATGCCTCTATTTATTAATGCTGTACACTTTATAATGCATTTGCTGCTGAACAAAGAAAGTTATAAAATATCAAATATGTGTTATGATTGTAATTATAGCAAAAGAAGTAATGATCTCTTTTAGTCGCTAACTGGTTACAAAGCTCCTGTAAAGACTACATTAGTGGTGACAGATTTATGATCTTTTCCAAGATGTAATCCTTTCTAGTTCACATTTTTCAACAGAAGAACTATGTGATTGGTTACAGGTTATTGGCTTCAATAGTTATATTCAGGAAAGATTATTGTGCTTCTGCCTCCCATAATCCAAACACACAATGTAATCTTAACAGATGCAATTTTAATCTGTATCGCACTATTATAATAAAGTGGGGCACCATAAGGCTTTTTATCAATATAGGGTTCGGTGTTAATTCAATGATGTTAAGAATGACCAACGAGTATTAAAATCCAGCAAATAATTAAACCTAACGTGAAAATGAAGGAAGAACAACACTGGCATTCTTGCAACAGTGGGTTTTGATGGCATTTACTATCAAGCTGTTATACCTTAATGTAAAAAAAAATTAATTTTAGGCATCAATGTCAATTTTTCTGAATACTACACAGTAGTAACTGAACCCTATATTATGTTCTACCTTGCTCTCACAGACGCTGCTGCATACTACAGTCTAAAAAGAAGCAAGATTTTAAAAATATTTTATTAATATGTAGCAGCAAGAGTATGCTGGCATATATGGAAAAATTCAAGTCCAGGTGAAAAACTTATGAAGGCTCTGTATTTCTACCATAAACAGAGCATGCACAAATTGAACTACATTTCCTAACCTTGGCTCCCATAGCATAGCTTGTGGCGGTACCCCAGTACTCCCTTCTTTTCCAAAAATGTGTCCAACTCCCTCTGCTTATTTCCACTGCTGACTTTGGCTGAAAGCTCCATATTCCATCCGCCCTTTTTTATAAAAAATATTCTCTGCTAAACTGTTTGTCTGCTGTAGTCCAGTCACAGCCTCAATCACGAAACCCTTTGTTTTTAAATTACTTGCTACTTCAAAAAAGCTGACTGGCATCAAACCTATTTCCTTTCAGGAATATAATCTCTCTCTCTTAAATCCCCACTCAAACTTTTTTTCCGTAAGTTAAACAGGTC
>WEIU01001410.1:70000-84757 GCA_013389925.1 Aegithalos caudatus
TTTTGGGCTTGCTATCAGCACCAGCAAAGAGTTGGCAGTGACATCATATACACACCCAGATGGCACTACCATTTTACTGGCTACATTGTTCCTCATGGATTTGAAAAGGAAACCTACCCAGGCCATGTGGCTGCAGTTTAGAACCTGTTCTCATTTGGGGTCTCTGCTACAGAGAAATGTACAAAAATGAAGAAAAATGGAAAAATAGAGCAACATCTAGACAGCTTTCCTCAGTTCCCACACTCACCATCTGCCCCACCATTTTAATTTGACATGGTTGTTAAAAGTTGATGTGTACAGAAATAAACAATAGTATTCTAAAGCCATTACTATATATTACAGTATACCATTCTGCAACATCTAGACTGTAGAGCCTTCATAATGGAGACCTCTTCTTTATATGCCAAGGTGTGCATTTGAATTTTAGTCAGTGAAGGAATAAACAGTCATCGTCCTCTTCTACATCCCCTTGTTATCTAAAGCCTAACATTTTGAAGTAAGTCAAGGATGGCAAGTGAATAGTCTTTTCATTTATCCATACTCTCCTTCCTTCCACAGCTCTATCATTAACTACATTTTTCTTATCATGTATTTTGGAATAAACATGTGCTGTACCTGTACAGCTTTTGCAAACCTCCAGTGTTTCCACTGGCTTTGGAAAAAGGTGACCTGCATACACACACTGTTTTCTGGCTCCATTTCTCCTTTCCACCCCCCACACTGTCTTCTTCTTTCATGCAATTTTGAACCATTTTTTCATATTTCTCACTAATCTCTAATACCAGCCTCTCCCACCCACCCCATGGATGTGCTTTAGAAGGCTGCAGTTCACTGCTGCTCAAGTATGTGAAGTCTTCAAGATAACCACATCAACTGAAATAGCTAACGTAGCAAGCCAAGCTAATTAAAACACACTGAATTAGAATATAGCTACACAAGTAAAAGATACGCAGAAAAAAAAACCCACAGAGCTGCCCACTTATACAGCTAAAACTGCACCAGAGCCTTGCTACTTAATTGCAGAGGCTACTGGCAAGCAGGTTTTAGCTACAACAGATGACTCCCCTTTAGCATCCAAATCCTATGCTGTCGATTCTAAATCAGACTTTATTCATTACGATGAGCTACTATGAATTACTTCAGAATCTACAGTTAGTGTTAAGCAATATTTGTTTAAAAAAGGTTTGAGAGAAATCTTGTTAAAAATTCTGAATGGTATTGGAATTTTGAGCATACGAGCTTGCCATTCTAAACCATTTGATTAAATTTAACCATAGGAAGCTCTTCCAAGACCTAATGAAGCAGCAATTACATCTGAAGAGGGAGCCAAGCCAAGAATTCTACCATTCCAATAGCTCTCCTTTGAACATCATGCTAAAATATCTAATCTTCTCAGTTTTGAGTTTATACATACAATAAATCTCTGAGCTTTTGGATTTGTATAAAATAAATCATATAGAAAAGCATGCTGCTGTGGGGTTCTTTAATATAAAGAGCTTATTGTTTTTAAAAAAATGAGACAGTTTTAAGATTTTTTTGATACTACAAAAAGAGCCTTATGCATGAAATAGGATCCAGATGAATTTTAAAATTGTGGAAGTATTTTCAGGGTCTGGCTGAAAAGCTGATGCTATGCCCATGATTATTCCCTGTATTTCAGAGTACTGTAATAGGAATTTGGTCAAATAGATACAAAATTGAAAACAAACAAAAAAAAATATGGAGTGAATACTAACAACAACAACAAAAAAAAAATCCGTAGCCCTAATTCTGATTTCAGTTGCTTTTCCACAAGCATTTGCTCACAATTCACTGTAGTCACCTACGTGGTAGCTCTCTGTTTTGGTGTAAGCAGGATAAGGAACAATCCCAGTGTTTTCCCTTCTGATTAAAAGGAGGAACTGTTAAAACTGGAAAATGGTTGCATTTTTCATGCCATCAGCAAATGCAGATTGTTTGTTTTTTTCAGTAACATTATTATGTTGCACGAAGATGATATGCTTTGCGATTTAAGATGTAGCTGGAGCAATCCAAGTGCAGCCAAATCGATGGAGGCAATCTTGCTCTATTTCTAGTTTTCCAACATTTCTTTATTACATGTAATAGAACATTTTAGCATAATAATTCAGAAGTCCTGAGATACAGAAGATGGAGAAATAATGTTGAAAAGTAATTCCTCACATCTGGCTTTCACCACATGAAGTGCAAATGGTGAACTTAAACATGGAAATACAATTTACTCCTTTGAAAGTTTACACCCTTATCTCTTGCAAAGAGCATACATTCATTTCCAGTGCCTCAAGGTAAAGACTAAGGCATCTATCTCAAGAATAGTATCAGAAGGATTTGGAAGCAATCTTTTCATAATGTTTCTTTGGAAGGAAGCAGGGTTACTCAAAATTCATAGCGATTATTAAGTTTACATTCACACAGCAGATATGGTACCATATTATTTCCCATCAACCGTGTTGTCACCTGCTGAGAATCTCTCCTTGGTTTAAGACAGCCATTCATTACAAGGCATTAGCACTCTGCTGCACAAACCAAAGTTATGCCCCATAAGTGAATCGGGCAAGCCTGTAATACACATACTCAGCTCATGAGGACTGTGCTTACCTCTTTTTTGAGCCCTTCATTTTGGTGATTTAATAGGCAAGCAATTTCTTACTTCAGCAGATTCTTCCTATATTATCAAGTCAGGTATTTCTGCACAAATACGTGGGTGTTGAAAAGACTCGCAAGGCTCCCCAAAGCTTTGCTATATCAGTGGAGTGTGCACTGACAGCAGGGACTCTTTATGACAAGAAAAGCTGATCAGCTGCAAGCTTTCCTCTTGATGAATCTAACTCTTCACCAGATCTAAACTAAGCCTGTGGGTTTTGTAGGTTGGTTTTTTTTTTTTTTAGTTTTTTTGTTTTGTTTTGTTTTGTTTTGTTTTGTTTTGTTTTTGTTTTTTTGTTTTTGTTTTCTTAGCCTTCTTTGAGGACTGCAGAAAGTTATGAAATAGATTTTTCTAGTCTTCCCAGGAGCAAGGCCAGGTTCACATCCTGACCTCAGAAACAAAGCAGTCCACAAAAGCCAGCCTTCTCTGCCTAATATAAAGCAAACTACAACATGCAACATGCCGCAATATTAAGAGTGAGAAATGACAAGCATTGTATCAGCATTGGGAAGGAAAAATAATAAAACCCAGCCATATTAAAAATTTCAGCAACAACAGTACTGAACAACACAATTTTTGCAGTGCTACTGTCTCCATAACCAAGGGTGGAAGAATGATATTCATCTGCAGAGTGCTTAGTTAGAAGGAAGATTTCAATTACATGTCAACAAAAAAGATTTTTTTTTTATTGCAGAGGGTTGTTTATTTTTAGATGCTTCAGCTTATTTTGTAACCATTCTACTACCATGTGGGTAGTGTAATGTACAAGCACATATAGACTCTCACAATAAGATGTACTAATGAAAATACAAAATAAGCCTAAGGACTGAATCTCCTCTCAACAACATCAATGTAAATCAGCTCAATCAACTGGGGGACATTGGTGTGAAAACTGAGTGAGGAAAGAATTGGGCTCTGAAGCTTTGAACAGTCAGCTCAAGTATATTTTAGAATTGTGAAGGCTGTTAAACTGTGGGTTTAAGAGCTTGGAAGACAAGAGAGGTGTAAAAATGATAGATCTTATTCTCACGGTAAAATAGCATTAAGGAATCAAAATATGGTCCCAAAATACATAAATACTGAAGTGGAAGTTGCTACCAAAAGCATCAAGAGTTTTACACAAGTAAGAAACAAGATTCTTATCAAAGACCACAGGACTGGAACAACTAGTTCCCATTAGCATCAGTGACAGTGGTGCTCGTGCAAAACTCATGTATGGTGATGGAATATGGACTCTGAAATCTCTGTGACCTTGATGTGCAATATTTGTATCTACACTTTTAGCCTCTTGTGCATAATGAGATGCAATCTTTTAGCTTTATGCACTTCACCAGGCATTCAATTAGAAATAGGATTTTTTTTGAAGGGTGGGGGAAGAATGCTAAGCTACTTAGACAGAAGGTTGTGAATCAAAAATTGCAAAACTTGAGCTTTCAAAAATAGCCTGAGTGACCTCTTCCAATGCTCTGACCACTCCATCACAAGCAGGAGGCAACCCCTGTGAAGAGCGAATTCTGGCAAAGTTCTCTCTTCACAGATGATGCACAGCTTAAGCTATAATGAGTTTTTGGGTTACAAATGCTGAACGCATTAATATTCCTTGATGATAATTATCACAGTATAAGCACCTTTCCCAATGTGAGTAGCATAAAGCAACTGAAGCAGCATTTTTACTACATTTGAAACAAGCTGGAAAATGGGATTTTCTACTCTTGTAACCTGAGGTCAAGATACATCAAGCTATGCATATTAAGTATGTCTACCCTATATAATTATATAGACCTTTCCATATATTCATACACATGCATGCAATTAACACCTTAATTTTTTGAATACTTAAACAAATATGCCATGCGTATGGACATTATTTCCCAAGAAAAATCCAACATTTTAAAGCAGATTCAAATAATTTTCAAACAGGCTACACTGGTATTTCTTCCAAAGTGAGTAATTTTTTTTTGCAATATTAAAAAAAAGAAAAAGTGGCTGATACAAGCAGAAAATTAGAAAAAAATATTTATATTCATCCAAATAGAAAATAACATTTGCAGAAGAACACTGCTTTTCACTTTCAGGAGTTAAACTATGTGTCACACTAAATATGTCTCATACCCCCCACTACAAGCCTTTATTTTTTATAGTAACATGTGAAAATACAGTGGGCCCAAATATGTGCACAAAACTCACAGACTGGTTAATGAACGGGAGGACTGGAGATATCCCAAGGAAACAGAGGAGTGGGAGCCTCAATGCAGGCAGCTGAGCTCCTGCAAAGCTGTCCCTTACCTGTCAGTGCAAGCAGCAGAAGCTCTGTGCTGCCTCTGCATGGGGCAGGAACATGTGCAGCCAGGCAGCAGCAGCAGCAGCAGCAGCAGCAAACACACTGATTTAACAGCCAGACAGGCTCGCCCAGCCTTTGTAGCTTCCCTTTACACACGGACGGGCCAAATATCTGGGAGTTATCCCAAGAAACACATGAATATCCATTGCAACACATGTGGAACCCACATACATTTCAAAGATAGTAAGAGGTGTGCTGTCTTAAACAGTATAAATAGGCTTGGCTGTTCTAAAAGTGCAAGACATTAAATTATTATACAAGTACTTATTGAGGATTATTAGCATACAACAAGGATCTGAAACTTTCAGACCTTTGTCAAAGAAGACAGGGTTTCTAATGATTTATTATTGTGTGATTAACAACATCATGCAGCAGCTATGTTATTAAATCCCTGTTTTTGGATACTACAGAACCTAAAAGTGCTACCTAGTGATGAACTGTAGCAGGGGCAACTTCCTCTCTGCTATTCTCTCACCCATAACTCAGAAAATATTGTTATAAACTATGTAGTGGTAAGGCTGCCTTTAAAATGCCACCCTGTGAGTCACAGGGTTTTTACTAAATATTGTAATGCTGTTTTAATGCCATGCAAATAAACTTTGTGCAGCTTTCTTCTGACAAAATGGGAGTCAGTTTGAACTCTTAAGCCGAGAAATGGGAATGAATTCTGATGTTCTACTGGTGTGAAATCTGCTGAATGTATTTATGCCATATTGTCCTGCCCTTCCTTTAGGAACTATGCCATGTTACGACCATTTTAAGAACTAAAGCATAATTTTTACTTACGTGCTGTAAAATGTCTCAAAATCCCATTTGAATATATTGCAAGGTTTTGAGGGAACATTTGCTAAGTATTTAACAGCACTATTGGCTTATTAAATACTGTAATGTGAAAGCCATGAAAGGATGATATAGAGCACATGACATTTTTTTTCACTTAACATTGGTGCTCACTTTGAACACTGTACAAGCTCATTCATCAGAAGAACCGAAGCATTCTCTTCTTATCAGATAAATGGCATCTTGCTATTATACAAATGATTAAATCCCTCCTTGGTTAATTGCGTAAGATCTGTTCCTCTGCAGTTAAATCCCCTCTCCATCCTCCCCAATAAAACATCTGAAAAGACCACATCTGAAAAGATCAAATCTGAAAATTAAAAGTGATGCAGTGAAATCAGGATGGCACAAGATATCTTGCTTATACGAAAGGCAAATCTAAGGAAAAAAAGAATCAGGTAGAGAACATGCAGCTTTGGTTTATCATACATGGAAACTGCATGCCTAACCATTTTATAAGTAGAAAATCGAATTAATTTCTCTGAACATCACAATGCATTTGATAATTACATAACACAGTGACAGTCATTTTAAAAAAACAGACGTAAGACTGAAAATGCTCTATAAAACATTTCCATTAAAACAGATTCAAAATAATGTGGCTCACAACAACAGACATATTTCAGTAGAAATCATAGAAAAAATATTTAAATCCACAATGAAATATATTAATATAAACTAACAAGGAAAAAAATCTCTTGGCATGGAATTGCCTGCAGAGTGTGCATTTATTCTGTAAACACTGTAACAATGATTATATGTCCTTCCAGCTCTCAGTGGAGACTCCTGCTTTTGAAAATGTCTTGTGGTGACTTACTAAATTCAGGCTATTTCAATTAGTATTACTGCACATTAAAAATTAATTGTATTATAGAGTGGATTAAGGTTTAAATTTCAATTCTACAGTGTGTGTGCTAGAAATGACAGCTAAAAATCAATGCTCTCTGGCCCATAATTGGAAGTTTGTACGACCAAATAGTGTGGAACTGGCGTCAGTTTTAAAAGAATTGATAGTACAATACAAGATGTGTCAGATCTTATTCCTGATTTAAATGGGAATGCTACCCAGCTACAGTATTAAGCTAAAAAAGAAACTGAAAAAAACAAAAAGCTGCCTGGCAATGAAAAAAAATGGGCTGTCTTCATAAGGATGGAAAAAGTCCAAATTACAGCTCAAAATTTGTGTTTGGTATCACTGAGGGAAAAAAGATGTTTTAATGGGATGATGACTTCATTACAGAAGACACATATTTTTTCCACATTTAGAACATGTTGTTAAAATACCACCCTGAATGGCAATTTAGGCTCCAATCTTACAAACACTTGAGAACATATACAGCCTTATTCCTGTATAAAAGGAAGTTTGCGATATTTATTCACGTGAATAAAATCGTACACATAGTTGCACGTTTTCAGGATCAGACCTTTTCACTACAATTCCAAATGCACCGTGGTGCCATTCAAGCCTATTCAAAACTTTTCCTGAGTGTGACAGGCACAGATACAGGTACAAAAGGGAGCTTGTGGACCTTGTGAAACTCATGCTATGGGACACTTTTTTTTGGTCACATAGTCCTGACAAGGACAGCACCAAAGAATGCAGAGAGTAGAGGCACAGGCCAGCACACCTGGGAGCCCTGATACTGTGCAAGCCATGCAAAGAACTGTAGATTCTACATCCACCCCCAGCTGAGCACCAGTAGAGGATGTTGAATCCCCAGGCTGCACTGGGAGTGGAGACAGGAATCTTGCTATCCAATGTATCAAAAGTGATCAGGCAGTGAGGGCATGTGGGAGTGGACAATGGCTCTTTGTACCTCCAGTAAGTGCATCAGCGGTGGTCTCCTGAGCTGCCCTATGGCTGTAGAACACTGGACAATTTCCTCACCTCCACACATACGAAAAAAATTATTATCCTACACTTTATCATCTGACTAATCAGTTAAAAATTGCCTGCATGGATGAAGGCTCTTTCTTGTACAACTAAGGCAGAAATCTGCACTCTTACCTTGCTGAAACCTCTGATAAGACATTGTTACTGTAGATTGGAAAGATTTTTGAAAAGAAAGTGTCTTTATTAAAATATTTGCAACTTCACAATAATAATAATTTTTCTTACTTGGGTGAAATGAATTTTGCAGAAGGTTCCTCATGGTCATGGCACTGGATGATAAACTGACACCACTGCTATAATTCTTTTTTTGAATGCGAACACAGTGCCAAAAGGAAAGGAAACAGCTCAAGCAAAATAATTCTTACACTCTTCTGTATTGTAAAATGTATGGGGAATAGGAGGAAGGTAAAAAAGCATGTTCCACTTGTTATAAATCTAGTATTTCTCCTGTCTGAAAATGGTTAGCAAGAAATGTCTGTCACTTCTATCAGCAACAAACTAATTTTTTTTTTTTTTTTAAGAGCAAATCATGAAGAACACCGCAAGTCATGAACAGACTGAGCTGGCATCACTTCAAGTATTGAAAAGCCACACAGGATACCAGAGCCTGGAATTGAACAGTCATTGGTGTGTACCTAAGAGACAAATTGATGTCCAAAATGTTTTGAAAGATCCCCTGCGCTACATGGATGTCCAACAGCAAGTTTGGTATCAAGAGACTAAAGAAGATGGGTTGTAATAACAACAATAAAGAAATAATCTGGTGCAAATAGACCCCAAGGTGTAGTAGTCATCCCCATGCAACAATCACCCTCCACTGCAATTTAGTGATGTTGCTTCATTATAATACAGCATACAAAGGGGGCAATATTAAGGCACACTATTTAAAGCTACAGGATCTGTGGTGCCAGCTATAGCTGGTACCAAATCACAAATATAGATTAAAAAAAAAAAGTAATTTCAGCAGAGAATACTGAAAAATTAAAACTCTCCTGAAGGTGCACAAGCGTGTCATTTTTAGAAGACTTAGCTGAACGCCACAATAAGAGATTGATGCTTAAGACTGACAATATATTTTATAGTGTGAACCCTCAAAGCCATCACAAAAGCACAGCTATAACTGGTTGCAAATTAACAACAGCCAAGAAAGACATAGAAATTCAACTGGTTTTGGTAAGAGAGAAAAGAATAATTTTTATATGATAGGAGAATATACAGGAATTGAGAAAGAGATTTGTGCAGGGTACAGGACATGCAGAGTAGATGGACTTTGAAGTAACTTTTAGAATTGCAGTGACAAAGGAAAAATTCTAAATAGGAGTAAGACAATATTACTGACTCATGGAAGCCATCACAATTTCTGTTAACTCTCTTCCTGTTAACTGGTTCTGACTAGGGAAGGAATGAAAGAAAATTTCTGTTGTGTGGAGCAGGTGATGTCAGGAATATCAGCTAGACAGCATCTGTGAGGAGTGATGGTACAGTAAAAGAGGAGGAACAATTTTTCTTTAAATTGCACTCTGAAATGGATAGGAAATATGAACCAAATTTGGGAGCTCTAAGGCAAGCAGCAGAATTCCCCATTAGCTAAGAGATAATAAAAAACACAAATTATTTAATAGCTTGCTATTTACAGCATTACAGTACTTTTCCTTCTCAATGTACATTAACTAATTTGTCTTGAAAAAAGTCTCTGTGGCTAAGTACTGTCTCCATTTCACATTTCAGTGACTTATAGGCTAGCAAAGAAGTCACTGGGAATGCTGGAACCGCCACAGACTTGAACCCATCTTTACTCCAATTTTGACACACTGAAATGAGAATTCTCTTTGTAGCCTGCCAAGCAAAGATGTGAAAACAGTACTTGGAAAAAAGAGGAATTCCCCTCCAAACAAGAAAGGAGAATGCCATAAAGCAAAAGGGGAGAGAGAGACAATGCAATGCTTTGAAAAGTTAACTACATTTGTGAGACATAATGGTGTAGGAGAATTTAGAGTCAAAGAGCTGTCCAAATCTGATTTTTAAGGAGATGAATGAGAAGGATATGTTTAAGAAAAAAAGGGCAGCTGAAACGTGTTGGGAGTGTTTCCCTTGTCAGAGAAGAAACCTTCTCCTACTGAAGCTTTAGCTTGAAGGAGACAAAGAACATTACCAGCCCACAAAAAGACTGGCCTGGAGGACCCATCACAGGGGTTGAAAGAGATGCACATGCAGCACAAAAGCGGCAGTTGATGTAAAATACGGTAACCTAGGTGACATATCATAGAAATTAGAGTCCTATTTTCTGTCACCTAATTTATTCCCATGCACCACCATGAAGGATTTTTCCTGGTGGTACAATTCCGGTCTGTACTGCTAGGCATACTCCATCACTAGTGCAAATGCAGAAGCAGGTTAAAGTAGAGAACTTTTCCATTATTAAGAAGTATTCCTAAGAATAAGTTTTATATACTAGCTTTCTGCCCAAGCCTATTTATTTCATTTTTCACTTATTTCTTTTTATTTTTCTATTGTTTTCATTTTAGTCTTTTTTTTAAGCTCAACTATATTTTTACCAGAAGGTTTTAAGAATACCATCCCTGTAAAATCTGACTTGAAGAGTAATAGCACACAAGGAGCAGTGTGGGTTAAAAGTTCAAATTTGGCAGGGAAATGTCACTCATCTGAAGAGATGAGTATTTAACTGCTCTGGTGAAAATTGGTTTTGATTTGATCATGTTATGACAGTTTGCAAATCACACTTTGCACTAAGTGGTATTTGGGTTAGGCTTTTTAACCAAACTTTGAAGGAAACGGAGGGCTGCATTGCCTCTGAATGTCTAATTGAACGAGGTAGTAAACATCAACATCTCCCAAGCTGTTCAATAAATTACACAGTGCTCTGCAGGAGTCTCATCTGGGGGACTTGGGCGGGGGGTGGGTGAAGGATTTTTTTGCAGTGTTATCCGATGTCTTGGCACTTGCATAGGTGTGCAATGAAAAGCAATGAAGCCAGAGGCACAGTGGGTTCATTGTGAAGGTTGCCTGTGAGAGGGTTGGGAAAAAGGGTGCCTAGCCAAACAGCTAGATATTAAGAATATATTGCTGAGGTCCTGAACTTCAACACTCTAATATAAAGTGCTGTGTGAGAGAAAATTTGAATTGTGTGGCTAGACACTGGGAAAAAAAAAAGCCAAAACATGATGTTACAGGCATATCCTTAACTCTGGCCACTGCACATGTGCTTTATGATTGCTTTTGATTACACAAATATACTATTCCTTTTATCATTCAGTCTAATCTGAACAAGAGGCTGGTACCTTTCATCATAAACACAGTGAATGAGGCAGCGTTTTGAACTAAGCTTTGTCCAATACACCGTGAATAGCATATTTTGTAAAGTCTCTTGGACAAATACCATAACTATCAGATTATATTCATGTAATAAAAATAATGTGTTATGTAGCTTTGCACCTTTGAGCAGGTCTCCTTCATTCTGCCCACTGCTTCATTTCCTCTGGGGCTTCTTAAATGCCCTGAGTCACACAATGTAATCAAACAGCAGCTTAGTTAAGAGAATTTACAAAAAGGAATGTTTCTTCTTCCTTTCTTTCTATACATTGAAATTACCTCTATAACTATGTTAGTTTCAGGCCACATGACAGAACTACTCATTTCTGCCCCACTGATACATTGGCACAATGGTTTTATTTCCATGTTTCACTAGAAGTGTATATAATAATTTCTGCACAGTCTAGAATCCTGAGATTGAATGTTAAGGGCCTGACAATTTTGTGCATGAAAAATTTTAATTTGACAATATTTATGTTTCACATTCATGAATTAAGGGGTTTTAATTTTTTGTATTTCACAGTCATGTATATCTAGTTTGCTGGTTGCTGAAGCCCTGGTCTTACAAGCCGAAGGACATAATAGCTAGTTCAGCTTAAATATACACATGCATACACTCATGTATAGAAGAGAGTGCATTCAATTGTATAACAGCTTTTCTTTAAAGTAGGTATCACCATTTAAATTTACTGCTGATTTTCTACTGGCTTAATTTAAATAAAGTAACTCTACAAGTGAAAAAGGATGTGCAGAGTATCTTTTGACCATAGAAGGTCTATGAGGCATGCAAAAAAGAAGGATTTTAACACAAATAAAATTCTAAGCTCCCATAATGGCTGAATTGAAAGCAGTCCTTATGGAAAGTGAGGTGGTAGCTGGGCCCCTGTGCTGAGGAGCCTGAAGGAGTTCCTTCCCTCAGTAAGGATCATTGAGAGTGTCACCGGTTAATTCCTGTTCTACACTCCTCATTAGCATTACTCTCAAGTTTCTGGTTATCATATCCGAAATATTAAGACATAATAAGTACGAAGGTGCAGATAATTGGATATTAACCAGACCATACTTGACTGGGCAGGAGGTAGGGCCTTGCTTAAACTAATCCTGAAATGTATTAATCACCAATTAATGAATGGGTTTCAAATTCATTTTCTATTATAGAACACCTCTGAGTATCTAAGCTTTTTCTAATAAAATGAGTTGGAATAACAGGATAGGAGTAAGAAACACTCCAATTTGAGGCTAGTTTGAATTAATTCCCTATAGCTTGTTGTTAAGTTCATTGCAAACAATAATCCTAGAAGCAGTGACTCTCTATATACAAAATATATATATATACATATGTGTGTGTGTGTGTATATAATAGCACTCACAGGCTCTATATGTAGGTGCAAATTGTCATACAGATGCTAAACTCAGAACAGAGCTAGTTCACTGGAGAACCGCTACAGCGCTATCTATACCTCTTCAGAGCAAATACAGCTTTTTAAGACTAGCAGCATAAGACCTGCATCAACTTTAGATGGAGGTTGCAAATTAATGATTTTCAGTATGAAGACAGATACACATATATATCAACTTCTTAAAAACAACAAACAAAAAAACCCCCAAAAAACATTCCAGCCCAGCACAAACGTCCATACCCATCCACTTTGTTGACCTGTGCTCTTGGCAGGTGGAAGAAGAGTGGTAGAAGGGCAGAGATTATGAAGTCCCCTTAAGAAGCCTGGTGGGTAGATGGGGGTGGGTGGGGAGGGTCACGGAGAGTATTAAGCCCCAGCTTCAAATAACTTTGGTGATTTTGCATTAAGCATGCACCCTTAACCAGCATCAGTAACAACCCTGGCATGGCTGTACTTTTCTCAGCTAAGAGGCTAACTTGCTGCACACAGATAATCTCTAAGTAATGGTAGCTTTTGCTAACTTGGAGCATCTAAAGAAATGCAAAGAAGAGAAAAAACAGTCTCATTCTTTCCATTAAAANTAAATGGGTGCTCACAACTGTACTCAGAAAATAAGATCAGGGATTCTTATTCTTACTAATCAAGAAAATTATAACAGACAAGGTTGAAGTACTATTATTCCCCTTTCTCTCTTCTTGCTATCCTCAGTGTTATTTACATTGATGTGAATTGCAAGTAAACCAATATTATCCATCTCTCTGTTTTTTCCTTAATTTGTTGACTTTAATTTTAGTAAGTCTTAAATAAGCGCTTCCTGAAGATGAAGTAAGATATGCAAGCAAGTAGTCCTTTTATCAACAATTTTGCCACAGAAACACACAAACATTTCAATGGCTCTTCATTAGCAAACAAATCAACAAGTGATATTTTAATGCATGACTTTATTCCATCTCTGTGGGGACCGTAGTTGAGAGTGTGATGTACAGTACAGAGAAAGGAATCATCAGCCACAATGTCCCAGGGCTCTATCCATTGAGGACTTCTCAGCCTCTGCTTAAAGAGTGCATTTAATTGACTGATAGACAGTAGCTTCTTTGTTCACAGAAGACAGCGAAGTAATGGCAGCTTGAAAATCGTACCATCTACAGGATCTCCTGAGACTAGTAACAGGGGGATATGTGTCAGGAATAAATAAATAATCTAATTATTAAGCCACTTCCTGTCAAGTTAACTCCAATTTGTTGGCTTTTGAAGGCAACAAAACGAGGCATTTTTCCTCATTATGCTTCTCTTTTTATACCACTGGTAATCACAGGCGGATTAAAGGGTGCCTGATTGGTTTTTTTGTCAAGGAACTGAGAAGCAGCCAACAGTACAGAAAAACAGAGTTGGGGTTAGAGGAAATTTCATGCTTGTCTCCTTTCCAGCTCCCTAACAGCCCACACTGCTGCCCCATACAGTGCTGCCAGCTGTACAGCAAATGTGTGCCCCTCCAACGGCGGCCTACCAGGCCACAGGCTCCATCCTGAGAGCTGTGAGATACCTTGCAATCTTGGCAGGTAGCTACTGCTGTCATAGGCATAATTCTAAAGGTGACCTACGAAACCCCGTCAGCTCACCAAATGCAACAATATGAGCAGCTCAAGCTCGACACCCACTCTCCATATTGGCTTCTTTTGTTGTGCTTCCCGTGTTTACACTGCGGGGAGAAGCCTTGGGACAAGCACCCCTAAAGAATTGGAGGCTCCCCTGCCCAGAACGGGTGGTTTGGAAAGGTGATGGTGAGGCTGCCCTCGGCGCTGACAGCCTAACGCAGCCGAAGGAATGTGTTATGGCTCCTGAGAAAGCCTGCAGTGCAAATGGTCAGCAAAGAACAAAAGGAAGGCTGACACCCTACCATTAATTCAGCCTGTGGTGCCGAAGTATTGACACGCACAGTGTATCACTGCCATGGCTCGGAGGAGAATCTTACAGCAGGTGGAGGGTAGGGAACAAGTTTCATACTGCCTGGCACTGCTTTTACATAGCATCCTGTTCATCAAGTGCTATTCATGCCACAGGCACTTCTTCAGGAAAATCTAAAGATTCCATGCACTTTGCTTAATTTCCTTACAGGAGGAACTCCAGCCTGAATTGCGGACATTTTTCAGATGCCTACTGTTACTATTACTACTAATATTATTTAACAATATGACAATTGCATTCTATTTTCTTAAAATTTTTGAGTCCAAGGTTCAAAGCCCCCCATTCCTCCCCTGCACCCCCATCCCCTCACAAAAAAAAAAAAAAA
>WEIU01001410.1:84781-100031 GCA_013389925.1 Aegithalos caudatus
AAAAGTAAAAAAAAGGATTCATGGTGGTTTGCAGACTGTGTCCTGGCTGAACCATTTGTGATTTTACAAGCCTGGAGAGCCTTTCCTGAAAGCTGTTTAAAAAAGCAAGGAGCTGTTTCTGCTTCAAACCCCTGAATGGAAGTGCCAGCTCCAAGCAGAGCCGCTCAATGGAGAAAGCCAGCACCTGGGGACAGGGAGTGGCAGGGATAGGGCACCCATCACCCCAATAGGTGATGCACAGAACCTGCAGCCCAGTGAATGGTGCTGCAGGAACGTGTGTGTACAGCTGCCTTTGCCACTTCGGAATACATCCTGAATTTTTCGTTAAATTGCGCAGATAATTAAAGCCTCTTCATATTTACAGTCTGCTTCATTGGTACCATGAATTCTGTTTTCAGTTACTGTCTGCAAATTCCCTCCCCACGCAATTTCATACTAAGCAATAACACTTCATTTTACATAAGTTTTATCTGATGTCCCCATACAGAGCTGCCAGCTGTACAGCAAATGTGCAGCTCTCAAACTGAGGCCTACTAGGCCACAGGCTCCATCCTGAGATCTGTAAGGCACCTTGCTGTCATTGGCAAGCGTTCCCTGCTATCGCCGCTACCATCGCTCCACACAACACACAACTTAAAATCATCTGATTATTAGAATTTGTGGTCCACACTCCATTTTATCCTTTATTTAATCTATCCCCAGATCACACATTTGTTTAAATGTTTTGGCTGGTTTACAAATCATGCAGCCATCTGCACAGTAGGTGTGACACCATTTTTTAGACAAAAGTTACATTACAAAACAACAAAGATAAAGTCATTTGAAATGCTTTGGTGTTTGTTATTCTGCCTGGTTTGCTTGGACCAACTCTAAGAAATAAATAGAATTATCTGTGTAAATCGATGAACATCTATGAAAAACAACACCCAGCAGAACACAGAGCTTGCTCCATTACCTACGTTAATATCATGACAGCTGAGGAGAGATGACCTGGCCCACTTCTCATCTCTCCTGTACAGATGGCTATTAAAGAGAAAGTATCCCTTTTGTATGGTCCATGCAGAAACCCTTTATGGGCTTTTCAAATAAGCCAGCATTGCCCACAGGAGAGTAGCTTCCTGTTAGTATTAAACAGCCCAGATTTTCCCTATTTTGTAACCCAGCTCCTCATGAAATAAACCTACGTTTTCTCGGATTTAACTCCAAATGCTGATTTTCCTGGGTATTTCAATTACATCTCCTCATTTTGTGGACAAGGTGACCAAGTTTCCTCCAACTTCTACACAACTTCTTGTCAGCTCTGTCTGTAAACAGGAGATTCCTAGGCATTCAAAAGATTTCCTGATGCTAAGAGGGCATTATCACTCTCTTTACTATAAATTGACAGTTTCCATTTTTTGCTACTCAAAAACCAGTGAAAAAAGCCTAACAAAAGGAAATCTTCACCTCCTTCCTCCTCTAGTGTGTAGATCTGTATCTTTGGATCCATTTTCTCCAAATTTCAGCTAAGAGGGACTTTACAATATCAGATTTACTGTAGAGTGATCAAACTGACCTTCTGAAGATGTATTACTTGAGGTCAACATGGTGCAACAAGTATTAGCTGCTCAGCACAGCTTTCTGCATAAGTGAAAGGAAAATCATGGGGTTTTAATGACCTTAGGCATTAGACAAATAATAGAATGTGTGAATGCCACATGCTATTACAACCATACAAGAATTTTCTTGGGCTGATTTCCAGAAAGCCAATTGAGGTTTTTCCTTTGTCTTGGTATCAGTGATGTTGTGCACAAGTACCATAATGTACACTGCACAAATGTGAGGCAAATAAGATTATTTATTTGTATAGGTTTATTATGCATGCAGTTAATGCATGCATAATGCAAACATGCACATCCACACAACACACAAGCATATATACATATTATATAACTGTCGCTGAAAAGATCAAAAATCATGAGTTGCACTAAAATGTCTTTACATCTTCTAATGGTTACATACTACTTGTTATTTTAAAACACAGCTGTAAAATTTCTTTGCAGAGAAGTTAGAATGTTAGATCATGTTTTCTAGATACCCTTTTAAACTCCAATTGTTTCAGCATAAATTTGGTTACTTGGGATTTGATGAAGTATTTATTTACTGGTGTAAACTAGAATTCCTCTTGTCAACTGCAGGATTGCTTCATCCTGTTTTCCCATTTGCTTTCTAACTTTAGTGCTCAGTACCTTTTTTCCCATTCCCTTCACTTCCTCATCCTGCTCACACCTGCTACCCTGCTCAATGCCACATAACATCCTTCACTCACAGACAAACTCTCCACAACAGACTTTGCAAAATGGGTTTTATACACGATACTGAAAAGGTTAAAGAAAGAAAAGTCTGTTTACTTATCAGAAAAGACATATTTAGAAATTGTCAAAAGTAGGGTTTCAAGAAGGTACTGGATCCTTCCCCTTTGTTACCCAAGTCTTCAGAGGGGCAGTGGTTCTTGCTGTGATACTGGGTCTTGCTTCTCCATCAACAAAAGTAGCAGGAAACTACAAAGATTGTGGCTGTTCCCCCCTTTTATCATTCTCTTTGTCAGTCTGATCAGTCCTCAATGGTAAATGTGCTGCTCTGTTGTGCACAGCCAGCGGCTCGCAATTTACTCACTATGTTTCATGAGACAGTTGTTTGTGGCTGTTTGGAACACATTTACCTCTTTGGGGATTTATGCGCTAGTTGCAATGCCAACCTCCATAGTGATAGAAATTTCTTTCTAACTAAAATAGATAATTAGAAGCTGGTAATTATTGGTCAAGAATTATCAGAGTGAAAAAAATTAAGCTCTTCATAAATAGTTCTTGGCAATGTCATCTCTTTACATTATCTCATGCCTAACAGCACTTTACTCAGAGCACTTACAAATTTACACTACTGCTGTTGAGCCCCATAATTTTATATGGAGTAATTCCTTTCTTGAACTCCCCCAAATCTGAGCCATGCTGTATATGCCTGTGTGCAAAATGCTAGGCAACTGCTACAGAAACTGTTTAGTCTATTTACAACGAACTGCATCGGATACTACAGATGTAAAGGAATCAGTTGCAGATGAAACAATGTTTAGCATGTCTGCTTAAAATAACAGTGAAAATAATAGGAGGAGGAGCAGAGTGCATCAAACAGAACACAAACAATGGCAGACTCTTTTCCTACTCTCTCAGGTCAAATGTCAACTGTAAACTATGTGATGAAAACAAAGGAATGCCAGAAAGCTTTTTTTCCACAGTCACTGTGTTTCCAGAAATGGAATTTCTTCAAAGAAAGCTGCTAGAAGTGCTATGTATTCCAACTAGAAGAAAGAAGACAACTGAAGAAATACCATTTATGCCAACTCTTTCCAAACCCGTATAGAAACTAGATATACTCCTTTCCCACCCAAAAGCTGGAAATTGTTTCACCCACAAATTTCAATACACACACCAACAGGCACGTCTTCATTTGGCAATCATCCTTACAGTTTTCCAAACGAAATACATACCTACATCTAGGTCCAAAATCATGCCAAAACACTGGGCATATTTAAAAATCCCCACACTATGCCTTGCTTTCTGTCTGCTAGCATCCCCTAGCCTAGCCTGACTAGTGTGTAGTTTAAGCTAACATGGACTCTCTTTGATGAAGGATAGTGTCTGGAAATGTGTGGACGGATCTGGCAGTCAGAACTCTCGAACTTTAGCTCACTTAATGCAAGCAAGGGATTCCACTTCTATGCCTCTTTGTCCTCATCCATTCAATGGAAAAGGCTTACTGCCCCATCTCATCATGAAGATGATGTGAAGACTTGATGAAAGGCTGAAGAACAGTTGTAAAACAAAAAGTTCTAGAAGTAGCAAACGTAGTTACTAAGGGAAAGCTGCCCCATGACATCTTTTTATTACGTAACTTGTATAAAGTAAATTGCATTGTTGTCAAAGATACTTAAGGTTACACTTCACTGGGTCATCGGCAGATTTTATTTTCCATTAGGTGGCATAATCCCTCTTGTTGAATTGATTGAAATGTATAATAAAATCTGTAAAAATGCTATATGCTCTTCTAACAAAGAAGAGTAAGAGGCTTTTCAAATAGCCTCTAATCCTTCTTCCCCTGCTAAATGTCTAGTTGAGATTATATTTGATTAGACAAAAACACACACATACATACTACCTAAAAATACCTACCCTCAGTGGAGCTATTTTAGCCAACAAAGTAATTCCAGTTGCCTTATTTAAAAGTCTAAGTTTCACACTAGGGTTTTATAAGTATAGCTTTGCCTCAGTGACCTTCCATAATGCAACTTCTCTCTGTGGATGTTAGCAACATGAACCTCAGTTTACATCCCGGGATCATGTTCAAGGGGCACAGTGATTAGATAGGGCACCATCAACTTTTCCAGGCTTTCAAACTGCATCCATGATGTGGAGCAGCAACTGTTTCCCTCAGCTGGCTGAGCATTATCTCTATCGCTGGTTTCCACTCATTTCTGAGTGGAGTTTGGCATCTGCCAAACTTTCCACTTTCACATTTGTCCCACGTGCCAGGTGCCTCCCCTTTTCTCTGAATTATGATTATGGAGTTCTTCAGTTAAGAAGACACTACATCCATCAATAACCACGACACAGATAATGGGAACATTTTACTATGAGAGGAAAAAACAGTTCCTGACACTGTGCAATAATGTCTTTAAAGGCATTTATTGCCCCTACATCTGATCTAGGGATTATCACACTGACTTTTAACTCCTGTCTTGCCACATTACCTTTCCCCTCTCTAGCATTTAAACTCCTTTCTTTCTCTGTGTCTTCTGGAAGCTTTCTTACTTTCCTTTTCCCAGAGAATCAAGGACACTACATACTGTTCTGACAATCACCTACCAGGAAATCAGGGCAAGGAGACATGTTTTATCAGATACATGTAAAAAAGGGAGGGACCAATGTCTTTAGGAAACCATTTTTTTTTTTGTTTGTTTAATGTGCTGTGTCAACAAGCCAATATTCACTCTAGTGCCTGATCTCATATATTTCTCAGTCTACGTATTGATATGCACACAGATAATTACAGGTATATGTTATATATATTCACACAAATGCGTTTGTGTGCATGTTTTCTGTATTATATATAAATATGATAAGAATACCTACAGACGTACATAAATTAAGGCTGGTTAAAAACAGCTTGATGTGACCCTTTGAACCTTTCTCTCTAGACAGAATGTGGTCATGGAAAAAGGCCTGTGAACAATGAAATAAATTCATTGGGGGAGGGAGGAGAGTGAAATTAGAAAGATAGCTAAATAAAAAATCCAATTAGTAGTGAGAAGACTAACAGAATTGGAGATCAGAAATTATTTTTCCTTGCGCTTCAATTCCGAGGTCACATTCAAAACTCTCCAGAACGCTGATATTCCTTTCACTCCACCCCAACACAAAATCCCCTCACATTTGTTTAATCAAGGCTACATCATTAGGAGCTGCACAGTTAAGTCTGGCAGTGCAGATAAGAATCTTCCACTGAACACAGATTACCACACGCATGACCGGCAAATCTCCCTGCATGTTTTGCAAGCTCCTTTATTTCACTGGGAAGATTTTATATTAAGCACGTTTAAATCTGTGTCACTATGGTTATGTCATGAAGTAATATCATGCATGATTAGATAGAACACAGACAAAACAATTAAATATTTTCTAAAAGATTCTCTTTCTCATTCAACCTCATCCAGCTTTCAGAAATTAAACATAGGCAGTTAATAGCTCCATTTAGGAAAATACATCTTTTCATATCTGCAGGCTGAAGCCAGCTAAATGGATTTGTCCTGCTTTACTGACTTTTCCCCCATTTTGCTCCTCCCATTCTGACTCTTTAATAAAACTCACTCAGAAAATAGAAGGAAAAATAAATCTGAGTATTTAATGAACTAAGTGAGGTCCTATTCTAAAAAATGTGAGGCGCGTAGAAAGTGGGTAGCAAGCAAAGACATCACCAATTCCAGCATCATCCCTAAGTAGTGTCCATATAACCCGTCAAATTTCAGCATCACTATATGCTACAATTAAGAACATTTCAAACACTAGACGCAAATAAAACAACAGAAATAGTGAGTAGTACCCTACTTTTCAATTCCATTACTGACACAGATTGAATACTATGAAATTATCTCCTACCCAAAAACACAAGATATCAAAACTAAGGCTTAACTTAACAGGTAAATTGCTTATCTCCTTTACAAAACCAGTTTGTAATTTCCATTGATTCATTTTTATGAAAAATATAAAATGTTTATGCTCTAAATGTGTAACAACTTAGACAAAGTACCCACAGAAATGGGCCATTAAGTTTTGGCAGATAACTTTCTTTTACAGTGCAGAAAAATTGCTAAGTGTTCATGGAAGAAATCTGCACATTACCTTGAAAGGAAAAAAAAAGGATTACCACCAAACTGGAAAGTGGAGAAATCATGAAAATTCTCTTCTGTTGGATATATAATTACTAGCTTCTATACCATACTTTTTGGTCTGTGCTTTGCAAGATTTTCTGCCATTTTAACAAGAAAACCAGTGTAAGGGAAGCAGGAGTAAAAAATCAGTGGTATCCATCTCTGTTTAAAAAGTGAAATTTGGAGAAAAGACTTAAAAAAAAGGGAGATAATCCCAGCAATGTTATCTTATTAGTGAGCAAATGATGTGCTTGATAAATTTAATTGGCTGATAGAAGTCTTAGTGCTATTACTGAGTAGTTACCAAATTAAAAACATTATGGGTAAACCTAGGGGAATCAGCAAATAATAGGAAAATATGAATATCAAAGAAAAAGCAGCTTTTGTTTTATTCCAATTTACAACTGTAACAGCTTTGTAAACATCAGGATTCAGGAATTCTAAAAGATGTTTTCTTAAATGCTTGAACCTTAAAGAGTATATTCTATTACTGTATACTACAATTCCTTACTTTTTCAAATAATTTATAGTATTTAATTGTATACAGATACACTCAGGGTTTTTTTCCAGACTGCTCAAACATAACAAACAATACTATTTTATGGCCATTTGAATTATTTATGTTTCCTAATGACAAAAACTCACCAGTTTTGATTTTGGTGCTGAGGTGCTTGAGAAGTACACAGTAGTGTCATTACAGTAATAACTTCTGAAATTAAAACCTGTCTAAAACTCTATGGAAAGCTAACATCCAGTTCATTAACCATTCCTGTTAGTTTGTTTTCAATAATGCAAAAATGATTAGAAGTTTAATTTGCTAATCACCTGTGTTTTGACTGGCAGTGGATATATAATTCTCTGCAGAAGTCTAAACTAGCCCTTGCAGAAAATAAAATATGCTAATGTTTTATCAAGTCTAATAATATGAATAAAAAAATCAATCATGCCTGGGTTAATCATTGATGGATACACAATTAATTTCTCCTTAACTCCGTTTAATTTTAGAGACAGTGGTGATAATGAGTAAGAAAAATGGGTATTTGTCTTTGAGAAGTTTTAGTGCTCACTTACCAATCATGTGGTTTGCAACATGAACTTGGATATCCCACTCATTGTAGAAAACCATCTGACATTTGATGCACTGGTAGGTCTTCTTCTAAAGAAACAAGGTAGATAAAATTTACTGAAACATACAGTTGTAATAATTTCATTATAACCCAAAATACCAAGTTCACAGTGCTCATTTAAAGCTCTCCAGCAATGCTTTCTTTAAGGCTTAATAATTAATATTAAAAAAATAACACTCTGCAGGTTCTGTAGTACCTTTCATTTGAGTTTTCTATACGTTTACTATGGTAGAGATTGTTGTCAACTTCTTAACTCTGTGGACACATCAGTATTGCTAAAACATCAGTACCACACTCATGGAAGGCAAAATGGAATGAGGATACATGGGATGTAAGCCAAATGACACTGAAATCAATGTGGATCCTTCATTTTACACCAATGGATTAGATCCACTACAGAACAAGGGAGAAGCCAGGAAAAGAACACAGAAATGAGAAATATGATTCTCTCATGTTCAGTGGGGCTGCAGAATCTCCCCTGCACCACACATTTTAAATGGTCAATCAGGTTGCCGTTTCTCAAGGAGGGAAACATCCCAGCTAGTCTGGACAAAAAGTTCCTGTATCAGGGCATTTGCTTCAATAATATCTATTGGCAAGCCTGTACTAAAACTGGGAAGCCTGACTGGAAACTAGCCAGAGAGCATGCCTTCTGGCCACATTAGATTGTGCTTGATTTACTTAAAAATCATGGGGTATACAGTTCAAATTTCATTATAAACCAGGAAATGTATTACTCTGCTCAGTTTGGTGCACAGAACACGTTTTTCATTTCCGCCTCGATGTCTTTCAAAAAAGATCTGCTCTTTCACTTTTCTACAAGGTATATAACTTGTCCAAGACATTTCAACATTCTAAAAATGTAACTGCATTTTCTCCCATTATTTTTCTTGATCTGAATTGGCCAGAGAATTGATATTGGAAAGCATTGTTTTAAAACTGAAAACTAAGAGTGTATTCAAAGTAAGGTTTAGTTTTTCCTTCTTAAGACCTAAAATCTGCAGTTATCCAGGCATCTAATGAGACAAGTCAGATTCATAAAATTATTCTGCATAATTTTATAAAACTGCATAATTGTAGTATCAAGGACTCAAGTCCTAAGGTAACATTCCTAAAGAGCTCAATTCTTGCTTTGAAGATGCAATGAAGTCAAGGTAAGCCCTGAACTGCCACATCAAGGCAGTAACACATCTTTCTGTACAGCCACAGGCACCTTGCCTACATCAGCAAAAAGAAGAAAAAAATCACAGAAAAACACATATTTTTTAAAGAATGTAAAGTCACAAGAAGTTGGCACAGGTGTATTAAATTGAAGATTTCCCATATATTAGTTGGAGAAAAAACAGAGTTCACTGGATAACGTGCATCAAAAATACAGCCTCTCTTGTATATATTTAACTTGTGAAGAGTTTTATGCAGATGGTGTTATCAATTATATTTTTTAAAAGGTGTTGGTTTTTTTTACCTGACTCCAAACAATAGTAAACTCTTGCTGGATTTTTTATCAGCATCTAATTTAGACGCCCTGTCCCACACAGATAAAGTGCCCATCTATTAAGTATCTTTCTACTTCAAGAAATATAAAGACTTTTCAAAAATATGTTGATTTGACTTACTAAGTTAACTGAAAAATTAGTGACTACTCAAAGTCAACTCTGAAATTAAGTGCTCCTGTGGGCTCCTTGTTACAAATCTCCTATAGCTTCGCATACACAGAGGCTATTTTAATTTTCTCGATGACAATAAAATGTGCTGCGTCTCTTCACAGTGGAAACAATCATAAGCCTTTTTTGCTGTTTTTCATTTAAATTAACCTTTGGGTTTTTTTTAAATTTAACAAAGTTAAATCATTATGTAGACAACCAAAAATCAATGGACTCCCAGAATCAAATCTGCTTTGACTTTGTGTTACTGTTACGATTTGTAAAGCCAGCTGTTCTTAAAGATAAAATACCTTTTCTCCTTTTTCGTTCTTGTGACAATACTGGTAATATTGGTAGAAAATCACATTCAGTCTAAGGATTTCCTATTACATGTTGGTAAATTTAACCTTACTGCACCACATCTAGATCTAGCAAAGACCTCTAAATAATGACAGTCACAATCAACGATTTATTATACTAAGCTCTTTACAAGATGCTTTTTGATGCTGACATATAGAACAACAATATTGCATAAATAACAATCACTCTTCCTTTTTTAAAAACGTTGTTTCCCTTTAGAACTAGTTAGAAAATATTTCTTACTCCCTCATGACTGGCACTATGTATTGTTTATTAGCATACCCCTAGCATTATTCCTGATATGTGACTTTGTTGAAAAACAAAGAAACATAAATGTAATGGCTGGTCTTTTCTCTTGTTAGCAGAGCAATGCAGAGTGCATGTCAAGAATTGTCAGCAAAATTATGACTGATGTACATAAAGACAACACATAGAAAGGTTGGGGATTTTTTGAAGTCAAATGCTAAAAAGTAAAGTGATTTGACAACAACAAAAAATAATAATTTACTAGCACTTACTAGCCTGTTCAAAATGATCTGACATATTTGCAGAATCACACAGAGAGTTTTTCTTTTTATCATGAAGGGAAGATTGTTTTTGTGACTGCTGCTTGATCAAGCACTAGTGCTTTTTTGTTTCCAAGCATTTTCTAAAATGTTGACATCAACTTTTATTAGCTCAACACACACTCATCTCAAAGTGTCTAAACTTGTGCATGATTAAGTTTTTATTTTAAAAGCGTACTCAATAAATTCCATTTACTCCTAGATTTTCAAAGTGATCAAGCCCAGTCATTTCCACACCATGATGAACAAAACCCACATACTTATTTCTGTATCTTTTACATTCTAAGGAAGTCCTTCTTTGCTGCAAATTATGTATTAGTCTCACAAGCTTTATCAGAACCATAGGGCTCGTAACTGCTCATAGGAGTTCCTGGGTCCTGAGGAGCTTCATGGCTGATCCCAATTCCCTACTAGGGTGAGATCTGGGGGGAGGACCCAGCCCCTCCTCACACTGTGGTCCCAAAAAAGGGGAAACTTGGGCAAATAAGACAGAAATGGACCCTGAGGTATTGCAGCTCCATGCCCCTTGCCTGGATAGGAAGGAAAGAAGCCTTGCAGCACTTGCATGACACACCACAGAAGAAAAATTGGATTGTGACTCAAGGAGGCATTTGAATTTCTTTTGAGTGTCTCCAGCCTTTGCAGTGCAAGATGGCTCTAAAAAGAAAGGAGCTCAGGGCTGTGGCAGCCATTCTGGCCTTGTCCTGCTGCAGCTGTCTGCAGCAGGGAACCCTTGCTGAGCTCCCTTGCCCCTCTGCCCAAGCCACCAGCATGTGCAGGACTAAGCAGGATTGAGCAGGCCAGCTCACAGCCCTGAGCATATCCATTCCACACAACAATGAAGAGTGGACAGCTAAGGGCACTTACACCATAACCTGCCACAGCTGCTCTTCCCCAAGGACACCTGTCAGTCTCCTGAGGAGCCAGAAGAATGACAATATTGTCATTCTTCCCTACAAACAGAGAAAAAAGTTGACACATATTTCCTGTAAGAGAGTAATTTCAAATCAGCAAGGGTGGGCCATGGACTGCTCTTGCCAGTACATTTCCATGTGGACTCAGACAGGACCAGTTTCCTAAATGGACAAGATGCAACAAGATGCAAGTTCTAAATTGTGCCGTCTTGCAAAAACTCCCAAAGATTTGTTCCAGAGGAGAAAGGCACATGGGGTTAAGAAAGAGGTTTAACTTTTTCCTTTTATCATTATTGTTATTATTATTATTATTATTATCATTATCACCTCATATTTTAATAAAAACTCTCCAATAAGCAAGCCCAGGCTCCTTTACTGTACCTCCTCCTGCCAAGAACCCAAGTGACAATTTGTCTCCTCCATGCTGAGTGTAAATCTGAGGCCCAAATCATTCCTGGGACCATTCAAAATCACTGTAGAAGAGTACCTGCTTGGATGAATGTCTCACAAGAGCACTGGGTGTCTGTTGCATTCCTGTTTTCACAACCATTGTAAACCCTTCCAGCATTCCAATCTCCTCCGTGACTTCATTTAAAGAGCTTTGGATTGGACATATGCATGTGTCTCCCTAACCTTTTGAATAATTAATGTCACCTAGACCTTTAATTATTGTCCCAGTCCTCACTTATCACTCTGCAGTTTTCTGAATATCTTTTTATAAAGGTGCCCAGAGTGTCCATGTCATGTGAAATGAGACTTCGTTGCTTTTATAAACAGTCCAGGAATATGAACTTTCAATTGGTACTTGAATTCTGTGCACAGAGTTTTATTTGCTTTGCTTTTATGAATAAAGCAAAACAACTAATAACCACATTACTAGAGGATTTACAGTTCTATTCAGAAGTACTTCAAAAGTATGCAGAAAATACTTCTGTGCCCTGTGACTGAGGTACTGATACATTCTTTTGTTTTTTTCTTCCTATTCCCTAGACTCATTACATTACTTGGAAATGAACTGCATATGCTACTTATTGGCTAATGCTCCACCTCCTTGTCAAAATCATTCAGTATTTTATCACCTGCCTATTTTGTTCTGACATTTCCCCAGTTTTGTACTATCAGAGAATTTCATCACCTTACTACTTATTCTTTCTTCCAGACTGCTGATATGCTACATAAGTTCAACAAAATTGGTGAACATAATGATTCTTAAGGCTTTCCATTATTTACACCCCTCCAAACCAACCTGCTTCAATTCACAAAACTCCTATGCTTTCCATACCCAAGATCGTGTTTCTTTTCTTTTTTAATCAAAGAAAGTATCTCTCCCTATGCCCTACTTATTCACCCAACAGATTAGTCTTTTGTGCTATACCGTTTCAAAAGCTTTGCTAAAATCCCGGTAAATCATGTTTATAGGCTTCTCTGTCAGCACTTGTGGCTATTCTCTCAAAATACTCTTTATTGAAAATTTTAAGCATGATCCTCCCTCTGTGAATCTTTGCCCTCTATCCTTCATTAAATCCAAACTTTCTTCTATCATGTCTTCGATTAGCCTTCCTCTTCTGTTCCTCACTGTTTAAATCAAGCTCACAAACCAGTAACTTCAATGCATAAGCCTTATATTCCCTGTTAAGTGTTTGTTTAGTGGCCTTTTCCCAGTTTGTTGGTGCTTCTTCTTAAAGACCTCAAGTGTATCTGCTTAATGTTTCCTTTTATCTTCAGCTTCCTTCACTGAGAATTTTTGAATGGATATTTTTGTAAGTCATTTATTGTATATTATACTCCACAATATTACCTCTAATCTGTACTTCATTCTTCTCCATGGGGAGGATATACCACTAGCTCAATGACAAAGCATTTGTTTAACAGTACTGGTTTCCTTGATTACATATTCCATTTCTGGATCTCCTGTACCCATTGCCCTTTTAATTGAATACTGAATTGAATACCCTATATGAAATAAACAAAATATCATTTATAGTCTTATATCATCTTAAATATCATCTACAGTCTTAGGCTTGCAGGCATCCCTAGTTTATTCTATATGCCTTTCACACTTCTCTTCCATGCCCTATCAAAAATGGTCTTGATGTGTACCTGTTACCCCACCAATAACCTCCTCTTTACACCTAATTACATTATTTGCCCTTGTCACACTACTGAAGGGGATTTTCAAGGCTTTTTCCCCTCAGTTTTAGCACAGACTGAGTGTATGGATCAATGACACAGCTGAGACAACCTGCTGTTGTCAAAAAAGTGATACCACAACTCTCACATCCTCTAATTCCCTTCTCCCATATCAGTCATTCACTCAGTTTTCCTCACATAAAGGGTGGAGTTAATTCAACCTTTTAAACTAACAGAACAGTAACCTGACAAGAGAAAGTGAACAGCATCCAAAAAGTCATATGAAAATAACAAGACATTTAAAACTTACACACTAACTACAGCAATTTGCCAGTGCTAACTCCTAATGCTGCCAGCTGATTTTTTTTTTTTTTTTAACATCATTATTTTATTAAGTATTAGCAGTGTGCTTGGCCCTTCATGATACAAAACAGCAACCATGGTCCTAGCTTTGTCCATTTAGCCATTTTTCATCAGAGGTCAGATTAATTTTGACAGCACCTTAATTGAGGATTTCTTTTCTATCTTCCTGGATGCTTATTTTGTCAACCTTAAGCTCTTAAAAAACTAAGCATATGTTATCCAGTTTCACTGCATAGCTAGTTATTTATCTTGCTTATGGGGCACTGTCATCTTGCTTTTTTCTTTTTAATTGACTAATTACCAACTCTTGTAATTGCTCACATGAAACCTGTAAAATAGTATTTCTTGATTACTTAAAAAAATGTGTTCATGGAGATTTTATGAGTATTTTTCTGTTCTGTTTTCGTTTAGCTGGGTCTTAAATTATAATAGGGTCTGAGTGTACATGCCTGTGGAAAGAATACAATCCCAGGTGTAAGCAAAGTGAAAACTGGAAAGAAACATTATTTTCTCTCATTTCTTTCATTATAATCACTTATTGCATACATAAATAATAATATCAGAAATACAAATGTTCATGTTAGCAGCCTTTCCTTCTCTATTCTGCTTGAATTCATGGTTTGCTGTTGTCTTTCACCTTTATTCTGGATTCTGTATTTAATCATGTCTGTCTTCAGTGTGCCTTAGTTACAAACCTTTCCCTCCCTGCCTGATGAAGAGCATTAGCTTGCAATGTCTCACATCCCCACACAGAAAAAAACATCTCTTGCCACATTTTAAAACTGTATCTCTCCTCTTTGAGATCTCTAACCCTTTATCTCTCTCTAGGCCTTTCAAACTCAGTACTGAAGAGAAATACCTGTCAGAAAAGTAACTCTAAAACCTGGCAGCACATTGGTGTATATTTATTTTCTCTTTCAATTACTTCATATCAGGCTTACATAGTTTATTAATACAAACAGCTCAAAGTGCTGTGGATTTGATTTGGGATCTAAAAAGCAAATACACTTTTTTCTGTCTTTCTGTCTGAGGGCCTGATCCTGGGTGAGGCTGAGTCTCTGAGCAGTGCACATGTATGTGCTGAGCAGTGCTCAGGAATTTGGGGCTGTGTCAGAAGCTGAACTTTCTGTCAGCATTCCCACCCCTTCCTGTCCCCTTACATACTGCACTTAAAACCAAAGGCAATGGACAGTCTGAGACCCTCTGAAGCCCTAGAGCTGTTAGCCCATCTGGAGGCATCCCAACACTCAGCATCCGTGTCAGAGCCACTGTGTGTCCACAGACATTGAGAAGAAACTATGACCAACACCACACTGAATTCTGCAGATGAAGTGGCATCAAAGCACAGGCAACAGAACTTGACTTGGCAGGTCTGAGACTCAAAAAGCTGATATCCTGAGTAAGCTGATATTTTTCCCTTTCAAAGTTGGTGGGTCTTTTTTTTGCCTTTTTTTTTTTTTTTTTTTTTTTTTTTTTAAAGGCATACTGAGACAGACTGTCATTCAATAAAGCCACTACTTTCTTCACCAACAATCAGCAACAGATGTAGTCCAATAAAATTAATAGTTTGCAAGTACGCACAAGAGAATACGTGTCTCTTTTCTCTATCACAGGTTTTGTAAAAGCTGTCTGGATTTTAACAGAAAGGCAAAATCAGGGGCTCTTTATATACCTTTTTTTTTTTTTT
>WEIU01001410.1:100094-141533 GCA_013389925.1 Aegithalos caudatus
CAACTGTTTTTCTCCCACTCTGTGGAGAATTAATGCTGATTAATTTTAGTTTCCAAAGTGTGACTCAGGACCCTCCCCCTGCCCCTAATTGTCCATTTTTAACTCAAACTGAATTCTGCACTATTACTTACCAAGATAATTTAATCCTACAGAATAGAACTTGTGCTTAAAAATATGCAACATTAATATTAATGTACAAACAGAAATATATTACTCATACATAATATATAAGAAATTAATTTTCATTGAAGTATCAAGAGAAGGAGTAAACCCCTTAGATCCTTCTCATGCAATTAGCTCTGCACTTGGGGAAGTCAATGGGACTTCACAAATGAAGGCTTCACAAGATAACATGGGCAAGATTGGGGTTTTAAAAAGGCATTACAAAATATGCCATGAATAGAGTCCTACAATCATATTGCTGTGATTTTAGTGCTACCCTCTATGGATACACTTAGACCACATCAACATTAACAAATATACTTGTAGCATCTGAGCTGGCACACAGCTGCTGACATTGCAATGACGCTTGACTGTGTGCCCAGTTGAAAAACCTCCACTGGGGCAGTGCAGCTGCCCAAGGAAGTGGTGTACCAGCAAAACAAGCACTCTGCTCAGCCACTCTTCAACACTATCCACAATGATTTGTGTCTAACTGGATTTTTTCCTGTGAAGAAATACTTGCTCTCCTCTATGGGAATTAAGGGAACTTCACAGAATTGCCTCTGTCCCATTTCATAATCTTTTACTTTCACATCAATTCTTAAAATAGCAGCAGTTCCTCTTAAGTACATCCTGTAATATGTTAATGTCTTTTTACATGGTGCTTCAGTCTAACATTTCCCTATCTGAAAAAAAATTGCAGAACTTGTTTCAGATGCAGAATGCCATGCTTCTAGGTTTGAAGGACTTCAACCACCATCATACAAACCAGCTGTGAAGCAGAGAGCATATGAGAAATGAGGAACTATGGATGGTTAAGACTGATAATTTGGGAAAATCACCAGGTGATGCAGACATATTCTGCCTAGGCCTGTGAGAGAAGCACTAAGCAGCAGAACAGGATCAATTGCAAGTTGGCAACTTTGTGATAGTTACATGGATTTGTAAGCAGAAAGCCATGTACCTATAGGTTGGCCCTAAACCTCTTCCAGCCATCAGAGCAGAAACCAAGAGGACTGTTGTAGCAATGGTAAAGCAAACACAGAAGGAAATCTGCAAGCTTGAAGACTCAGGTCATCCTTTGTTGGTGAACCACCCCGTTTCCTACTGGAAAATGTAGTGAGAAAGAGGTAGCCTTCCAGATATGAAAAGATTAGATGTAACTATTTAGACAGAATGCTGTGAAACATCTGAATAATAAGCAAAATAACAGAGGAAATGTATTCCAACACAGGACACCAAAACTGTGGACATATGATGAAAGGGGATAAATACCTCCCTCCTTTCCTACCTCCCAACTTGTTTTGAGTACACAAGCAGCAAGTAACTTTGAAACGGCTGTATTTCCAAGTGGCAGTATTTCTAAGACACTATTCAAAGGCGTTTCACAGGCATTAAAAATGATTCCTAGAAGTGCACATTATTATTGGTAGAACTGTACTGAGATACTCAGTATCAGGGAGGGCCCTGCCCTTTCATTCACTGACTTATGGAGCCATATACCAGCAACAAAGGTTTAGCCACCAAGGAACAACAGGGTAACATCAACATACATATGTTAGAGGGGCCCAAGGGACAGGTAGAAACCACAGAAGAGCAAAATTTGTGAGGTTGATCTCTGGGAATCCTCTGGTCATTCTCCAGTTCAAG
This sequence comes from Aegithalos caudatus, assembly GCA_013389925.1. NCBI lineage: Eukaryota > Metazoa > Chordata > Aves > Passeriformes > Aegithalidae > Aegithalos > Aegithalos caudatus. The sequence goes on from WEIU01001410.1 coordinate 101,907, forward strand.
AAGGGTCACCTAGAGCCAGGTGAGTATCTCAAAGAGATACACAACCTGTCTGGGTAACCTCTGCCAGGGCTTGGTTGGCCTTGCAGTGTTTCCTGATGTTCAGAGGGAGCCTCCTGTGTGTCCATTTGTCCCCTATGCTTCTTGTCCTAGAATGTCACACGGCGAGGGTGGATATTAGCAAGACACACATCTCTGATGTCATATCCAGAAAAATATGCTGTATAAAATAGTACAGGTCATATTTATTCAATAATTTATAATACAATGCAAGAAACAGCATAAATGAAGGATGGCTTTGGCAAGAAAAAAAAAGGTACTTCATAGTTTTGAACCACCAGGTGTAAGATCAACTGTCTGCTATCACAGAGCTCTGGCAGTTCAAAGAACAGTATCCTTTAACAAGATACAAGATGTCAGGTGGTTTTCTTACCTTCATTCTGTACAGTTTCATGAAAGAAGCAGTACTGGGGCTTCATACCCATTTTAAATTAATGGTTAGCCCATTTTATTTCCCTCATGGCAGAGTAACAAATCTGGGTATGATGTTTGTTGTATGAGACAAAGTAATACACACATCATATATAACTATTTTATTGGGTAGTGGTGAAAAACAGTTCTCATGTACAGTCACTTAAGAAGCTGGCCTGTGAGTATCACAAAGAACAGATCATTGTTTCCTCCTATAACTTCATGTCTTGTGTTCACTTGACTTTTCTATAAAAAACAGGTATAAAATTCAGCTACAACCATCTTCCGTTTGGAACTTTTAAAGGCCTTTTTCTTATTTGGATTCTATCACCTGCTGGGTCACCTCTCTTCCCAAACATTGTAACAACTTCATAGGCTTTGAGATTACTATTAATCTATGAATTTTTCCCTGAAATTGGCCAAAAGTAGTCCAAAAATAAGAGGTAGAAGTGAGAGAATCCTCTGGAGATATGCACATCAGCAGACAAATAGAGATATACCACGAGTTTCTGTGTCTTGTTCCTAAAGATGATCAGGCTAGAAAATTGTGTGAAATTTCTTTTTGTTTGTACCCAATTCTAAGATCAGAATGCAAACACTCGTCACTACTGTGATTTTCCTCTGGGGCTGTGCAGAAAATTGTGGCATGCTACACCAGCCTTGTGGCATGCTACATTTGTACCAGCAGGTACAAGTACAGGGAAAGCCCCAGGAGGATAGTGGGCTGCACAGCTGAGCTGTAGGAGTAGACACTTCATGGTGTCTTGTTTTGTCTCATAAAGCTTTGCTGAATTTACATTTGCCCTCTCTAGAGATCCTTAAGGACTTCATCCACATTCCTGTGTCCGGCTCCAGTTCTTCTGTGTTTCTTCAAGCATTCATTCCACCTCCCCACCCTGGTTCATTTTATGGAAATCTTGGTTTAGTGCTCTTGAAAATTTTGGGGAACATGTTACCCTTTCATCTTCTCATATGAAGTTTTCACAGGTGTGAAGAAGATGCCTCTCCAAATTCCCCATCGGAGGCTTCTGACAAATAACAAGATAGACACACAGCATTAGATTTCAATGATCAGTGGACAGGAAACTAAGAAAACTCACAATTTTCTCCCTTGCTTCTCTTCAGCAGCTCCCAGCCAACATATGGCCTTCCTTTCCCAGACTGAACTCACGGTGTGTGTGTATATGTGTGAGGTGGGAAGTTTGAAGCTTAACTTTGGTAGGATTTACAGCAACAGGATAACAATAATACTATCCTCATAAAATTCAAAGAGGACTCTGACAGCTCACCATCAAAGGTGCTAAGACAAAGACAAGAGAAATGCTTAAGCTGGACCTTATCAGACAATTCATGGTAGTAGCACTACCAGAAATGAAAACATAGTGCAAAGTGGAGGTGGCCTACTGTGGCAAAAATACCCCAGGCTAACCCTTCCTAAGAATAGATACAGTCACACAGTATAAATAATACTTTCCTGAAAGCAATGTTAAAAATGACACCAGAAGACAAAACTGGTATTTTTAGTGAACTCATTTTAAAACTCCAGAAGCAGAAAATATGCTTGTCACAGATTAGTTCCACAAACTATTTCAAAGCCAAATCTTTGGGCCAGCAACAAACCTTCTTTACCTTTTTCTGTCCCTGGATCCAAAATACGGCATGAAAATCACTTGTTCTGGGCCTGGATTCACTGACAGGAAACCCAAGGCACTACTTATGTTTACATTACAAGTTTATGTGCTTATTCATAAAAATCCTGTAGTCAGAATGATCAGCTTGGATTGCTGATGAGGAGGATTATTTTAATTTCTTTATGTATTTCAATTAAATGTATGAGTATTGACTTCAGTGCATTTTTTCAGTTAAAAGCACTGTGATTTATATTGCTAAAATGCTATTGCTTGCCCTGCCAAAAGCATGCATCTGGGAACATTTCTGGGTTGCTTACAGTCTTTTCTCTCTTCTTTCCGCCTCTGACTGCCAGTGCATGCTGTTGAAATAAACCAGCTACTTCAAAAGGCAGTTCCTGTTTTCTGTCTTTGTGGGTCTGGCAGTGTTTTGAGAAGTGGGGGGAAGAATAGTAAGAGAATAAAGGTAGATTCAGGGCCCATGAATAAATAAAGAGAAAAAAAAAAGTAACGATAAAAGAGCACACCTACCTGAGCTCCATTCTTTCTCCCAGGGTGATACCCATTTCTGGATTCATCTGAGGTCGGAGAAGTTGAGTTTCAAGGAGCCAACAGCTCTCCACAGCATCTGAATTTTGTGACCCCCATCTCTGCAAGCTCATTGTCAGCCTGCACTTTCATGGCTCCGTCCAGAACAGCGCTGTGATGTCCCCTGCTGTGACATGACCATCCTGGCATACAGCTCTGCACAACCACAACAGGACAGGAGAGCAGCCCCAGATTCACTTATTCTGCTCTCCAGCTGGTGTAACAGTTGCTAGCTCTCTCCTTTGTCCAGCTTTTTTAATACTCTCTGAAATAGTGAGTTTCTGCAAGTCTTTTGCCACACCTAAATAAGCATCTTCACTCCTGAAATAATTTGGCCACGTACTCATGCTGCTCCTTCTCTCCTCAAGAGCAGAAAACCCAGAGCATTATTGTATTATTAATGAAGTAATGTCTGCATTGCACAGGTAATACAATATTCACATGAGCTTCACATTCATGGAACAAAGTGATACAGAAGCAATTGCACTTCTACTCTGAAAGCTACCAACAGCACCCCAAGCTGAGCACAGTTTCACATGTGGATACTCTAGCATAATTCATATTTTACCATTAAACTGGTGTAAGCTGGAGTCCACTCCCTCCTCCCCTGCCAGCTAAGAAATGGACAATATAATTTATTGCACTGCTATGTTGGTGTGATTCAGCAAGTAGAGAAGTCTTGCAGCCTAAGAAGTGAGGGCACACTTTCTGCTGAGTCAAGAGTTCTCTCATTAGGCGTCTGACAGCACATTAAGGAAGAACAAGAGAATCAAGGCCACACAGCTTTTTTTAAACAGATTTTCCTCTCCCTACTGCTTTACAAAAAATGTATTATAAGTAAGCATGGAAACACACTTTTCAGGAAATATCTATCTTATATTCCGAATAAGGAAAATGAAGCAGAGATGTTCAAGCAGATTTGGCCAAGTCAGCAAAGCAAATGAGTGACAGAAAAAGGTCTAGCTCCCTATTCACCAGAATACCTGACCTTGTTCTCTGCTTTTAGAGAGTAACTATCACTAAGGTTATCACCCTAGCCTAAAAGCGTGCTTGCACTGTGATTCAAGATCTTTACAAGAAATCTACTGCCAGCTGAATCCAGCACCTCATTAAAGCTCAAAGATTAACTTGCAGATCTCCATATTTTAGAGATCTTTCAAAAGCCAGCTATCCACAATCTGCCTGTTTAAGTCTGTGTGATAACTTAGGGGTACGAGATTCAGCAGTGTGATGGGCTTAATGAGTTCTGACCTGCTCCTTGACTTGTTGTAACTAATGATGAGCACTACTCATAACTTTCCATGCCAACCAGAAGGTAACTTTTGGTGGAGATGATTCAGGTCAACATTTTTCACTCAGCAAGTGGCATGAGCTCAGCAGGTGATAGCTCACCTGAAGACATTATACTGTGGTAATTGTATCCTACCACATCACTGAGAACAGTTTAAAAAGGGAAATTTTCTAGACAAACAACAAGAATACTCGGCAAAGAAGCCAGAATTGACACATCCAGTGTGATCTTTTACCCTAAAAAGGTATTTTCAAACATTCTTATCATTTAAATCTATTACTGAGCAAAAAGGGATATTCAGCAATATTAATGGTCTGACAACTCATCTCATATATGCAAGATACCTGTTCTTCTTGCCTTAGGAATGAAATATTCTTCATATATAGGTTGAAATCTCAAATCACATGACTCTCAATAATGCAAATGAAACTTTCACTCCTTGATATTATTAATACTGTTTGTGGAAAATTTCCCCAAAATTGCATGTTTAAGTAGCTGTCTTCAATATCACATTCAGTTCAAGAAAACATCCTTACAGTGGAGTATGAAAGCCAGTGACTAATAATAAATTTTAAAAATCAAATTTTTTTTACTCTTTGTGTTATATGCTTATGTTTTTACTTCCCTCAGTCTGGACATCCAATCTATAGTTTTAAACATTTGCACATTACCACTTTCAATTTTGATTCTCATTGCTACAATGCTTGCATCACTAGAATCTGAACCAGTCATATCTGCTAGAAAAATTAATTATCTTTCAAGATTTTACAAACATGCATTTGTGGTTTCCAGAACTACTAATGCTCTCTCAGGAATTTGATAGCTTTTTCTTCCCATGAGAAAAGAATCTGAAAGCCTACATTACCATGTGGACACCGGAATCATAGACACTGAAAATTCAGTTTACAACCTCAAAATGGAAGTGGGGGGCAAATGGTGATTTGAATGAGGTAAATGCTATTCACAAATGTGTAGTGTAAAAAGCTTTTTCATCTTAATATACTTTTATATAAAAATCAAAAGGATTAAGAAAAGGAACGTGATGCCATTTAGAAGTATAACTAAGAGGTCTGATTATACCTGATCCAAGTACAGGAAGATTCACTAATGACACTGAAGGTAACTGATCTTACATCACCACAAAGGACTCCCAAATCTCTTTTTGTCTAGTTTACAAGCAAGAGAAAGACAAGTTGGTAACATCTTAGCATGGTAACTGACTTAACACACGATTCTGATTGTGCTTGAAGTAGCAGGAATTGGCTTCCAACATCACTGGGAAGAGGGATTTCATGTAGTCACTTGGTGCAAGATGACAGAAACAGAAACCAGGATGACTCTGAACCTATCAAAAACATGCAGCCAGTAATCCTGTGGTTCCGACTCAGCAGCAGTGGGATCATCAGTGGCCTAAAGCACAGCTAATGAGAGCACTCCTTTTCCCTCTTCTTTAAAAAGATGGTTTTCCTTAGACCTCAGGTTCCCAGTCTAACAGACTTCCATACATTCCAGACCACATCCCATTCCTCAGGTGTCCCCTACCATCACCCAGTGCGCAAACCGGAGATGAAGAAGCTATGAAAGCACACAGCCTTTCCCTGGGAGGTGCATCCTGCCTGGTACTTCATCCTAAACTCTCAGCTCCAATTCTCTCTTCATGGCACTCCAGGTTCTTTGATACCTCAGTGTCCTTCTCCCAGCCTATCTGCATCTATGTTCTCAGAAGCTCCATAAATACTTACATCTTGGTCCACATATGCTGATGTATCCTCACTCTTCCCTCTCTGCCTCCCTCCTGCCCTCCAGTTTGCACAACACTGTTGGAGGACATGCTGAGAGATATCTTTCCCAACAGATGGGCTCACAAACAGGGAGTGAGGAAGGTGATGGAAGAGCAACAGCTCCTTAGCCACAGGGTATCCATACACATTCACAGCAATGGGTTGCACCATGCTCGTCTCATTATAGGCTAAAAGCTTTCTTGAAACAAAAACTGTTATTTCTTAAAATTTGTTTGCACCATGATTTTAGGCTTCCTGACTTATAAGATGTAGGATACCATGCCTAAATCATAATGCAAGATACCATGCCAAAAATATTACCTCTAAGTGATTCTAATAGTAACATTTCTGAAGATAAAACAGATTCCCTTTCCTCAGTACATGACCCCCCTGGCTCTCCACATACAGGTGTCATTACTTGGTCACTGGTGACTGAGGAAGCAGATGACATTTTTCAAGAGTTTGATATGTACTTTCTAAGTTATGCCACATGACAGAATTTCAATCATCAGGCAGTAGGTGTTTCAATGACATAAAAATGCTCTTCATCAGGTATGGAAAGAAAAACAACAAACAATTGCATCCAAAGGACTGATTTACCAATTTACCTTAGGCTAGCATTATACTTCTACTTAATCAAAATATGCTATGAGAGGGGAAAATGAAAGTCTACAACAGAATTAACTAAAATACCCTCAATTTGTTGCTTACAAATATTTTTTAAAAAATCAACCCCTTATGCCAGCATTTTGGCTCACTGTGTCTACTCCTCTGTCATTAATGCTCTCTGCCGTAAGCACAACTCCTAGCTAGGGATTCCAATGTGTATGGGAGCTAGGATAAGATCCCAGATCTCAGTTGTGCTGGCATGAAGATAGGTCTCCTCAGTGATACAGAAGACAATATCCTAGGGAGACTGGAATAAGTCCTATTCCGCAAAATTCAATCCAAGATGTAAGGCATATCAAGAAGCAAGTAATTACTAGCTAATGGCTATGGATGGAAATGTAACATGGATCAGCCTAAGCATTTCATGACAAGTGACAAGATAGTTTGAGAAAAGGGGGATTTTTTCCAAAAGGATGGAAGGTGTCAAGAGCAAAGAAAAAAGGGTTACCTCTTCAGTTTGGGAGGGGCTGATTCTAGGCATTGGAGATACTTGTGGTGTTTTCAGCTGTGTACTGTTGCTGTCTGGAACAAGCTCTCTGTGGATTGACTGAATGTGATTTTGGAGTTCAGTTTCTGATTCAAACTTTACATTGCAACTAGAACAGCGAGTCTTCAGTCCCCCTGCCTTGCTTTTGCTCTCAATGGAACTCAAGCTCTCATTTTGGCCCATGCCTTGTCTGTTACTGCTTGAAGGGATGTTGACACTTGGACTACCACTTTTACTGAGATTAACACAGCTAGCACACAGACCATATGGCAGACCGTTGATGTCAAGTTTCACTAAATCCTGCTTCGAACGGAATTCCTTCAGGCAAGACGCACACTTGTACAGTTTCTGGAGATGCTGTGCACGTCCCGTGGACTGCACGGCAGAACCATTTCCAGTTTTCTGCATATGGAACGTGCCATGGATTTTCAGTTCCAGCGTGGAGGTCACAGTCTGCATGCACACCACACAGCGGAACCCCGTCAAGGAGTTCCTCAGGTCAGGGTGCATTTGGCAATGCTCTAAAAATTCCTCCTCACTCTGCAGGGGCATCTTGCAAATCCTGCAGTTTCCAGTGTCCAGGCTCTTACTATGTGTGACCTTATGTTCAGTAAGAGTCAGAAGAGACGGAAACCGCTCGCCACAGATTGGGCACATATAGTGTTTCACTGGTCCCAAGTGTGTCTGCATGTGCTCTCGAAGCCCATTTTCAGAGAAGAATGTTCGAGAACACACATTACACTTGTAATTCCCTTTAATGAGCTCAGCCTTTTTCTTCACTATGGCGCTTTCTCCAGGTCGAATGTTGTGGTCTCGCAGCTGGTGATTCTGCAAGAGAGTCTCCATGGTGTAAGCTGCTCCACAAATGTCACAGCCATACATAGGCTCAGATGTGTCCACATCTTCTTCACTGCCATCATGGCTGTTATGGGACTCCTGGCTATTTGTCAACAAGGTCTGGAGTTCCACTTCCTCTTTCTGAACTTGCTCAGATGCCCCATTTGTTCCACAGTTTGGAGTTTTCGTTTCAAAAACACAATGTTTTTCCCTCAAGTGCTTTTCCAGCAAGATGATAGCATGGAAAGCTTTGCTGCAGAACTTGCAGTTGTACTTCTTGCTGTGCGTAGTGATGTGACACTGCAGCTCCACCTCCGTACCAAAGGATTCACCACAGAAGATACACTTGTGTACTTTGCCTTGGTTCTCCAGGTGGTTGTGTTTCACATGAAGCTGTAGGTCAGTCTCATTGCGGAAATCCCAGTTGCAAGAGGTACATCTGTATACCTTCTTCTCATTGCTGTGCTTCACAGCCAAGTGCAGCTGAATGGAGACTTTGGAGTCAAAAACCTCTTGGCACAAGGTGCAGCGGAAGAACACGAATGTATGCATGTCTAGTAGGTGTTTCTGCAAGTCATCCACAGATGTGAACTGCTTGTCACAGCTTTCACAGATGTAGTAGGTTGAGGTGATCATGAAATGAATGGTAACATGCTTCAGCAGTGACTCCTGATTTGGAAATTCCTTGTTGCACTGAGGGCAGGTCAGTTTTGGCAGGACAGTGTCAAGATGCGTTTTCAAGTGAGTCTGAAAACCATCCAAGGAAGTATACTTAGCACCACACTGATTACAAATATATTCCCCGGCAGGACGAGGAGGAGCACCTCCAACTGCCTGCATCATCTTTAAAGAGGTCTGCTCAATGGTTACAGGAGATAATGGACTCATGGCTCTGGACTTTTTCCCATTGTGGATGTAATTCAGCGCCAAAGGAATGTTCTTATGGTTCTCCTTGATATGCTTGTTCAGTTTAAGAACACTGTTAAATATTGGAGAATTGGTACAATAAGAACAAGAATACACTTCCACCACGGGATCTTTTGGGGTTCCGAGCACAGGAGAACCAAAACGGGAACTGCTAAGATCACAATGGACTTGTCTAATATGCTCTTCCAGGGAAGAATCTGTAAGAAATCCCATGTAGCAATGGGGACAAAAGAATGCATTACTGTCCTTAGCAGCAGGGTTGGCAAATCCATGGGAACATCGGATGTGCTCCTGGAGGGTATTGAGGTCATTGAACACTTCAGAGCAGAAGTTGCACTGGTAGACCATGGCAGGCATGGTAGAAACAATCAGTGCTGGGTCTGGAGCTTCATGGACTTGCTTAAGGTGTTCATTCAGATTGTAGAGAGATGGCAATACCTCCAAACAATACTGACAGATATGGGCTTGTTCGGGTTTATCTAAATGCATAGTTTTCAGGTGTATCTGCAAAACTGCAAGGCTGGAAAACAACTGTTTGTTGCAGTAAATGCAGCTATAAGTAACTTTCGCCTGTTTACTTGAAGGACCAGTGATATCTGGCACTTGCTGAGCTGCCCGCTTCCTTCCACGACCTTTTGGTATAGGAGGAGCTGTTTCCACCATTGTTGAGCTATCCACCGACAGATTTGAATCTGGGGTAGTGCTAGAGACTGATGTGTACCCCACAGTTACCAAAGATGGGCTGTTGCTGTGGTTGCACGACTCTGGCTGCTGGTGACTGTCCATGTGGCTGTACAGCTCCTCCACAGTATGAAAGTTCTCAGAGCAAATGCTGCATGAATTCTTCTTCTCACCATTATGAGCCTGCTCCATGTGATTTACTAGGGATGTTTCCTCTACAAAGAGTTCATGACAGTAAACACACTGAAGAGCAGATCGGTCTTCATTAGGGGAGCACTCAGGGTGACATTCTGCAATGTGCTTCTGAAGATCTTCAGGAAAATCAAAGCCTTCTTCGCACTGACTGCATTTCTGAGTGTCTTTCATTTTCCAGTCCTCCATCCGGGAAGTGGACTGGGAGCCATCTTTGTTCCTCTCGTGAACCTGCATGTGTCCATGCAGTGAACTCGATGACAGGAACCCACGTCTACAAATGGCACACTTATATGGCTTGTTGGACGTATGAGTCTTTAAGTGAATTTTCAGATGATCGCTCCTTGAGAACGCCGCATCACACTCACTGCAGTGATACTTCTTGTCTCCCGTATGAAGCTTTATGTGGCGGTCCCTGCTCCGTTTGTGTTTGAAGAGACGGCTGCAATACGTGCATTTGAAAGGGAGCTTGTCACTGTGACTTTGCTCGTGGTGCTTTAAGTAGCTGAGGCGGCTGAACGATTTGTCACAGAACTGGCACGGATAAGGCAAACCTGGGCCTCCTTCCTCTTCTCCAAAATCACAGCCTTCTCCATGGCTTGGGGAAGTCTGATCCTTGCTAGAAGGCGATGATGCTGGCCATGAGCAAGAGGGGTCATCCTCAACATCCACTCCATCTGAAATGAGAAAGAAACATGCCCACAAGCTTAATCCTGAGAGTCAAAAGCAGACAGAAAGTGCACATGAATAGCACAGGACTGCTACTCCGAAATAGTTAAAACATTAAGCTCAGACTAGGACATTTCTTACACTGATATCCAACAGTTTCAAGACCACATTTATTTTTATCATACTGTAAAACATTAGAAGTTATTAAATAGTTCTGTGCCTATATTAACTTTTTATTGCTTTTTTATCATTCTTTCTCAGTTGCAGGATATGTATTATACATTGACAACTTTATTAAAATGCAGATTTTAATATATTTAATGTTTCTTTTGTATCCATTGTAAAATTATTTGCATATTATGTGAGCATCTGAAGAGTCAAAGGAAAGGAGAAAATATTACCAGAATGCTTTAAAATGAATACAGTCAACCCACATGCCTAATATTTAATGAAAAGATTCGACCTGCTTTGCCACAGGTTTGTGGTATTTTTTTCCTTTGAAGTTAATTCTGAACACAGGAATCTTTTAAATGCTATTTCTGAGAGAGACTTGCATGTTATTCTAAACAATAGTATAAAAAATTACAAGGGAGGAAGAGGGCAACAATATAAATGGTGATTTTTCTCTAATAAAGCGCAACCAGATTTCTCCAATAATGATACAATTCAGTTACTGAAAGCTGGCAGCTGGATCATTAAATGTTCAAAACAATCTAGCAAACCAACAAACGGGATTAAGGAAAATGGGAAAGTGTCACAAAGGTCAGCCATGAACAGCATTTTTTTTTTTTTAAGTTCAAGAGGTTGCCCACCATTTCTTCCTTTTTTTGCAAAGGCCTCAGCCAGCTGAACTTCCTCAGTACAGTAGAACCTGTACTGTGAGGTGATCACAGACAAAGCAACTTGTAAAAAACTGGAAACAGGAAAAATGATAAACATTTATGGTAGAAGCTGAAAGATTTATGAGTTATCAGGAAAAGACACAGCAGAAATACTGGCCAGATAATAAATGGACTAGTTATCTATGCTATTACCTCATCTCTAAACAGGGAAAGTTGTAAATATTTTTTTCGAGAGTTGTGGTGTACAGTTTCTGCATTTTTTGTTTTAAATGTAGATAACTACATTTCAATTATCATACTGATATTAACCTAAAACTTCTTTTAAAATAATAAAAGAATGTTTGAAAGATCACTCTACAGCAAATAATTCTTCTATTCCTTTCCAGGGGCAATGCTTGAGATTTTTTTTTTTCTTTTAAAAGTAAAACTGCCTACAGTAACACTACAGAAAAGAAGATATGATAAACCTCTTGAAAAACATCTTTCTAAAGGTATTCTTGCAAAACAGGAAGTTTGTTAACATCTTCAGCCTTCTCTCAAGAAATTTCCTACAACAGCACAAAAGTTAGAGCTGGCCTACATTATACAAACAAATTCCAAGCCTGCTTACTTTAAGGTAAAGAGATTTTACTAGATTATCAACCTCTTGCTTATCCACAGGAAACAGATGAGGATTCATTCCTTTCCTGCATCTAGAAACTGATGACAACGCCATCTCACTATCAATGCCAGATGGCAACCATCTAACTCTGAGAAAACAACCAAACACCATTGCTGGATGCCTGCCCATTGACACAATGCTTTTCAGGATAACTTGGACACTGCATGGGTTTTTATCCTCTTGTTTACATCTTGAAGAGGAGGGTCTCACAAATTAAACACACCTTTTGCGCACACACACATACTATACATCTGTAATTACCTACATATAAATCTGCACTATTGGTATGTATTTAAATAACAAAATCAAACCCTGGCCTGAGTGCCATGTTTTTGAACCAAAAACAATGCTATTTATTTATCAAAAAAATTTTGAAACATAAAAATTCTCCCTTCCAGCAAAAGTACTGTCATCTGCTAAAATGCTTCCCAATGTGCAAAGTTCCTCATTGTCATACACACTAAACAAAACCAGTCAGGTGAGTTTTTAAGATGGTACATTAATGGCTGCAATATTCACAGGAGACTTTTAATGTAAAGCTGTGTACTGCCCTTTCAAATTGTTGGATTTGACTCTAAAACTGGAAATGATCAAAACAGTGGAACAAGCATTTACAGAAAAATATGTTAACATTTTCTCCAGTTCTAAATTTTATACTAAATGCATCTTTCCAGCTAGGCCTTTTAAACGGGAAAATCTTTTGTTCTTTAAAAATCTAATATATTTCTGACATACACCCACTGATGGCAGATAAACAGGAATTTATATCAAGCAACCGAGTGAAGAAAAATAGTCTGTGACTGCCTAGGCAACATATTTTGTAACCAAATTTAGTATTAAAATGTATATCCTATGGAGAAATGATGTATTATTGTATAAATGTTTAGACGAATATATAGTAAGTGTTATAAATAGTGTACCATCACCGACATAGCAGTAAATCACTTCCTTTTTGTGACCACTGCCTGCCCGGTTTTACCTATTATACAGCTATTCCCCCCGGCTCGTGGATCCCAGCAGGCTGTCGGGTTGGCAGCAAAGTCAGGATCAAGCGTGGAATGTGACCATGGCATAAGCAACGGCAGCCCCTTTCCCCCACCCAATTCTTCTAGTTAGCTTGGGAGGCTCCTCAGCTTTTATACAAGGGTAAGGAAAGCTGAGGGGGAGAATGTAACTGTAGCACAGAGACAGTTCTTACCTTCCAGCCGGCAAATGGAAATGTGTGCCACTTTGCCGCTGCATCTTTTAATCAGAGCCAATACTAACTCTACAGAGAAATTCTCTTTGTGCAAAAGGGGCAAGAGAAAGCCAAGTCAGACTTGCGTCCTTTAAACTTGAGACATGAAAATCTTTCAGTCTCTCAGAGCTACAGAAGAACCAGCAAGGCGAGGGGAATTCCGCAAGGCGGAGGACAACAGGATTTTCCGGAGTACAAGCCTAACAATGTTCCCAACACGCTTTCCCGACTCCCTCCCCCACTCCCTGGCATGGCAGGGTAGGGGACAGCCTGTGTGGAAGGGGCACTGGTGGCTGGCCACATGCTCTGGAAGGAGGGACCCTGGGCTGCCGTCACACAAAGGGCTCCAAAGCCAAGCCCATCAGCTTTCAGTGACACACAGAAAGGCTTTTGAAACCATCCTTCTGCAACAAGGAAAATGTTTCACTGCAGTGACTTTTACTGTGCAGATTCCAACCTGAACATTGGGAACATTGTGTGCAATGGACTAAGTGCCAGTTGAGCTCAGGGGCTGGGTAGGAATGGATCTGGGGACAGCAACCAAGGTAACCAGAAGTTACTGTGGACTAAGGGTAATTACTGCTAGAGCAGGACCAGAGTGATGGCAGTGCCTGTCCTGCCTCCTCCCCACCCTTCCCCACAAGGATGCTGCCCCATAAAATTAAGGTGCAACCACTAAGAGCATCTCCCTCAGAACAGCAGCAAAGTGTGACTTGCTGCTCTGCACTGAGGCTACTCCACGTGCACAGGCACAAGGTGAGCAGACCTTGGGCCTCCAAACTGTCATGGAGGAGTTGAACTTAAGGTCTCTGCAGTGAGCCAGATGCTTGAGATGCAGACTCCACTCCAGCTTTCCCAGCGGATCTCACTACAGAGCCAGCTCTGTGCTGGGGGTAAAGTTTGACCTGCTGTCGGAGTAAAGGGCCTCAAACCCCTTTTCACCCATCACTCTCATAGAAAATGCAGTTTGCTGCTGCTCTGCACACAGCTGCCTGTATATAAATCTGTAGACACCTACACACTGTGCTATATGTCAACGTTACAAATCTGATCTTTAATGTTATAACAAGCTGTTTTAAAATACTCTGGACCAAATTCAGATGCACACATACAAGTTCCCAGGAGTGGTACACATCTATCTGAGGGCAGAATAGGGCTCCAGGTATTTGACAGAGTGTTTATGGAGTTTTAAAATATATTTTCTGTATCGACTTTTTTTTTCCCTTCAGCACTCACTAAGTGCTACTTACTGTAAATGCCTTTTTTGTGTTATGGCAAGTATTCTGAGTTTCAATGTGATGCACTTAACATGTCCATGTAAATTTTTAATTTTTGGAACCAGTCACTTCACACTCACTGACTCTAAGAAAGCTCTAGCACTCACAACCAAAAAACTTTGCTGAAAATCGGCTACAAGGCCTAAAAGTCTATTTAAAGATGTAAATGTGTGTGAATAGTTAGTGCAGATGTTTTTCTACACCAACTGTACTTGCTGAGTTTCACCATTTCCATAAAGCACATTAAAACAAGTGTGTGAACACTCTGAGATGAAAGTACCAAGCACTCCTGAGACTTCCAGTGGAAAGTAGAGCTGCCTGACTTTTCTCCAAGCAGACAGGAATGCCCATGATTCAGCAGCCTGAGTAAATAAAAGAGGTCCTTATTTCCTAATTCTGCTGGCTGGCCACACTGCAGCAGTCTCTGTGCTGCTGCCAAAGGGGATGCAAAATTGGAACTACACCCAGCAGCTGAAGGACTGTCTTTGTTAGCCAGCCAGGCCTTCCTGACCATCTTCTGGCAACAAAACTATCGTATCCTGCAAGGAAGACCTCCATCTCAGGCTTGATAATTCTCTAGTCTCTCTAATAGGATGAAACAACAAATTTTGCCTGGTCTGTGTTGGAAGAGGACAGCTGGAAACTCAGTTAGTAGCAGAGTAACACCTGTTCAGTAGTGTTGATGGGGAAAGTGCTCACTAACAGAAAAGTCAAGCAATACCAGAAGGAGTTATCCCACAAAACAGGGGGGGAGGAAGGGGGAAGCACAAGAGCACAAAAGCACCTCTGTGGAGTTAGCAGCCAGCCACTCATGTGCCAACCCCAGCAGACACGAGGTCTTAAAAGTGATCTTATCCCTAGTGGTGCTGACTGAATTAACAGGACAGTTTCAGAAAGATGTTACTTAGTCACCAGGATGGTCTGTGACATACGCATGCTTTTGCTGGAATAGACTTCAGGGCACTTGCTTTATCATGGCTTATTTTTTGGGGTGATTTAAACATGTTTTTGCTGCCGCTAGACAAATGGCCACGTTACTAAAGCAAAGGTCAGCTCACCTTTATGTGTCATAATACATAGGGACCCTCTGATGGAACAGAGTTTACACATATGAACAAATTAGTATTTTCAATATCGTGTAAGCAGCAGTTTTCCATTTTCCCCATTTTACTGCTCAAGTAATGGGCACAGACAAGCTGGAATGCTTTGCCTCAGGTTACAAATGTAATCTGTGGGAAGGAGGAAACAGAACAGAAATTTCCCCAGCCTGAACCATTCCTGCAAGAATAATTCCTTCTTCCCTGAAACACAGAGCTGGCAAAATGTTTAAACTGCTGGATTCGACCAAAGAGAAAGCCCAGCAGTTGAGATGGACAGACACACCCCAGCTCTGGGTCCTGCTGATATGTTCTCACTACTTTTCTCCCATAACAGGAAAGGCAGACTGGTGACACTGCTATCCCCCAGGATCCCATCCAAAGTACTAAACAGCAAGGTTTTTTTAACAGTAAAAAATAACAGGTTACATAGGATGATAATAGATACTAAAAATGAAAAATCAAGTACAGCAGGCAGCAGCACACAAACCTGCATACTCCACACTGCCACAGGCACATGGATTGCGAATGCACATGTCCACATTTATGCATTGGGTTGTTATATAGCTATTATTTGTTGTCCTACCACCAGTCAAAGACTTGTTCATATGCCAGTGCAGAGACTTATATGTGCTTATACACACCTATTGAAAAGGATGGAAAACTCATGCAAATGTACAGCATTGCTAATTTACCAGACAGCATGCCACAAGGTAGAACATAATTTATAAGAAAGGAAGGACTAAATAGCAGGTAGGTAGGTAGGTCAGTTAACTGGATGTATGATAAGGCTCCACAGTTTTAAATCCTTGCATTTTTTGTGCAGGTAATTGAGTGGAGTGGTTATTATATATCATATAGTTTAGTTGTAATGGCCATTTCAGGTTTTAGTGCTGGCCACATTTTATATTATTACCACCACTAATTGTCTGCAGGGCTACCCTCAAAATGAGATAAGGAATCTTAGGGGAATATGCAGGTGTGAATAAATAGCAAATGAAGAGGTTAGATATTGCTGAAATAAAACAATATTGTGCTGTGTGCTGAATAGATCTAAATAACTAGAATATCAAAGGACAATGTTTAAGGATTAACATGGTTTCAGTGATGGCCTAACACGTGTCACTGAAACAAGCTATAGTTTTGAAGTTTTTAATAGAAGCACAAGGTAGGACTAGCCTTTAAAGTAATTTTAAATAAAATATATATTCTTACATAACATCCTCTGTTTACTTTCAGTAGAAATGTACACACTTTTGGAAAAGCTGAAATTTTAATATAATCATCACAATTTTTTCACATCAGTGACCCCACATTAAACTCACTCATTTGTCTCATAACTTATTAAATGGCTTGAAAACTAATACTCTATAATGGGCATTCAAAAGAGAAATGTGAACTTTAAAAATTATTTATAATTTACAGATTTTTTTAAAATATATCAATATTTCAAAACTGCTTTGGGAGCACCAATTAAGTGCTTTAACAGTTAGATTACTGGGGGAGAAACATACAGGGGTTCCTGACCAAAAGAACTCAGACAGCTGGTAGGGAGGTTTCCCCGTTTTAAATTTCATAACCAGAGGAAAGGCAGCTCCTAGAAACAACAAATAAGTCACTTTAATACCTCACAGGAAAAACCTGCTTGCTTTTATAAAATGCCTTTAATGCCTAGATAAGTAGTTAACATTCCTGTATTGCTCTCCTAAGGTAACCTAAGGCTCTAGCTCCATTATGTCTTCTTCAGAAGACATATTACCATTACATATGTAAAGAGGAGCATAAATGTTTTCCTTGATTGTTGCTTAAAGTTCATTTGAACAGACGGAGCCCAACGAATTCCATTTTCTGCAGCCAAATTAAGGAAAATGTAAGCAGTTCATATTCTGCTCCACCTTTCAAATCATACACGAAACCCAATTTGCAACTAAAGAAAAGAGAGCTACCTTTCTACTTGTTTGAGGAAGCTGGCATTTTGTGCCTCTATAGGCAAAGAGAAAGCATAAGTAATTTTCCACACTCCTGTACATATAACTAATGACAGTCACCATCCTCACAGCTTATTATACTGCTTTACATAATTGGGAATCGCATGTCACACAATTAATTTACAGGGGTTGTTTAGTTGTGACTGTACAAGCACTAAGCGATTCAAATTAGCTCATTTGTCCACTGTTTAAATGTGACAAACACATTTACACTGTATTTCTTCCGCTGTTAAGTTGCCGTTTCTTTTAGTCGTTGTTTTTGTTTGTTTGTACAGTATGAGTCAGAGACCACCAGGCTTGTTCCATCTGAAGCTAGGGTCAGAAAAAAACACCCTGAGAATAAATGCATTCAAAATCAAGATAATGGTAGAGCAAAAGCCCATTCAAATACTCCAGCAAACTTGTACATAATAATGATCTCCTGAGAACCTGTATATTAACAACCTCATGTACTAAAAGTAGTGATTCAGTCAATCAGGTTTCTGCTAGAGAATAATTATTATAATTTGTTGTGCCAATAACAGTATTTGTACTGCTTATTAAGAACAGCAAATGACATGGGGATAACAGTTCACAATTCTTCACTGGACCCCAATATTTCCTTCTGCCTTCTGTTTTCACTGGGCTGTGCACTCCCCCAGGCAACACCATGAATAGGACCAAAAGCCCCCTCCCTCCAATCTTCCCCCAAGCTGCAACTCCTTTTGAAAGCCTCACAGGCAACAGACCCTCTGACGCAGTCCCAATCAAACTTTCAGGATATACAGGTCTTAAAACAAGCTGACTATTTCTTTCTTTCCTCGATCACAACATAAGGAGTGTGTCTAAAGTCAGAGAAATGTCATTATTTCTCTTTCCTTCCCAAAATCAAATGGTCCATAAGATCAGGCACTAAGAGCTGAAGGGACCCCGCTTCACAGCTGCCCTCTAAGTCCCCATTCCCACACAGCTGCAGGATCCTGCAGGGAGAAAGGCAGGCTGTCAAAACGTCCCTAGCTGGAGGCTCAGACAAAAGACGGAGCCTCTGGGTGGGATTTGCAAGCAGAATCCCCTGAGATGACAAGCATCACCTTGGATCCTGATTTGAGTATCTCCCTTCTTTCAGTTAATCTAGAATTTAATCATGAAGAACCCCCATTTTTTCTCATGTATGTCTCCATCCCACTTGTGCCTGCATTTCAACCATCCCAATTCTTTGCCTCATGGCCTTTAGATCAGAACAGCAACAGCAAGACAGGAGTGGGCTAAAATAGGACAGAGAAAAAAAGGAAGGCAATGTGTAGAGAAGCAAAAGAAAGAAATACAGGGTAGAGAGAAAGAAGGGAGTCAATAATTGCATCTGAAAAAAACCCAGGCAAAGATATCTAAGAATCTTTTCAAGGAAATGGAAAGTAAAAGGAAATTAAGATCAAGAGAAAGCAGTGTAGGCAGTTAACGCTTTCAAAAACACATCGGTGTTATTTTACAGTGTGCTAGAATTAAATACAGTAAATAAATACAGAACTGCTTATTTCTTAGAATGACAGAAATGTGGTGGAGGTCTTATTTACACAGGTGGAAACTCCTGGACCTATATCTGCAAAGGGACTTAGGTGTCGCCAGGAGCCCAAGAAGCAAAGAAAGCAGGATTCATGGAGTCCTGGGGGGGGAACCAGAAAAAGGTCTGCAGCCTCGCAGCTTGGGCACTCAGCTGGGAAAGGGGAGTACTGGGCTCTTTACACATTAAAGAGGCAGTGGATAAAAACAAAAATAAACTTAAGCATGTGTTCCAGACTGCAAGAACCCCTAGACTAAATGAGCATACTTCCCCACAGGGTAGCAAGTTCCTTCTCAAATCTGTTCCTACCAGTTCTATGAATAGGATACTCTTTCCTTCAGCATGCCCAGCTTCCAGGAGAAGGGACGCTTGGACAACTTAAGACCCTCTGCTCAGAGGCAGGAAATGTGGCTTTGATTCACCTCAGGATACTCAGAGAACTGAATCAAGGCTTCATGCCATGTATTACTTTACCTACTTGGCCCTGGGTAGGGAAGACAGGAACACAGCACTTTCTGCTGCAAGTGCCCAACAAGTCCTGGGCTTTGCATGACACTCTCCATGCAGCAGACTGATCGAAGGCCGTGGGTACCCAGATGCTCACACTAGAATGGTTTGCACAAACTACCAAACCACAGCAACCTGAGAAATGAAAAGAAGAGGTGCCTACCAAAGTGAGGTAAAAACCCAGGGAAGTAAGTTTTCGATAACCAATTCTATTTACCTTCTTATAGTCCGTCTATATCCCATTTTAGGCTCTCTTTTAGATCTGACTGTTAGTGCAGATGTGCTGCACAGCTGTTAAAAAAGATGTCCCGGAGCAAAGGTAACCTTGTTTGTTTTTGTTTTCTTTAACAGGATGGCAGAAAAATGCTTACATCAACTCTAGTGCAGCAGAGTCACACTGGGAGCAATGTGTCTTGGGAACATTTTCAATGCAGTCAAAATGCTGTGTAAGTCAGCCCTTTCTTCCTGACCCTCATTTTCCCCTGGTTTGCTTGAATGGGAACACATGTGGATACCTATGCCATGGAACAGGTACAGGTTGGCAGGTGTGCATGGCTTCCATTAACATACAGGTGGTCTAGGCTGTAAGGGAAACCTAATGAATTTCGCAGTTCACGGTGCTCAGAAGACCAAATAGTACTATGAAGATGTCACATGTAAAGTGTCACACCTACCGTCTGCTTATCTTGCAGAATATCACTCCCCCTATGGAAATTTGCAAAGAAAGAGTTGCATTGAAAGTATGTATATGCTTCACTCAGGCCTATCATGTTAATACAGGTATATTGAGGTGATTAAATTATAAAAAAAAAAAGGTGAAATTCTTTGTAAAAGGGAGAATTTTCTTTCTCTTCTGTATAATTTCCATTCACCAAAGCCTGCTGAAATGCATGATTAGGTGTCTGAAATAGAGGCCTCTCCAAAAATAAAGAAATCTCCCCTTTGTTAAAGCCCATGTCTTAAACAACCCTTTGTAGCTTCCTCAGTGTAGAATGGAAGCCTGGTGTGAAATACAGTAAATTAAGCCTTTTGCTGTCAGAGGAAATAAGGGAAGAGCAGAATAGCAGCTGGATTTGAATTTTTTTTTTTTTTTTTAAATTATTATTATTGGCTTCATACACATCCTGTCTAAGGTCTTCTGAGCAGCTCAAGGTGTCTTATCTCTGGCTACCAGGGGGTATTTTGCAGTCAAAACAGTTAAAGCACTTTCTCTCTCTCTCTTTTTTAAGGCCATCTTATCAGACAGATCTCTTCAGGCTGAGGAGAACCTATACTTATCAGTCTGTACACTCTATTGACAGCTCAGTGCTGCGAGGGACAAATGAAAGCTTAGGGTGGAGAAAGATCAGTTAACCTGTTCCACTCTCAGTTTAGACTAATCTTTGGTTTGTCTAACTCCAGGAAACACTGTACATCTTTTCTGTGTTTACTTGGACAACAGAGGCACAGAATCACATCAGCAGTTGCTAAACCCAGAGCACAGGTACAGGCACTGAAATAATCCCCAGGGCAGTCTGCCTCTTGACTTGTAAATGTGAGCAGTGCTCTGCTGACCTCCAGCAACTTTTTCTCCAGGTGACCTCAGGGGCAGCAGGCTGTTATGGGAGCATCTGAGAGTTGCCAGGATTGCCCAGTGAAGCAAAAACTGAGGGCTGCACAGACTCACAATTTGTGGGACTTCTCCCTGAGCAAGGGGAAGTGTGCACTCTTCAGAAAAGGAAACTAATCCCACCTATAGTCTAAATGTAAGCAAAGACGATGAAAGTAAATCTGAAGAGAATCCTGCAAACCCGCTCTTGGGTCCAAATATAAGGTGAAGAGCAGTTTATTTAGACCCCTCCTTCTTTTTCTACCAGGGAAAATTTTACAGCATGATGTGACTGGTAACTAAGAGCAGTCAGCCCTGCTAACCGGTATCTCTAAAAAAAATACACAACCCAGCTTTCTCCCTGAAAAAAAAAACCCAAACAAAACCAAACAAACAAAGAATGGCAACATTTCTCTTGTCCTTTCTTTTCACAGTTCACAAGAAATGAGTCAGGTCTAAAAAGCTGCAGCTGCTGCTATTGTGAAGGAGAGCACCATAATTTCAAGTGAAAAAAATTCATTTTGTAGACTGAACCTTACGCTGGTCCTGCTTTCTACACTTTTATGTTTATTTTTTCTCCCCTGTGTGTGTCCAAACACTTCATGAACACTTTTTATTAGTGATAACCCTAGATTTTCCCTGCAGGGAAGGTTCACTATTAATTGTCCATTATCTTGGTGAGTCAGCACAAAGGAGAGGGGAAGAAATTCTGATCCAAATGGTTTCACCTCCCTCTCTTGAGAGGGGTGCCCTTGTCAGGGCATTAAAGACATGAAAACCTGCCACTTATCAGAATTGTGTTTGAATCGAACTACTGTCCTTGAAAACAGTAGACACCAGATACCATCAAAATAAGCCACATTGGCAGATCCTGTTCCACTGTGACTTTCGGCAACCTTTATCCAGCTTACATATGCGCTTGCAGCTGCATATGATTGGTGATGTTACAGCCATAGATTAAAGAAGGGCACATTCTCTTGCATTTTATAAAACAATAAGCATATTAAAAATAGCAACTGCCATAAGGAAGAAAAGTTGGCTAGCATCTATGTTACATCTCTAGATACCATATTAATATGTGGGGAAGTAGTATGTGCAGATTTTGGGGGAATAGAACGAAGAAGACACAGATGACATTTTTTGTGAAACAGTTTGGAAGACTTCAACAGTTTAAATAAGCCTGAGGACACACTTGAATGTAAACTCATTGCTGAACCAAACCATAAATTTTTAAATTATATGACATCACAAGTTCTTAACAAAGCATAATTTAAACCAATTGAAATGCTGAATTTACTTGCTAGAATGAAACATTCAAAAAAGGTCTTTAGTATGTCTATTAACCTGATCAAAAATGGGGGAAAAAGAAAAAAAGAACAGTGATTGTCCATGCTTTCCACAATTCAAAATCACAAAGAGAAGGAAAAAAAATCAAAAAAGTTACGCTTTGCTTTTAACAAGTAAACAAGTGTACAAATTAATTCAGAGAGCTGTAATTTTGAAAATTTTCTATGTTTAATGTGCACTGCAGTTAAACTACTTTTTCTGTACAAATTAATTTACTGCATCAGTGATCGATGTTTATGTTTAGGCAATTTTATTTCTCAGTATGGTAAAATTAGACCTAATAGTTGCAACCTGTTATGTCCAATCTGTCACTGAAATTCAAATTGCCCTTTTTCCTATTATTCAAGGAGTAATTTGGAGGAATTAAAGCCATCTAAAACCAGAAGACAAACAATTCTCTGTAAGGACTCAATAGCCTGTGTCATCAACCTGCTCTAGAAAGCAGTGGCCCTTCCTCAGCAGAACCACTGCTTCCATTTCCTCTGGTTCAGAACATTTGCAGCCCAAAGTGCCACAGAAGGCGCAAGTGTCTGAAGACAGCAGAGGATTGTCACTCCTTGAAGGGAACTTAAGGACAATATACATTTTGAAGTAGAAGAAATAGCATTAACAGCCAAGATCCTTCTCTCCATTTTTTAAATTGTTGGTGTTCAGACATTTTTTAATTAGTCATCCATCTATCTACAGAAAATAGATTTTGTTCCTCATCTGGGACAACTTAGTTATTGCCATCTTGTTCTTGTCAGTAAAGCACTCAGCTCCCACCAACAACCATTATTTATTACTTCCAGTACTGAAATATATGTGTCAAACTTTGTTTACTACCCTTTGCCTTATTTTTCCTTGCTTCAAGTGAGATGGCTGTGCTATATACACCAGATTATTCCCTTAAATCCCTCGAGGCTTCTTGAAGCCTAAAAGACTCTTACACATCTCCCAATGTATCTTACATGTTTTGATCACATTTAAATTTCTGGATGGGTTGTTGTATGCTGTTTCTGTACTCATTTACATGTTCTAGTCTTAAATGCCTAACAACCATCCTCCTCACAATTAAGAAACAAATACTTACTTTCCTTTCCCTCCTCACACATCTACTTTTATCTTTAGCTCTATTTTTCTCTCTGTGTTTGTTTGTGAAGGAGAGACCCACTTTTCCCACATACACAGAATGAACACTTTACTTTCCAAATACCAACCTGCATCAAGGTTTTTGGTCTTGTTGGTGGTGGATGAAATGGAAACAGAGAGATGAGAGATAAAGTTGATTTTGTGGAGATTTTGCATCTTTTTCAGTCATCTTGTTTTACACTCTTTCATAAATTTTAAAATTCCAAGTAGGCTCATTTCTTGGCACGATTGCTCAGTTCAGCAAACTGAATAATAATTTTGCTACTAGGCTGTACTGATTAATGTGGATTAGTCAAGTGATTAATAATTGTAATGTTTTGCAGGACCAAGCTGCCCTAAACGACTTGGGCTTTGATAGCATTTTACAAGTGGAACTTCCTTAGATGGATGATGTGTAACTTCCTGGATTCCCAAAGCTCAGCAAAGTGGCATGACCTTACCCCTGGGTTCACTCCTCTGTTTTAGTGCCCATAAACCATTTTCAGATGACAATATTTGAACTAAGACCCTTGCTTTTTGTACAGCACTTGGCTGCTATTTCCTCTTCCTCCTAGTTGTTTGTTTCATTCCCCTGGTTGATGTTATCAGACTTATCTCAATGTGAGGTAAAACACGTCCTTTTGCTGAGTCCTATGCTGTTTCTAAAACAAAGACCTGAACTTCTGCTGATCCCGTGGCAGCCCATATAACACAAATAAAAACATCATGTACACAGGCTGGGGTATGTATGTAACAGTTAAATCATTTGTCCAGGATGGAAAACAGACACTTTAATTCTAGTGCTTAAATTTGAAGCACAGACCATTGTATTCCACGATTACATTTACATGCTTCCTCCTGAAGTGGCCACTGAACCAAATCGCTATTTATCATCTATTGTACAAGATTTCCTGACTCTGCTTGTGTTTAGACTCCTGTTTTGCTGATACTGGACTTCACAGTATCGTCAGTCTCCACAGGAGCATATAAAAGCACCAACTATTCCTAAGACTGAATAGCAGGCTCTGTGTTAGGTAATGCATTGGCCGGTAGGCTGCACTTTCTTGCTAATTACAGTGGAAGTTTTCTCTTAAAGAAAACATGGCATAGCAAATGGCATGGAATCAGCTTGCTTTCTAATTGGAGCTTTCTTTCTAATTCTCTCAGTACTAAGTTTCCCCATAAACACATTCTTCTATATTTGGATACTGGATTTAACCCTCATGCAAAATAAGACTTGACACAATGATATATTTATTTGATCTTTTCTAAAGCACCAATTGCAAGCCAAGTAGCATAAAGAGCCAAATGCAAAACAGTAAAAGTGGAAAGCAAAATCTAATAGCATGTTACAATATGCTATACACACAGAATTCAAAAGGGACCTGCCAGCCCCAAAAGATTCAATTCCTGACTAGTTAGAGGAAAGAGAAAAACAAAAGGGTAGCAGATGCAAAAACAAAGGTAGGGAGCCCATAAAACAGTCATGGATAGGCCAACTGAAATAAACAGGGCTTGCAGCTTGCCTTAAAGGCAGCCAGCAAGGGGCTCTGGCAGGGAGTTCCACAACCGAGGACAAGAAAGACTTGCCTTCGGCCTGTGTCTGACTCAGCCCAGGGAGAGAAAGCCATGTCCAACTGCGAGCAACTGCCAGACAGGGACATGGAGTGCAAGGCTGCTGCCCAAGAACCAGGGGATTAAAATTTGAACAGCTACATGGACTGGGCTGTATTTTTTAACATATCGGTTTTCCACCCCAAAGAGGCTCCGGATCAATTTCAAGAGAAACAATTAGGAGCACATTACAGTAGTCTAGCCCAGATGACTGCAGTATGGTCTTTATCCAAGATAAATACGCAAACTGTTCAAATAAGCTGGAACTTCATCACTAGGATGTAGAACCAGGGCCCTTCTTGCTGGGGAAGAAACAATGCTGGTCAATAATACTCCCAACGTATCTTGTACTAACCTGAAAATGTGTCTCTCCACATCCCAGAACACCAGAACACTTCCTGCTTCTTTATTTCAAGCCCATTAAGAAGGCAGCCTCAAGGCATATGGTCTAAGTGTTTTCCCCCGTTTTCCACAGCCTTGTAGACATTGTGGTATCACCAGTTTTCCTCCTCTGAAACATGTCTACTGGAGACATATGCTACGTGCCTGCAAATATACTGCAGACCTCCTGTAAGCAAGCACAGCTCAGTGCAGACAAAATGAAAATATCACATATTGCGATGTCTCCAGCCAGCTAATGGAACTGCAACCTTGAACTCCCCTGATAACTTACATCCCACATAAAGACAGGGGGAAAAAAAAGAGAGATGCAATGGAAGACTGCCTTGTGGAAAAAAGCAAATACTCATCTTGGAATAAGGCATTACCCATTTGGTCCAATCATTTAATTGCTCTTGGCCAGATGCCAGTCTTGGGTTGGCTCCTTGGATACCTGTCAGGGTCTGCAGTCATGGGACGGGAGCCCTCACCCCCAACACGGACACAGTGGCAGCTTGAGGAGCAAAGAGCTGGGGAGTGAAGGGTACACTAAGAGCATCCTGACCATCCGGAGGAGCCAGTAACAGCTGTTCCTGCCGAGCTACAGTCCCAACACAGGGTCACTTCAAAAAATTGGTAATCTGGGAAGAATCATGCTGTGGACTGGATCTGGCTTGCAGGACATTATTTGGACTACTCTGTATCAACTCCAAAACAAAAGCTCTTCTCTGGCTTTTACTGTGGCAGAAAAAAAAGGTCTGTTTTGTGGCTTTTTATCTCATGGGCATAATCCCAATAAAAACAATCTGAAATGCAATCAAGACAATTATTTTTTTTATTCCTTCTGATCCTAACATGACTGCAAAGGAGACCGATAACCTTCCGGTCTGATCTTCATCTTCCTGGCAAAAAGAAATATGAACAACATCAGACAATTGCTGACTTTGTACCAATGTGCAGGCAGCCTATACTAACCAGGCAGCCTGTAACAGGAAACATTTCCAGGAATTTTACATGTGTTTTTATTACGGTAGGATCTGTTTTCTTCATTTTATTCAGCCTTGAGCTGGGATTTTAGAAGGCACTGGTATAACATTCTCTCTGCCGCTTAGAGGGTGGGATGGCTGAAGAAAGGCTGCATTCTCCCCAGATTTTCTACATAACTACTTGGCTTTTGTTCCTTGGCTCTAAAGTCTGCTACTTTAGCCCAGGTTTATCATCTCCATATTGGACCATTTTATTTCCACAGAAAACTTCTAGATCTTTGTTGCTATTTGATAAAAATTACTGTCTTGGAAATATTCTAATTTGCTGATTTCCTTCTCAAACTAAAAACTGCATTCCTCTGAAGAGGCAGTTTGTGCCACCTCAGATTCTCTTATGTGAGGGAAAGAGAATATGTGACCCTGTCTTAGATTTATTATGAGCTCCTACCCATATTACATGAAGATTTTAACCCTAAGTGATCGTTTTCATAAGCTCAACTAAACTCATCCCTTTCCTCATGCATTTAATTGCAAAAAAAATCTAATATTCTGTATGTTGCAGGCATGATGTACTGGTGATGTACTGAACAAAATGAGGAAATTTCTAGCAATATATTTATATAAAGGAAATATTACCAGACGCATCCAACAGATACAGAAGAGGATTAGCAGAAAAAGAACTGGCTAACCTTTTGAACACTAGGCTGTTAAATTTAACCTATATTAACAAATACACTAAAACCCAAAGTCTCAGAAAAAAATCCTGGCCCTGCTGAAGCCAATGGAATTTTTGCTATTAACTTTTAATGGGACAAGCATTTTAGCTCTTGTCTGGATCTGGTTAGAAGTAGGGTTTAAGAAAATCAGACTTATTGCCTGGGAGTCTAGTGGTAATATTCAAAACGAATGAGCTATATTACTTGGGTTCATGAGGAAAATACAAAGTGAAAATTATGGTAACTTTTCAAGGTTTATTAACTCAAGTCCCATAGCCTCGAGGGGATATTTCCATCTGCCCCATTTATATGCTACCATGACAGTTCTTGCTCTTCAGTAAGTTACATTAAAAAAAAGCCTTTGTAGGATTTCTTTAACTTCCCACAGACAAGTATTTTCAGCAAAATCATACTGCGATTTCATTTTAAAACAACTACTTCTAAACCATTTTTTAACCAAGTACAAATACTTTAACTTGGATATACAAAATGCACTCAGAAGTGACTATATGGAAAGATAACATATATATGAAAAATAATGTGAATGTGTAATTTTATATATACATAAAAATAAATAAAGGTCTATCCAAAAAGAAAGCTTTTCCTTCCTCCACAAAGACCCTAGGATGTACATTACATCTTTAAATAATTCTGTTAAAAAATAAACAAACTCATATTTCTGAAGTCACTCTTTCAGAAAAGCCTGCAAGGTTAACCGAGCCACAGCTTGCATTCCAAACATGAGAGCTCCTCCCAGGGAGCACACTGCTCCTGGCTCTGTCCCTGTTAGCCGGCTGACTGGCTGGAGGTACCTCGCAGGGTACCACTGCAGCACAACTCTCAGCTGGCCCAGCAGGATGATAAAGGAAATGCAGATGTGAAAACAACATTTTTGATGGCACTGATGGCCAAATTTTGCCTCTCCCATGGTTCAGATAAAATGAGACACAGAGTGGTTCATTACATAGTAGGACATCAGTGTGTTCAGGTGTAGGTAGAATAACTCCTTAGACTGCTCTTAGTGGCCTTGTCACGGGCACAAGAAGTACTTGCACATGGTCTGTAAAGAGCTGCTTGATCACATGGCATGGCTCCCCACTTCCAGATGTAACTGCCTTGAAGACTAACCAGCATGCATTGTTTTGCTAATCCTACATTTCCTTATTAAGAGTTGCTACAAACATTTATGGAGTCATGAAAGGCAGATAGATGGCTTGCAAAAGGATCAGAATGATTCCTGTGTACTCTCCACTTTATGAACTTAGTGAAGTCCTGTTTTATAGCCAACTCTGGAAAACATTCAGATGTGTCTCTACTTCCTCTCATCTTTTCACCATTGCCCTACACATTGACTAAGCTCACAGTGCCAAGAGGATCAAATTGTTTTGGTCAAGTTTTCAACACTAAATATTGAAAATTTCCTGTACTCCTGTACTCCTAATCAAGAGTTCTTTGGCAAGAACTAATTTGTCATTTTCTACTGCAAAAAGTGCTGATCTACCATCTGAGTCATATTATCAACATTTTTTTTTTTTTGGAATGAGGTGTTCAGTTGTTCAGAATTTGCCCTTTTATGGATTATTAACAGTGCATGTGACTTCCTGAAATAAATACTAATGCTTTGTTTGTTAGCCTAATCAATTTCTAACTAAGAACCAATTTGTCTGAAACTCTGCTGACAACAGTTTTATTTTCTCTACCAAATTATAGACTTGCATAGTTAAGCACACAATTAAAAAAAAAAAAAAAAAAAAAAAAAAAAAAAAAAAAACAAAAAAAAAAACTACCAAAACCTTACTGGGTTTCACTGAGGCCCTCAGTCATCACACTCATTGGATGTGGTAGGCAACAGTTTATTTTTCAGAGTTTTACACAGTTTTTGCCCTATTTATTTGTAGGATGTAGTTTAAAGCATTCTTAAATATACGATGCAAGATTGTTCCTACAAAAGATGTGTCTCTGACAGGCTTGTTACTTTGTGCTCACAGATTTTTGAGAGATGTATGGTAACATCAAGAATTAGTCTACATTAGTCTTGTATCAGTGTAAACTCAACGTCAAATATGTTACTTTTGTCAGATGTCAGTGTGAGACCTGTGAGATCAGATTTGGTATACAAAGATGACTTTCCATTTTGTAAAGCTGTCTGAAAAGTTACTAGTTCTTATAGATGTGTAGTTCTTTTAAAAATGGTTGCTGAGCCCTTCAGAAACATTTAATCAATATATATATTTAACCACTGTAGTGATTATTATTATCAACATCAGTGGCAATGAGTTGATGATTTTGTATAGGTTTGGCTCTTCTCTCCCCATTTCCATTTACAGCTGCCAAACTGCCTGCTCTGTTTCTTATGTAAAATTGCAGATGTCTTCTTATTAATCAAGAGCCTAATACACTCCAGATGAATAAACAACTTCAGCACTACAGCATGTACCTCATTTTTAAACCCAGGATTTATTGGAGCAGCCTGTTCCAAGATCTCTTCACTTAAAAAAAAAGATGGTTTATTGTTCCTCGTTTCTACAGCCAGGGTCTAATAAATGGGCTAAAACTATGTCTTTGCCCCTTTGCAACCTAGTACTCAAAGAGATTTCCAACCCTAGCGTGTAGCATTATCCAAATCCTTTGAAACCATAAGTAGTTGCTCAAACTCAATCATCCAAATACAGGAGACTTCATATGGAATGAAGGGTCAGGCAATCCCTCAGCCAGCAGTGCCTGGGCTGCGGTGGTGGATGCTCACTGCACCCCACCATACAGGACAGGGACTGAGCTGCTTTTGTTCAATGACCATTAGCAAGGAGATTTTCCAACATTCCCCTTCCATCATGAAAGAAAATAACAGTTCAGGGGAACTCATGTAGTTCCCTATCAATTCACTGACATTGCCTGTTCCAATATTTTGCTGCAGACTTAGCCTGTAACCCTATTAATCAAAATTGGTTTAAATATTTTTATTTAAAATTAAATTCTTCCACAGCCAAAACTGTTCTGTGTACTTTAATTTACATTCTCTAAATTGGAGAAAAACAGATCCTTTCTTTGTAATCATGTAGAAACAGGAAAAGGAAATAATAATTAAGGTTTTAAAGCATATATTAACTCATGGATTGCTAATTTTTTAAATTATTGTTTCAAAATATTGGCACCCTCCTTAGAACTTCCAGATTACTAATGTGCTTGCTAATATTGAACTGCTAAGGGTGGTTCTATTAATAAGATGTATGTATATAGAAAGCTGGAAAAAAAGTAAAGGTTATAATATTAGCATACCTTACTCATTTTTAATTAAAGAATTAAAAAGCCCAGTCTTTGGGGGGTTTGGGAAAATAGTGTAGCCAAATGAGACCAATTAACTTCATTAGCTTCTGCAAATACCTACTTTTCCGGCACATTTCTATTTTTCCATCTGCTTCACAACTACACATGTCTACAAATTAACATTTTATTTATGATTTAAGGTTCCAGTTCATAAAAATTAGGCATTCATTGCACACAGCTTCCTGTATTTATTGAAAAAATCACTAGATTATACGTCTTTTACTCTTTGCTCTATTTTTTCCTCTGAATGAAAAAGGCATACAGCTTGCAACTGTAAAACAGCCCCAGACCAAATCAGGGTTGAATGTTCAAAGTGGAAAGACTGTTACTTCAATAGGAACTGCACGAACATATATTTTTAAAATGAAAGTTGAAAGAATTCAGGACAAGGGATATGATTAAAGTGTCTTTAAAATGTCCTATTGTCACTTCTGAGTTGCACAAAGATTTTCTTGAGCCAATTGTTATAGGTTAGGAATCAGGTAAGCCTTATCACATGCAGCATCAATTTTTCTCATCTTGTTTTCAACCATTCAGCATGCTGCACAGAATGGTCCACCAAACCTCCTGCACCTTGCTCTTAGGAAGAGTTTTGCAACGGTTATTAATGTTTATAAAAAAAGTAAATCATTACTGTTATTTAGGAGTAAAGAAAATACATTTACAGCTTGGATATCAACTAAACCCACTAATTTATCTCAACTTCACCACCATTAAGCATTTTATTTATGATTATTCAGCAACTTCGAGTGTGAGCAGTTTTAATGGATAATGAAGTCTTCTCTAATGAGTCATACTAATAAAATACTTTTAGAAAAAACAATATTTTTATGAGTTGGATGAAGGGAGCAATTAGAGTTGTTTCACATGTCCAGAGAGGAATGGGCACACTCTGCTTCTGATTTTGCTTCTCGTGTAGAAAAGTCAGCAATCATGGTTCAGAAAGGCTGCCCACCACATGAAGAACCAAAAAATGAGAAGGAAATATTAAAGGGGTATTTTAAATTTAAAGTACAATTTCCTGATGTTATTTAGGAGCTGGCCATTTAGTTTTCAGCTACAAAATCATTTTAGTTACTAAACAGTGATCCTCTAGGTGAGGTGAAGCCAGGGAAATCACTTTCTTTCTTAGTTAAAATACTGGGAGAAGAGAATAAAGTGCATTCATGAAACACTTCCACAGAAGGTGCCCAGAACAGCTTCATTTGTAGGGTGAAATCCAATGCCAGTGGCTATATCTAAAACAGTTCCATGCCCAATTTCAGCAGCATGACACCACTCCCACTACTCTAGCCAATGGTGACAGATGGAGGCTCATGACATCTCTGTTCTTTAAGCACGGATGTGATTCCATAGTTAGGAGAGCTGAATCTCACCTGAAATGGCATTACCTATATTTTTATCTCCCTCCCTTCACTGTCTTTGGGATTTCTACCTCGTCAGTTAAAGACTGCCAAAAGCAGGGACAAGGTGCCCTGGTCACTCTGACTCTTGACTGAGGCACTGGCAGCTGAGTCCCCAGCTGGAATAGGAATCACCAGCATGCCAATACAAAAGCCAGAATAGGCCGCAGTACTTGTTAGGAAGGGCTCTTCTGTTTCTCTCAGACATGAAAGTTAGTGGTCTTCTTTACAATTACTTGAATCAGACTGAGCAAGTCGCTCCACTTATCTGCTCAGCTCAGAACACACCATTTTGCTATCCATATGTTGTTCCATAACACATAAAGTTCAAGGCAATAGCAGAGAAGGCTACTTTATTATCATGAAGCTCACCAGCTTCTCTATACACAAATGAATAAATGCATTTACTTCCCTACACTGTCACTGTTCACATTCATGTCATCATCACTACACTACATTTACATGTGTCATCTCAAAAAGCAACCTGCAGAATCTAATGCAAACTCAAACTTCTCGCCGAACTTTAAATTAAGAAGATGACTGCAATCTTCCTGTTCAACAAGGAGAGACAACGAGTGCCCAAATGCCTTTGTGTGCCTCTTGCTTTTATCTTTATCCCTTTTAATGTTCAGAAACTGAACTATATAGGTGTTGGTCTCATGGTTTTGAGGAACATGTTTCCTCCTTCCCAGATGCAGAAACCCTCCCTTTAAATCACTGAATAACAGGCTAAATCAAAAGTCAATCCTCTTCATTTAGGATGCTGAAAACCCTTGCATTTAACTAACTCAAACATAACTCTGTGATCCTGGAAGAAGGACTAACCATCAGAACTCTTATCCAGCATAACCACCAGGACATCTGAGCAAACTGAGAGAATAAACTACAGAAAGTGGAGCTGCTTGGAAGAGACAATTTAGGCATTGCAGAATACCTAGGAAAAATCATTACACTTGTAGCTTGTGACCAAGGATAAAGATTCCATTATTGTCCTCCAAAAGACTTTATAAATCTTGTTAAACAAAGGAAAAAATACATACCATTCACTTATTGCTATGCACAAGGTACACAGATGGGTACCTCTGTTAACATCCTCTTACTCAAAATCAGTACATAAATCCCATTCAGTCAGGCACTGGCTAGTCAGTTGGCTTACTTAACACTTAAACTTTGCATCAGGTTATTAACATTCAAGATGAAAATACTGCAAGTAATAAATATTTATACTGGCTATCTGAAGATATCAAACTGATTTTAAGTAATGGTGTTGATAATAAAGCAGCATGAAATCTGTGTTTATGATGTTCTATGTACAGGACAATGCATTTATTCCTTGTCTGATTTGTGTAAATTCTACAAAGTAAGAAAAGATGAATACAGAAAAGAAACAAAGGCTGGGGAGGTGAGGTGGGTGATAAGAGAAATTCTAAGTTATTGGAAAGCAGATGTAAGCACACTGGTAAATATATTTTTTTTCCCACAGACAGATTTCACAGCTGGGATTTAGATGATTTCCTATTCAATTTTTTGCCCATCAGCAAGAAGATGGTGGTATGATAGAAATGTCAAACCAAACCTCTCTCAAATGGATCCATTCCACCCACGCTTTAATGCCAATTCTCTCCTCATGCCTCTGTATTTCCCACTTCTGCCTCAAAACAAATTTGCACTGCTTTTTCCAAATTGGTCTTTTGAATGGAAAGGAATTAAGAAAATTAAGAGCTACAATAGTAAAAGGCAAAATATACAATGTAAACATTCATTTGCCCCTGGAATATTTGGGAAAGGATATAAAACATATGCAAATCAAGTATATTAACAAGCACCTTCATTTAACATAGCTGTTCATGGAAGCCCCTTGGATCCATACACTCTTGATACCCATCTTTCTTCTCACACCCTCCTGAATGATGAAGTGAATGCTATATAATAAAATCCACATGGGAGCCCAGAATACATGCTTTTCTCCTCCACTCCCCCCAATTTTAAGTTATATACACTTTTCAATCCATTTCTCCCTAGCTTTTCAGCTCTGTGATTACAAACCTTCATCTTACAACTCTGTCATATTCTTCCCGCTAACTTCCATCCCCCACCCTCCCTTTTTTTTTTTCAAGTACCCCCAAAGGTATATAATAGAATGGTAGCACACATTAAAAAGTGGTTAAAAGAACTGTATTAGCACAATGAAAACTCCACATAAATGTTATGCAAATTTGTTATGAATCAAACCTGCAGTGCAAATTTACTACTTTGCCGAATGATTATAAAATAGCGATTTGTCTTGTATACATTTTTAATGTATTCCAAACCACTTATATTAGATTGTCTGTTTCTGTTAGTCAGATCATTCAAATTTTTAAGTGCAAAGTAAATATAAAGTGCTACATTTTTAATAATATGCAATCACACCACATACTTTTCTTGCTTTCTACCTCCACTGTGGTCCAGGAACACATAATAGCTGTTTTTTCCCTAGTTATCTAATCATTATACTAAATGTGAACCTGTTTGCTATTACTTTAACATTTTACAATTATCATTGCAAGAGCTACTTTCAGTGTTCTAGGAACAACTGTGAATCTTAGGAGCTAATGGCGTACAGCTCTTTAAATTCAATGTTTTGTATGTGCATACAAAAAGGAAAAAGAGAAAACGCGTTTTAATATTTTTGCTTAGTTGTATACAAAATTACATGCATCTGGAACACAAACATAAGTGTATTAACTGTATACCTACTACTTAAATTCTATTTTCTGTTCAGCTCCTGCATTTGGTGATTTTTAAGTGGGCAAGGCTAGTTCCATTGCAATTATTCTGCTTCTCTGTCCCTAAAAATAACCAATGCACACCTGTGCACTGCACTTCTTATTGCTCACCACGCTTTTCCTTTGTCAAATAAGACAATAATGGAGGAATTATGAACTGCACTTCCTTACAACTCATGGTGGCCCCAATAAGTGCCAAACTGGCCAAAACTGAGAAATAAGTTCTGCTTTTTCTTCATTAAAATAGGCTGAAGTTCCTTTTATTGTATTAAAAAAAAATGTAGTTGCATAAGCTCTTCTGAAATAAGCTTCTCAAAATACATATAACAATTGAACCCCACTGTTTCTCACCTTTTAAACACAAAACACTACAGTGGTAGTTTCATACAGTGCTAAACGTTATCACCTACAGGGCTATTACAATATATAATCTATGTTAACATTGTCACAGAACACATGCATATTTTACAGCAAAAGAGGAAGGAGAATGTGAGATAAACTATCAAGGTTAAATGACACAGGTTTGGATTTGTTTTGGCCGAATGTTAATCCCAAGTAGAAGCAAAATGCAGGAGCTCCCATTTCATATTAAAAGACGAAGAAAAGGTTTCTGGGAAAATCATTTGGATCCATGAACTATCACATTGTCACAGGACTAATTAAAGAGAGTAATGCTGTAGGATACTAAAAGATTTGATCCCATCAGCATTCATCCCAAAGTGGATTGGACCCCATCCCTGGAATTTTCCAAAGGCAAGTTAACAAAAAAATCAGGGATTGTCTACACATGCATGATCTAGTCTCATGGAAGGACCTTTCTTTAGGATGAGATGCTTTCTTTAGGATCTTCCAGCCCTATTATTCTTTGACTTCAGTCCTGACCTATTTCTTCAAGACATCAAAAATGATGTTTTAGTAAGGGGAAAAAATTTGGCACAGAAAACAGAAAAAGAAAAGGAATGTGCTTTGTGCACATGGTATATACTAGGAGTTCTGAAGGAATTTGGGTATAGAGAGTTAAGCTACCTAGAGAACAGACAGTTTCAAAAACAGTAAAAACTTACCACCTCATCAATAAGCCTGGGAAATGCAAACTTGTGAGCCTTATTTTCTATGAAAAAAGGTGTTTGAACTGAGAAATGCAAGCAGTCATAGGGTGGTAGGTCACTGAGGAAAAGGAGATAAAGGTCACTTTGAAAACAACTGTTTGATATGCTCTTGTCCCTTAAGACTCGAAGACAGCACAACTCATTTAGCAGAGAGATGAACATATGCAATTGCATAATGAATATTATTTTTTAGCTTGGAAAAGTCTCAAACAGGTGACTAAGAGAAGAAAAAGTATCTTCCCTTAGTAACCTCCTGAGCCACCCAGTCAACCATGAAAGAGCTCTTGTCGCAGGTTTAAGAGTAGCAAACAGGTTTTATTAATTTGAGTGTGCTGGCTAGGTTTTGGAGTTTTTTTTGAAATGGCACTGGAGAGGTAAAACTGACAGTAGCTCTCAGCAAGATGGACAAAAAAAAGACTACTTTGGGTATCAGGAAAGAGAAATTCAAGTGACCTCACCTCCCTGAACATCACCTTCAACACACATAGAACATAAAAGGGAGTACACCCATCTACAATGCCCTATACAACACTGCAATAGTAATGTGGGCCTTTCAAACTTTTATAGTATTTTAAGCTTTCAGTACAGCTTACAGTATTTTAAGCTTCACTATTGGAAGACTGAAAATGTAGCAGTGTTGTATGTCAGGTTATATAGAGCCATGTGGCAGACAACTGCTTTGTCCCAGAGTCTCTGTCCCTTGACAACCCAATCTGAGAAGATTTCACAGGAGGAAGCTGGTTGTTCATTTCAGTCCTCAGGCACAAATGAGAGGACAATCCTTACCATGCTCTTTGGCAAACACTTCCTGACATTACTTACACACACAAGCTAGTGGCTTGCAGACTTTGGGGTGGAGGTTGCTGTGGCACAAAGAAGCTGCTGGTGAAGACCCTGCAAGTCTGCAAACCTGACTATGATGCTCAAATTGAACTTTTGAGAACAGTCTTACTTCTTTCATCACCTCATGTGAGTCTTGAGGTTATCCCAATTCTCTCTGAATATGCTGCGTTGTCCAACACATTTACTATCTCCTAGATTACATAGCAGAGACAAAAACTTCCAGAATGTTCTTCAAGAATCTATATAATGAACCCCATATTAAGGTGCTTATAATTCAGGTGTTTCATTCCCAAGGAGCTAAATCTTGATTTAGTCACTTCTTAGCATGTCAGAAGTATAGCTCTTTCTTTCCTTACTGTTCTTATTAGATAAATATGTTTCAGTACTTACCTGTACTAAGCACAAGATGAAAATTCCAATGTAAACCCACACTTGGGAAAGTAGGAGCAATAATAAAACCTAGTTTCTATGTATCATACCTTGCTTAATAACACTTTGTGTGTATTTTCATCAGCATATACCAAGAGCTTTTTAACAAGGAGGACAGTATCATTAACCCCATTTTACAAATGAGGGAGCTGAGGCACAGAGCTGTGATTTACCCAGGAAGCAAACTGCCAAATACCACATTCCATCACTTTTGCCACAGGAGGTCTCATCACAGACACCTCTGTTCTTCTTGCATGTTTTGTTTGAGAGCCATGGCTGAGGCAGCCCTCAGAACAAAATCCAAGCAGCCACAGCAGTGTGTCTCTCTATTGCATGGTACATAGGAAGACTGGGCATGAATGGAGACATCAATACCTCCAGAAGATGGGCTAGTTAGCAAAGAATCTTGTCATATGCAGATGCTGACAGTGCTTCTCCAGTACTCTCTCCAAGAGGACAGAGGTGGCCCTCAATCCAGCCCTGGCCCAAGCTGGCAGGGTCACACTGAGCAGAGCTGTTGGCTACATTTCCAGAAGCAGTGTATCTCTGTTGGTAGGACCTGCCCAAGGCTAATAAAACCTTGCCTATCACTAGCTTGGCCCCATGCCACCTTGACATGACTAGATTGCTCTGGGTTCTAGGGGCAACCAGGGCTGCCACTACATGCTGCTCCTCACACAAGCAAGGCCTGCCCGAGGGGAGCCCAGAAAGACATCTGAGCAAAGCTCATAAAATGCTGCATCGGGTTTCATCATCAGTGCACACATCTGAAACGTACACTGTCTGGTCTGACTCCCCATTTTCAGCTGAGGATGTCAGCCTTACCAGCAGACCCTAGAAAGGTTCAGCCTGCTCCGGTAAGCATTTAAGAAAAGAATGGACAAAAAAACCAAAAAACCCATGTACATCACACAGAACAGTATTCAATCACGGAAGTGACCAGTCTAGTCAGGTTCAGTTGAAAGACACAACCCTAGGCCTGAAAAGCCCATGAGCACCTGAAGATATGTTTGGAAGCCTCAGGAGGTCCAGTAGACTCTCTCTTCAGACACTTACACCACCCTAAGACTCAAACACAACATTTCAGTATCTCACGTGCTTATTCTTTTTGTTAGCAAAGTTAAAGAGTGGCACTACTCCCTCTCTCCTTCCTCCTGCACAAAAAATTGAACACTAGACAAAAAACTGAATGCTAGACAAATAATAACTGATGATGAATTATTCTCTGAAGCATTTTATTAACACTGCTTTGTGACCGCTTTTCCAGTCACTGAAGCTACAAGACCATGCATAGCCTGGTACTTTAAAACATACACAGTCTGCTGAAAAAACTATTCATCCAGCCATACAAGCCCCAGAAGGTCCTTGAACTGATGAAATAAGCACTGAGGTTAAGGCAGACACTACCAATACTCAAACCTCCAGCTCACAGTTGTAACAATAACCATTAGGATTTTGAAGCAGCTTTGTCCAACTACCTCTTGCATAAATATGAGTTTGTGACCAGTTTATCCATAAACATCAACCCATTTGGCATCACCATATCCCTTCCATGCTGCCACTGAGAAAGCAATCACAGACAGCTCTTCTGTTTTATGGCCTCAACAGGAAATTGTGGTTTTGCTACATTCAGGGTTTCTTGTACTCTTTTGCACTCTAAGAATTGTGTTTGATTTCATATACAAATCAAAATGCTTCCAAGTATAATTCTGACTAGTTAGCAAGTAAAAAATATAGAAAATTTCTCAAGTTGGAGAGGTCACTACCAGACTTAACCACATGAAAACTTCACTTGGCTAACAGGGGAAAATAAATCTATTCTAATATTTGATTAGCAGGACAGGACTCATAAATGTAACAACTATTCTGGTGTCTCTGGTAATTGAAGTGAGCAAGCTGAGTTAAGCCTAGTAAATTAATTTCATTTGTGATTATGTAGCTAAATCAGTCTCTCAATACAGGTACCAAATAAAAAAGGTTAAAAAAAATCTCCCTAACCCTTAGCACAATAATTTCTGATAATGCAAACTTGAAAAAAGGGATTTGCACTGAAATAAAAATAATTGCTGGTAAAAACCAAAGAGACTGTAAGATAAGGAGACAATGACATCTTTAACTAGGACTCACAAATACCTCTGACTATAACATTTTTTTTCAGCTCTATATTACTTTGCCAGATTTTAACTATTTGGGCTGGAATTTTTCATACTAGATATCGGTCTCAGGATTTGCCTACACTGGGGTTTTTGGAAAGTCCACTCAAAGTCAGCTCAAGTGCCTCTTAGAAGTCTGGAAAACATGTCATCTTTTTCAGGAAAAAGAAAAAAAAAAAGTCTGAAGACATTTAACAGAGATGTTGTGGATACTACATCCTCACAGAAAGTACGTAAAATTTGGCTGTACAATCAGTCTGCTATCAGCCTTTAACTGTTCTTAAGAAAAACAGTGCTGGTCTGACTGAATTAATACACACAGAAACCCCACTGCACATTCAATAAAGATTTGTTAGCATTTGGTAGCTAAGCTGCTATGGATTCCTCGGTAAACACGTCACAAATCTGGACAAGACCTTCTTTACCACTCTTGCTTACAAGGACCATGGTGATGTGCTAGACAGATAAATGAACCCAGGCAAAAAAAAAAAAAAA
>WEIU01001410.1:141543-176680 GCA_013389925.1 Aegithalos caudatus
AAAATCTCGTATTTGTCTGACAGTTCCTGCTGCTGGCACACAGGGAGGACAGAGGACAAGAAGGAAGGAAACTGCTTTACCATAAAGTATAAATGGAAGGTCTGAGGTGTCATGAACATACAAAGTGCTAATGAAGAATACATTTCAAAAAACCCAGCCCCTTACTCTGAGCAGCATTCCTTTAATAAAGGTGACTCAGTTCCCCATGAGTAAAATGGGAATTATAATGGCACCTCACTTCGTACGATAGAGAATATTTGCAGATCAGTCAACAACTATCATGAGTGCAACACAAAAACCCATGAAGAAATGAGTTAATCTGACTTAAGTGCCAGGCTTCTGTTGCAAGGAATAAGTATGGCACAGGGCCACATACTAAACAAGGAAAATAAAACATAAGCTGCTTATTTTGTGGTACTCTTCATCCTGTTCAACAAAAGTATAAGAAGTCCTGCACGAAGAGGAAAAACTCAACACATGCAAACACACAGACATACAGGGAATTAATTGAGGTAGAGCAAAACATGTATATGCACATTACTACTAAGGATGCAGGTGCTCTTTTAAGTGAGAATTTTAATTACACAAATATGAGAGGAAACTGTTGCAATATATGTTATATTTGCAACAGCAGAATCCTGTGGAGTAGTCTTAGCAAATAAATAGATGTTTATTTTTTCTTGAGATTACACATAAAATTCTTCAGGCTTCCCATTGACATAATTTCAATACAAAGTAGGACAAGGCACAATGGACAGATGGGAGGGCTATCTGCTCCACAGATTTGTAACATTTGGAAGTCTATTGTGGAACTTAAGAAGGAACCTTGAGAATGAACACTGTGTGCTGCATATTAAACATTTAAATCTAGCTCAGACCATAAGTATTTAAATATGTTGGTATCTCTGCTGTTAATAAACCCTCCATCTAATAAGACAAAGGAAGAAAGGGGAATACCAAGAGGGACATAGCCAGAGAGAGACCAAGGTAATGGATTACACCTAAAACTAAACTAAATCTTCTGCCAATAGAATACTATCC
Source organism: Aegithalos caudatus (assembly GCA_013389925.1). Taxonomy (NCBI): domain Eukaryota; kingdom Metazoa; phylum Chordata; class Aves; order Passeriformes; family Aegithalidae; genus Aegithalos; species Aegithalos caudatus. The sequence goes on from WEIU01001410.1 coordinate 142,585, forward strand.
AAGAAAAAGCCTGCAATACTGAAGTCATTGAAGAACTGAAAAGATCATACTGACTTATACAGTGGAGCATATATTTTGCAAAATTGCCAGCTCCTACAGTGATAAAATTAGTACAAACAGGATGAACATTAAGATTCCTTCTGACCTTAAAGTAAGATTTTCAGAGAGTGCACTTTTCAGGTTTCCTTACATACATGCATTATTTAAAAGATTACAGGAATACACACTTATAAAGATATTATTTACCTTTTTTCTCCTTCTGGCCTAAGAGATATTCTGCAATCAGGGCAACCACAAAGTACTGCACTAAATTCTATCCTCTTAAATTAATGAGACAACCAGCACAGGAAGATTAAAACTTATGACCAGGCAGAAGGAGACACGACAACCTCAGTAAATATTTAAGCCATTTGCCTGATCAACCATTTTAGCAACTGTTTCCCTACTGCTAATGCTCACATGCCATTGCACACGTGTACATAAGCACACACACAAATGTAGCTGAGGTTTCTTTGAAGTACTGTACTAATTTCCAAGCCTCATGCATCGTTGTGATTTAATCCTATCTTCTATTGTTGTTTTAAGGGAAAAAAAAAAAATTAAAGAGAAAGGAAAAAGACAGGTTTGATTCTAGTCAGCTTGTGCTGCTGCCTAAAAGGGCAAAGGGTCACAGCAACAAGTGAGGATCACAGGCTGGGTGACTGAAGATCACCCATATTGTGGAGCTGGGAAGCTGAACCTCTCCGAGCCCTCCTTCTGCCACTTTGCCCTTCTCTTCGACACGCACTGCAAACACGCAGTGATCCATGAAGAAAGAGGCAGTAGAATGAAAGGAAGGTGAAGAATTGACAGCATCTGCTAGAGGATGTCCACAGAAACTGCTGCTGAGTGGTGAAGGTGTGCAAAGGCTGGCATTCAGCCATAGGCTTCCAGTGGCAGAACAAAGTCCTTTTGAGGGGAATAAAATTAGAGCAAGAGTGCTCTAATTTTAATGCTTGGAGTGGGGGAAATTTGCCTTCAGTATCACGTCTGCATGCACAGACTGCACTTTTACTCTTTGTAATTCTCAGGAACAACACTGTACAGCAATCCACTTAATTGCCCTGGATTCAGCAGCTCTCCACCCATGTCAATCATGTCATCCAACACACACCATCTCACACACACTATCTCTCTTCCTCTGCTCCACAGACAAGAAAAAAAATACTAATTTAAAGCATATCAAAACACACTTTTATAATGTATAAAGATAATACCCAATGGACTCCTGAGAGATACATGAAATTAATCCCAGTTGTGAAGGCCTTGATATTAGCTCTTCACTCCTGGGATGAATTTAAAATCCCACAAAAGCCCATGATTTATTTCCTTCCTACACAACAGCAACAAACACTCCCATAATTTTTAAGTAATGTAAAATATCACTTTAAAGCTGTTCATACACTTCTGAGAGAGAGAGAGAGAGAGAGAGAGAGAGAGAGAGAAAGAAGGGAAGAATTAGTTGGTTTGTGGGGTGAGCATTTAAGGGTCCATTCTACCTGCACAATTCCCCTAAATGTTATGCTTATGAATTGAACAAACAGGGTGAAGAATTGTTGGCACAAAAACTGCCTTTCATGCACCTCCTTTATGTTTTAACATGCAGTGCCTGTTCTAACGGCTAGTTAAAGGTTTTATAAAATAATGTTTTTCTATCTCAAATTTGCGCATCGAGTAGATGTGTTTATCACAGTGTCTTTCTGGTTATAAGGTTTTAACTCACTACCCAGTATGAAGCTTCTTCAAGGATGTTTGCAAGACACCTAACACTATGTTTGGTGGAGGGAGGGAACTCTGTCAAAACCAAGTTAACTTTCCCACATTTTCATAAAGTTCTTCACTTAAAGGCAGTTGTGATATGACAATTTTAAAAATTATTTGTACTAGATATGGAGTGCAATCATAATTCCATGATCAGTCTCTTGCAAACCTATTTAGCTGACACATTCAGGGTGTGATTCCAAAAATTTCTGGGCTTACAAGACTACATCTTATCATTTATACCTCTGCAACTCTGTGACATTCACAATTCATTGGTACTGTCAGAGAGCTTGAGTTACCACTCTGTATGACATCACAAGAGTTTGCCACAGTAGCCAAGTATGTAAAAAAAGGCAAAGAGAAGAGAAAGAACTAAGTATTAAGCAAGCATAATAGATAAGAGCTTAAGTTTTAGAAAAAAATACATCCAATATTTCAATTTTGTAGTGTTTTATTGCTCTAAGGTAAGTAACATTAATATTAATGGAACAGAGGGTTTTCTCCTAACTTCTCAAACTTTGTTACAGGATGGGATGAAGCTATGAAAATCATTCTTAGGTTGAACCTATCTAACTTCTAATTTATTCTGAAAATTGTACAAAACCAAAACATAATTCCTTACCTCTGTATTTTAGAAAATTATAGTGTTCAAGTCAGTAAGCAATGCACAACTACAAATACAACAGCATCATGGCAAAAATAAAACACTGTAATCAATAGAAATTTGTGCTAAAATGGATGCAAGAGGCACTCAAAAACACAAAGTCAGTCACTTGAATTTTCTTCTATTGTGAGGCTTTCTGCAGAGCACTTAAAAATTTCAGCCCTTAATAAAAATCCATAGTTCTGCTTTTATGATTTTAAGTCACTGCTGAATGCTAGTATCAGAATTAAAAAGAAAAAAGGTAAGGCAAGTTATTCAACTGAGAAGTTTCACAAAAACTTAAACATTCACAATAATTTTCTTTTCTTTTCAAAGAGAGGCCTTTTCCTGCCATCAGTTTGCAGGGATTGTATGGCTAAGTCCCACCACAGCTAACACCGATGTGCATGATGCATCTGAAGTGCACAAAGAGGAAAGGAAAAAAATCCTTCCATTTGTTTTACTGACCCACAAAACCCAGCTACAGTTGCAGTGAAATTGAACGGTATCTTGCAATTTCATCCCTTAATTAGGAACCCAGCACATGGCAGAAATCCAGGCCCTAGCTCAGGCTGTTTATCTTTCAATACTTTCAAGTCACTTACTAGCCAAAAAAGAAATTACAATGTGATTTAAAGGGAAATCAGTCAGCTTCCAGGCTCATTCCTTGCCTGCCTCCTCCCTCTTCTTCTTTTCTGATTAAAATGGTTGTAACCATACCATAAGTCTGATCTGTTCATCCCTGCAAACAGCTGTCCCACTATGCTGCAAGAAAAACAACCGTAAAAAATATTGGTTTTGGTTGAACTGCATCCTTTCTTTTATGCTCCCCTTCAAAAATTCCAACAAAGTTTGACAAACATTCTTCAGTTTTTAAAAACTTTGTAGGTTATATTTTAGCAAAGAAACTGTGATGGCTTAAGAATTTCATACGTAGCACTGAGTGCTAAACCTCGGTTGCTGAGCCCCACCTCCCTGTGAGTGCTCCCCACCATCCAACAGCTGCTGTGCCTGTTCTCCAGATGCAATGGGTCAATGCTGAAAGAGATCTTCCTCAAAGCCCCAGCCACTGACTGAGCCCACAATCTGATGTCTCCAGTCCTTCACTTAAGACACCCCTTTTCCTTTTGTGTGATTTATCACCCAGCTCAGACAAGCTGAGTATCCAACTGGAAGATCCCTGGGTAAGAGGTGACACTCCATGCCCACAAAGCAAAGGAGAGAGACTCAGCTGCACTGATTCTTCCTGTTGAAACTGGGACAATGCTGGCTTTCAGCACACTTGATGAAGAAGGTAACAAAACTGTCGCACAGACATCAGACGAACCTGGTGCGTCAGACAGTGAGTTCATCCAAACCACACTACACATAACTTTTCAACTGCAAGTTAAGAGCTTTGCTGCTTTGTTTCCTTAGAAATAGAGCTCGTGATTTTAGATGTATTACAAAATCTGTTATTGTTTTAATTCACTAACATTAAGAACATTTCCAAAAATGGATTTTGATACTCTGTGTTTTCTAAAACATCATAAATATAATAGCAGTTCCAGAGCACTTTGAACGGTGAGTGTAAAATACTCTTCCTCAGTTTTCAAACATAAGGAAGACCTTAAGTATATTTGACAATTCCCAATTAGAAAGATTTGGAATTTGTTCAGGAACAAATGAATAATCTGCTTCTTCAACTGAAGTTAGCAAAGCCTCACACAAAGCCGGGAAAAATTTTTACTAAATGTTTTGACCTTGTTATACAAACACGTGATACAACAATCTAATACAAGTATTCAACAAGATGGTAGGAGCACCTGCTGTCATCTCCCACTCAATATATTTTGACAGATACAAATAATATTCCTGGATCATAAACTAGAACTGTGTGAAGCAGAAATTTCTTATTCTTGCATTATGGATAATACTAAAAACATTATATAATGCAATATGAGGACATTTTGTCTTGGGGTTCTGATGACAAGCCACTTGAGCTACACTTTTTTTTCCTTTATAATGTCACCAAAACTCTCAGTGGAATTATATATAGAATAAATGATAGGTGATGGTGAATTACAAGGCCATAATACATACAGTAAGCACCTAATATAGTTTTATAAATTACAGACTTTTATAGCTTTATATGTTACAGTGTAATGTCACACACTGCAGTGACACAATACTCCATTTCAACACATGATATCACATTTAAGAAAAAAACAGAAAAAGCAGCAGCAGCCCTTATTCTGGTAAAATAAAATTACTTTGGAAGGGTACCGATTTGCCATTTTAAAAGGAGACACAGGGATGAAAATACGTGCCTCGAGGAAGAAGTGTGCCAGACAGTGACCAGCTCTGTTGTTCCTCTACACCACACAAAACAAACGTGTTTGCCTAACAGTAGGCACTGCTGCATGAGAGATCCCAGGCTGGATGCTGCACTCAAGGGATGCGGCAAGGGGTGCTCCACATCATTGAGCAGTGACTTCTCCAGCTGATTAAGAAGCGGCACTGATGGGCTTCACTGGGATTCCCATCCAGAGTTCTTCAACCTGACAGATAACATTGCATTTTGGGGGTCTAAAGGATAATAGTGAAGCGAGGGACTGCAGCTGAGGGAATATTCCACTCCCAGAACTCTGGATTGGGACCACTTCTGAGGCAGGAAATTAAATAATGAATGAAGCCAATGCTATCAGACATCATCCACCTGCCTGTGTATACCCCAGTTGCTAAGTTTTGGATCCATTGGTTAACTGCAACTAAATCTCACTCAGGAAAAAAATCCACATGCTATCAAATTGCTATAAATTCTGAGCAAACAGAGAGCCACTATTTTCTCAGTGCCTTCCTTGAAGATACATACAACTCCAATCATCCTAGATGCAAATCAGCAGACTCTAGGCAACTGACACCATAAGAGGTTGGAGCAGGGGGGTAGGAAAGGACAAGATGAAAAAACCAGTCTCCTCCAGAGTAACCCAAGAACAGGACGTTTACTCCATGTTCCTACCACATTAAGCATCAGAGGATTCCAGCATAAGAAACAAGGCTATAGGAAATCACAAACATAGGCCTGGTTTTTACTGATAAACAGGAATGCCAGACAAGAATGCAAGTGAAAAGGGCACACTGGCTGCCCTTTCACAAGGTAAGTTGTCATGTGCCTGCGGCTCTCTCAGGGCAGCAAACAAGGCATCACTGATGTCTCTCAGACGGTCCTCACAATTAAACTAGTTAAAGATGACAACACAGAGAAGAAGAGAAAAAAGGGGATGATGACAAAACAGAGCCACCTCAAGCGGCACCAGGTGAGATTCAGGTTGGACAACATGAAGAGTTTCTTTATGGAAAGGTTGTTAAACATTGGAATGGACTGCCCAGGGAGGTGATGGAATCATCCACCATCCCTACAAGTGTTCAGAAAAAGATTGAACATGGCCCTTAGTGCCATGGTCTAGTTGACAATGTGGTAATCAGTTAACAGTTGGATTTGATGATCTAGAAGTCTTTTCCAACCTAAATGATTCTGTAATTCTACAACTTTATGTCTCTTTCACCTGAAAATAGAACATGTAGTCCTCACCAGAATGCTGTACATGTTAATGTCAGGATTAAAACAGGAGGACATCACACCATAAGCCTCTGTTTGAGATACCCTCACATCAGCCCCTAGCAATGGCAAAGAGATGTGACACAATCAATGAAATTGAGAAACTTATTTATCAGTCTGAAGGCAGGCACCTGCCCAAGCAGCTTCCCAGGGTGCTGCCACGTTGTAGAAGCCAAAACATGAGACTTTTTCCTTCAACTTGCTCACAGCTGTTATCTGGGAGTTTCAATAAACCAGGAAGTTGCCCACTGCTTACCTTGACAGGCAAAAACACTTCTCCCATACTGCTGTGACCAGTAAATGAGGCTGGAAAAACTGCCAATTGCAGGACCCAGAAATAAACCCTGAGCTTTGCTGGAAGCAGTCCTATCCAGGTGCCCTAACCATACAAACACCTCCCAGTGAAATGGATGGCTGATTCATAAAGGATCAAATAAATGAACCTTAAATTTTCCCATTAGTTGTCACTTTTCCGTCACTAGAAATGTGATGACTCCAAGAGACTAGCCAGTGTTCTGCAAAAAAACTCTATAGTGTACCTCATGTGAAGTGCTATGTTGGGTTTCCAGTTCAGACAACACTTTTAAATTTAATTTTATGGTTTAGAAGTTTCTGCATTGTTCTACATATTGATTCCTTTTATTGTGGAAGCTGTCAATATTCAGAGAAGCTGCTACGAGGCAGAACAGGCTCTAACACATGGGTGAGACAATTGCTTATGACACTGTTATATGATGGGGCTGCTGAAAGCTTTAGTCATTCATACAATACACAGGCTTCATTGAGAAAAGAAACACCACTCTGGTCTGCCAGCACACTGTACAAACAAAACACAGCCTCTGTTCAAACAGGATTTCTCTTTTTCTTTTTTTCAGTTAAAATTTACTCCGTTGACAAAGCAAGCAGTGTGCGCATTTCACAACCACCGTCAGGTGGGAAACGTGGCTAAGTCTTCCTGATAGCATATCTAACCAGCTAAACAGAAATGAAGACTTAATTTGGCTTCTTGAAGTACCTACTTTGAGCCAGGGGTAGACCTCAAATCAAGCACAGGTTATGATATAGCAAATGTGCCAAGCTGAAAAACAACAAGGAGACAAGTACTAAAAAGAAACAAAAAGTAATTGGTGGTTACTTAAATAGTTTGGAATACTAACAACTGAAAAAAAATAGTTTACATATCCTGTGCTTCGCTCCTCTACTTTGATGCAACTGGACTTTTTTGTCCTTTTCTACTAGAAGACAAGGCAAATGACATTGCCTGCCACCACAGAACAGACGTATCACTGTGAAAGTAGCCTCTCTCCCCTGGAAACCTTGCTTGTCTTTCTTTGCTGCCTTCTAAATAGACACTCTGGTTAAGAATACTGGGTTGCACAACTGCGTATTCCTAGTGCATCTGAATCAAACTGAAAGTACTGAGCTGTACTCAACTCCTCTCAATAATCCTGACCACATTTCTCCAGGGTGAAAATCTTAGAAAGGATAAGGAATGACATTATACTCATTTGGAAAGGAGGAAAATGCAACACACTGGCCTGCTAAGAGTGACGCAGTGCATCATGCCACCATGCCAGAGATCAGAGTTCAGACTAGTCTTTTAGTTTTGAGCCTTAAGGGAGACAGGGTATGGCTCAAAAAGAATGTGCTTCGGTGTCTGAGGGAGGGAAACCAGTGCAGCAGCACTCCATCTGGCAGGCCAACTTTGCTCTGAAGTTACACTGAAAAAGAGAAGGACTTTGTGCTCAAGCCTGAGAAAACAAGAAATGTGGCCTCCCCAGGAAACAAATATAAGGTTATGCTGATGCACTATCTGGATCCTTCCTAAGGTGGCAATAGAAAATTTAAAAGTTAAATCGAGTTGTCCATGACATGCTCAACACCATTTAATGGGAAACTCCTGCTGACATTATTCATGAGAGACACATTTCTTACCAATAAAACTAAAATAAATAGAAAAAAAAAATTAAAAATCCCAAAGTACAAAACCTTTCTCTTTTCAATAATGACTGCATAAGAGGACAGATGCATTTTCATGAAAGGCACCACATGGAAGAGAAAATGTCTCCTCTTTTATTTTTAAAAAGGGTGCCAGATGCAAATGTTTCACTGGACGCCTATAAGTACTTAAAATACAAAACACCTTCTTCAAATGCATTAAACACACAGTGAGGCACTTTAAATACACTTGCTTTGTCAGACAGGCAGCTGGCACCACTTTTGTAATGAACAGGACAAACATTCTGTCCAGTGGAAGTGTTACCAAAATATAGCAGGAGGCTCAGCTTGACTTGCACTTACAAATATCAAAAGCAAGTTCTTCTCATTACTTTTCTTGAGGATGAAAAATACTGCCTGGCTCTCATACTCTGGGAAGGAAAAGAATAGTTTAGGTTTTCTTTTTAAATAGGTCTCTCTGCAGAAGGCGCACGCTCTCTCATCTCTGAATGGTACAAACCCCTCCATCCTACCCTTTCCCAAACATGCACTGTTCTGTGGGTGATCAAAAGCTTCCCCTGATCATCAATTATTCTGCCACAGTAACAGAGAGCCTTCAGAGGACAGCAGCCACATGAGCAAAAGCATTAGTTAAAACCACACACGCTATCAAACTTTTCACACCTGCACTTGGTGCAATTAATTTTGCCACCTTATATACATTTCTGGAGGAAAAATGAAAATCACCCAGCAAAATCACCCAGGGAAAGCTAGCCTTTCTGAAAGTGACACGTGTCTTTTGTAAGCTCACAGCATTTAAGGCCACCAAATCCAAATGCAGTGCAGAGTTTGCCTCATTTACTAAGAAGTGCCAGAGGAAAAGATTTCCTGTAGAATGCGGGGAAAATTATTTTTATATTCCCCCAAAACAGAGCAAAATGCCAATTCCACCTGAAACCGTGCTTTAAAATGCTCTCATAATTTCCCTGAGCTGAGAATCACTCACTGTTTATATCCCTTTCCCTTCCTCTAAGGAAGTTAAAAGCAGTGTTTCCAGCAGGCTCCATGCGTGCAGCCACACCTAAAACACAAGGCGATGCCTTCCCCCCCTCCCCCAAATCCATGAGCAGCCACAGCTGGAACTGTTTTGCACGGGCCGGCCGAGCCGTGTGCGAGCGCTCGCTCCTCTTTGTCCGCACACGGCTCCGAGGTAGGGCTGCGTCCCCCGGGACTGCGGGAAACAGCCCAGCCCCGGCTCCCTCCCTGTAGGGCCAGGCGATGCAGTGTCAAAAGCCGGCCACGGAAAGATCTGGAAAAGCAGCCTGAAAGGAGAGAGGCTTTTGCCTTTCTGGGGATGACAAAAAGCACACAGTTGGGTTTCGCGTTTTCCTGCTGTCCTGGAAGCTTGGCAAAATCACGACCGGTATAACATGAATCCTCCTACTGTAACCACAGGGTGCTTTTAAAAATAATTTCTCCCTTGCCCTGCGAAGCATATCTGGGACATGTGCGGGATTGGCCTGGCTTTGGCATGCACATTCTGTCCCCAAGGCAAGGGACAAACGGAGTATGGGGAGCTGAGCACCAGCACTGCACACTCTGAGCAGGAAAAGGCTCAGCCACATCCTGTTGGTCTGGAGCGAGGCAAGCCTGCTCCAGAAAAAGGCACCAACAGAAGTGGGCAGGCAAACTGCAGCATAAGTCAAGTAAGTAACGGTGTGAAAACTGCAAGCAGGAGTACTTCTGAAGGCTAAAACACAGAGTGGGTAAGCACACTCAAGCATCTGAGGGAGAGGGACACGGAAAAAACAAGGATGCACAACAGAAGCAAAATAAACTTTTACATGTAACAGAAACATTCTCAGGATGTGTGTATGCCTGCACATCCACTCACACACGTACACGTCAACTCACTGTTTCAAAAGCCACATCTAAAATTTCATTAAAAAAAGCCCAGCTGCTTCTTTACCCTGACTTTGTCTTTAAGGACTTAGCTAAGCCGAAGGAGTGGCCAGAAAAGAAGAAAAAAAAAAAAAAACCCACTTCAACCCATCTCTCTCAAATTCTTTTATTTCAGCAATGCATTAAGCAATCTCCCTGCAGAGTTATTCTCTTCTTCCTGGTGTGGATAAAGCTCCCCCTGGGGAGCTCTGTAATTTCCAGCTTCTCCGAATTCAGGTATTAGTAAAGACCGCTTGGGGACACGCAACAATATAACTCTACATTTTCAGGCATTCGGAGAGAACCCCCTAAGGGTCCCAAGTTCAAATTTCTGAAATGTAGGCATTGTAAAAGGAACCTCGGGGGACTCCAGCAATAGAAATCTGCTGAATTCAAAGCATTTCCTAAGCCCTGGCAGGAGCCTTTGCTCCCACTGGAGGCTTTTTATAAAACATGTGTTGCTGACATGTTGACAGATTGCTCAGTGAAGTGTTAGGTGCATACACAGGCTGGCCATTTAGGGGGACATCAGTTTACCCTTCATCTCTACCTGAAGCACCATGTTTTATACATTACCCGAGGACAGGCAGAAAACAGACACTCTCCTACAAAGTACAGTATCACTTGGTAAGAGACAAAAACAAAAAAAAAAAAAAAAAAAAGACCCCCACAAAACTAAAGATTTCACATATACATATGAACACACACACAAGGAGAGGAAGAGAGCAAGAGAGAGAGGGGGAGTTGTACAGCATCTTCCAAATATCAAAAAGGTCAGAAAATAAATTAAGTGTACAATACAAGGCCTAGGCTGGAAATTGCCTCCATGTATCAGGCCTGCCACCCCTTTTCTACACAGGCCAGAGCTCCGAGGGTATAATGAGCAAAGGAATTTTCTAATGACAGCTGACTGTTGGGAGGTAATCTGATCAAAGGCCGATATTAAATCCAACTTCTGCTCATATCAGGGTATTAGTGATGTACGACTTAATAACCCAGCAGCTCCAAAAGTGCTGCCGTGGCAACAGGATGGAAATTGGGATAATAATGTATTCATGGTGCTGGCGACCTGGGGCTGCAGTGCGTGCTCTCAGGGGAGGGCACTTCACCCTGAGCCAGACGTGTCTGGGCAAAATCACTTCACAAAGGACAGGAGTTGAATACTGAAGAGCTCTGGCACTGATGAGTGTGTCGATAAGGGGAAGAGTGGAATGAAGTGAAGGGAGGAAAGGAAAAACATTTTCAGCAGAAGAGCTTGAGTGGTGCTTCTCTGAAAAACTGATGGGGCTCAAGAAGCTCTCCCCGACAAGTACAACCAAAATGGATAATTATTAAATGAACATAAAACTACATTCTCTGCAAAGTGCTGAAGGATGGATAGCACCAGCTTACACAAAGTGACAAGATTTTCACATCAGGCTACATCTATCTTCCAGAACTTCCACTGTGTATAAAAGGGCCACTGCCTGCTACCATCAATATCCAAAATTCTTTTAACATTAAACAGCTTTTCAACCTTTTCTGCCCTTAAATCTCTCAAGGAAGAAAATCCAAGAAAAGGTCACGCATCAGCCACACCTTTCAGGGTCTTGTAGCTGCATTTCCTGCATAAATGGAAATCTCCTTCACATTATTCCCCCCACCCTCCCTTTCTACAATCACTAAAGCTATGCATAAAATATCAAAAACACAGTATTTTTTTTTTTCTTTCTGGTAAGTAACCAGAACGAAACTTGGCAGCACAATACAGTCATCTCAGTGCAACTTTACAAATTAATCTAACATCAGTTAAATTAGGAAACAAAGATGGATATATGTATTATTTTAATTTTATTTCTTTTCTAGACAATATTCTGTAGAGAGAGGGTCCTTCTTTCATTCAGACATTATTCAAAGCTACTTTAAAATGCCAGAGTCATTTGGGGGGGTTCTAGTGGCAAGAGTCTGAGGAGCAAACTTCTGTTTGACTGCATTAGGGGAGGGAACTTGGTGTCCATTCATCTGACATTCTTCCTTTCTTGCCCAGGTTTACAAGGCTATCCCCCTTGCATAAATTTACAGCTATTGGAGTCACTAAGAGTCACAGCAGACCCCACTTCTGCTGGAAAGGTGCCGAGGCACTCGCATCAGAGAGGGGCAAAAGGCAGCCAAAAATCCGCCTGTGGCCACTGCGTCCATCTCGCACCACGGATCCCAGGGAAATCCAGCTCTATGCCGTGTCTCTGACATGTGAGGGAGGGGTAGTTTGGAATATCCCTCTCTCTGCCTTCATGTTGCACCTAGTGCACACAACGTACACCCTGTACTCTTAAGCGCCCTTCCTGCCTTTCCTAGTATTACAGATAATTTGCTAGTTTCAGAGTGTACTTATTACAGGACTGTCAGAGGAGTTTTTGTTTCAACAACACGTTAACTTTACTGCACTTATAAAAAACATTATGTGTCCCCTGTGATTCTGTGTGTTTAAGAGCAGCGAAATGTTATTGATCCCAGTGTGACAAATCAAGAGTTAGGTAATGTCTACAAAACTCAATTTTCTGCAAGACATAAAACCCTTTTTATGAAACCCTTCCTTAAGAAATTCAGGAAAAATACACACAAAAAATGAGAGCAGAAAGGTCAGAAACTATTTTTTTTTAATTAATGTAATCCAATTCTAGCCTAATGACAGGCATATGACCACTGAGGCCAATTTAAAGCAATATTTACTCTCACTACTTTAAAACAGTATGTGAAAACTCCAGTTTTCTGAAATCACTTTGATATGATTAAGAATTGTATTTAGAAAGCCCAGAAAACTTAATTCAGTTTCCTTTTGGCAAGCATTCATCACGGAATACACTGTAAGTTTGGATTCAGGCACAGGTTACATAATATGTAAGATTTTCCAGGATTTTAGTTCAAACTGCTTATATATGACCTTCATGTACATTTACAGAATGAGTTGGCTTTAAAAAAAAATCTCACTGATGAAAACATCCCATTCAATTTCTCCTAGAAGCTATACACTTGCCTAAATTCCTTTTTTGTAAACCAGTTTCCTTTTCTCAAAGGCTACATAGAAGTAGTGGTGAAATACTAGGGGAAAAAGGCACTAAAAAGCAGCAGTAACAATTCAGCTGTAATTTGCATGATATCCACATGCATCTATAGAAATTTCAGATATGTATACATATTGGGATTTTTTTCCCCAACTGTTCAGGGACAGTAGGTACTGGTACTGCATTTAATTAACAAGCAAATGTGATGCCCTGCGATGTGAACAATACTGAGCCAATCGCTTATGTTCTTAAAAAACAGATGTATTACATGCACTCTGCTACTCCTGAATACTAGAGAATCCATTTTATATCCTTTTTCCAGCAAACCTGAATCTGTCACAAGCTTTCCCTTGCTCCCTAACCCCTTTTTTCCTTTTTGGTTTTAGCTTCCACCTTAAAATTTGTTTTCCAGATCTGTTGGTAGTTCTCTCCCTATTTCTTTTCTGTCTACTGCATTCATCATTATTCAGCTGCATTATAGCACTTAAAAAAAACATCCCAGCTTTGGAAAAAAAAAAAAAAAAAAAGAAAGGGAAAAAAAAGAAATCATTTGATTTTCATTGCCCTGGAGAGAATTAAATACCCCCAAGGAAAAATTCTGGTACATTCTCTGCACACATTTACATGCAGCCAGTGAAGTAAACATTTCCATAATTGCTCACTTCAGAACACGTTACCCAGTTCCTAGGTACAATAACTGTCAGGAGTCAATGAGGAATAAAGAATTTTCCTGAATCCTTGCACATAACCTGACTAGCATTAATAACTCCACAGTTGTACATAAGTTAAGAAATGGATTACTGCCAGGCAGCAACCTTGCTCTGAACACTTTGGGCACAATGCATTCTTCAAACTATCATTAACAAAATAAATACACGTTTAAAAATCCCTAAAAACTCAATGCTACTGATAACAAAGTATACTTCTCTCCCAATAAAAATCATATAGGACAAACTATAGCTTTTTCTTAACCTTGGAAAATATAGTAGCATATGGCTTCCATTTACTTCCAATTTTCCTTGTACTGTAAGCTTCTTTGGTGAAGTTGTCTTCTATTGCTAAATGACAAAATGAATGATGAAATTCAGTTGCTATGCTAGAAAAACAAAAAACAAACACTGGTGCCTTATCCCAAAGGAAAACTGGACTTCAGTTATGAATCATCCTTACCAGCAAATCTTGGATATCTTAAATAAAAGACTTTATGTACTTATAGAAAAGAAAACAAAACACGATCTAAAAACTTCAGTAGAAAGATCCTCCTTCAGCTCCTTATCATTAGAATCCAAGGCTAGGGAGTACATCAAGAACCTTAAGTGGTTATTTAAATAGAAGTTCCCTGCTATGAGGGACACCAATGAATAGTGCTAACATCAAATCTGCTCAGTTTTTATTGCATATTTGCAGAGCTCTTCATATTGCTGAGACCACAATGAAGAGCCTTGTAAACATGTAATAAAACAAAGCTCATTGGATGTTACAGTATTAACAATTTTTCTACAAAATGAAAGTATATCTGCTTTGTCATCAGACTGGTTTGAAAAGCTCTCATCCATTGTATGGTTACTTAATTCTTTTTTAAAAGATATTTCATCTAGAATCTGCCTAATTGGACTGTGAGGAAAATTCTCCTAATTATTTTTTTTTAATGTGACATTTTAGGTGTTCTTTTTTTTTTTTTTAATGGCTTATCTAGACCATCAAGTTCTGAAGACAATAAAAGTGTAGCTCTGTGTGTTATAAAGTATTTATGATATTTTCAAGGAATTTTTTCACCCAGGCAGAAAATATCCTTTTAATAAGCCCTTTTTACTGCAAGAAGCTATTATTGGTCTCTTCTTTATTGTTGTTTTCATATTTTCAGCATAAACATAATGGGGGGAAAAGGAGGAGAAGAAAACAGTCAGAAGACAGATGCAGACAGCAGAAATGTTATATAATCTGATAAAATAATGAATAAAATTAAAACTGGCTGTCAGACAAAATGAAAAGCAATTTTGCTTACAATTTTCAGTGTCTGTGGAAAAGCAGCCAAATCTATGTACTGCATGCTGTCTGTAGTTTATGGATATACACAATAACCAAAGAGGTACTTTGATTAGAAAGAATGCAACGATGAGCACAGCCTAAAATACTGAATAATGCACTTGAAACAACTTCTCTGAAAGCCTAGAGGAAATGTTTGAAAGCCCTATTAAAGCAGAACTGTGAACTAACAGAAGAACTCATTGGTTACGTATTTAGGAAATGCAGAATAATTCCTACTAGAGACTCCATTAATTAGAACAAATCCTAACTACTGCCTGAGGGCTGCCAGAGACAAGGATTTACTCCCTTCTCTTGCATGAGCAGAAGTCTTACTGGGGTCAAAGGGACTCACACACCAACACTGAATATTTAACCCTCTGCAGATTGTGGTGCAGTCTGCTTTCAAGTTATTAGGTAAATCACAGCCAAACCCAGATGGCAAGTGCCAAGTAAAGGGGAACAATGCAACAGAAATAGGATTTTTCAAAGGAATTTGGTGAAGAGGTAGGTCATCAAAACAAAGCTCTGGAGACTCTCTTACAAATGCCCAACAATAAAATCCCCCTCTAAGACTACGCTTATTTTGCTCCTCTAGCCGAATCCATCTGGAGGAGAAAAAGGATTGTGAAAAATGTATGATCTCTCCTGTCTGAGCACAAGAGTTGAGATGAGGCTTGAGAAGTGACTTATTCTTTTTTGTGAACATTATAGCACTTAAAAAACACCCCAACTTTGCGTGATTCTTTTGCACAATTATTTTCCATGATTCAGGGACTTAACTGGACACCTGGCAGAACCACACAGGATTTAATCCTTCTCTTTGATGCACAGCTTATGAAGTTTTTATGTCTGGCCACTATGTGCCTAAATGTGGGAGAGAAGCTCTCCTCTCACCCTGGATGTCTGGTGGTAGTGTTCCCCCACACCCTGAGAGTCACATAGTAAGGAGTTCAGGAACAAGGCTTTTCCACCAGGTGGGAGGCAACTTTTCTAAGATCTCTTGGAAATTTTCATTTAAAAAATATCCTGTTCCTGCAAGGACATTTCAAGTGACAGCCTCAGTCTCTCATGTGTTTTCCCTCTGGCAGAGCACAGTCATGGCTTTTTGTCTTTCAGTACAGGCTTTACAGCTTCCAGAGAGAATTTTCTATGGAGTATGAAAACCAACCATCGGTGGTATCACACCCTAAGACAGTCGGTCACCTCAGTGATGCAGCTCCACTCCTGGCCTGCCACAGCGCTGCAAATATCTGAAAAGAGGCGACTTCCTATCTGACAGCACTATAATCAGCACCAAAGCCAGTAACTAACACAAGCTGTATGTTTATGGTTCACAAGGCATCACATTGTTAATGAGCAGATAAAACAAGAAGAAAGGGCTGTTCTTTGTTTACAATACTCCTCTCATAAGCAACAGATGTCCTGATAGACTAGACTGCATTGGCTTTGTTGGTTGAGAACCTCCCGCTGGCCCTGGATGAGAACCAAGCATCCATACTGATTTTGTTACAATTGTCAGCTACTTTTGTTACTACAAAGCATGAACTGTTGCTGACTCATCTGTGGTCCCATGGGCACAGAGGAAATAATGTATGGAGTCATGCAGTGACTCCATGTATTGTTTTTCCCCTAAGATGACTACTGCTTGTACACCCAAGAGTGCTTTCTTGTGGGATGCCACACAGTTTCCTGGCATTACCCTTCCTGGTGGATGAAGAGACGGCTGGCAGACTCACATTCTTCTGGTTTCTGTTGATGGTACTGAATGATTTATGTGTGTTTTGCCAGAACCAAGACTTAGGTGAAGATGAACCATCCAACACCCAGAGCAGTGTACTGGAAGTGAATCATGGTTATTTACCAGAGGCACAGAAAGACCACACAGACTCTTTCAAGAGGGGCAAGCTTGCCTGAATTCTGTGGTGGTGTGCTGCGGCCCTCTTGGGTTTCTCTGTTTTGGGCCATCCAGATAAAATCAATGTCCCAACAACATTTTTGTATGATGTCAGAGTCTCTCATGGTTGGATTTATAGTGAAGTATATATTAAAATTATATTCTCCTACAGAATTTCATCTTTAGAGCACTTCAAAACTTTGAAAGATGCAGAAATGCCATTACTGTATATGGTTTTATATAAAAACATTATTCCTCTGTTTTGTCATCCACTTTGACCCTCAGACTCCTTTCAGCTATCCTTTACAATACTGTTCTCATCCACTAATCTCACTTAATGTGGAACCTATACATGACAGAGGACAGGTCTCCTGAGGTGCTTTACTCAGGGAACGCTCCCCTGGTTAGCTCCTGAAAAGCTGGCAGGTGCCCTGTATAAAATCTCCAGCTTCATGAATTCAGTTTGCCTTATTTTAGTACAGTTTAGATCTGCCAGATTTGATACTGCAGGGCCAATTCGGTGTGGGTTGTGTTTTGGCTGAAATGTGCTGGAGAAGAAAAGAAAATGGGGAAGAAAGCTATAGTTGAGGTAGGGAATAATTGCAGAGAGCTTAAATAGCATTTGCATACTGATCCTAATTACTGCTCCCATTTTTATGAACCGTGGTAAAAAGAGTTTCATAAATTGAAAAAACAAGCTCATGTATTTATTTGTTCTCACACGGGGCTTTATGTCATGACAGTTTATAAACGCCTACCTTGATGTGCCATCAAGACTTCCTCCCTTAAAACATTTTTCTCAGCCTCTTCGGTCATGGAAGCTGCGGGTGTCATACTCAGACTGTGACTTTGAGGGGAGGGCGTGCTCTCCTCAGACATTCAAAATCAAGCATTCATTATAGCATATGCCATCGAGAATGACTTGTTTTTATATTCTGCTCAGTGAACCAAGATTATCTACTTCACTGAGAAGAACGATGTAGGAGCCCATCTCCTTTTTTTTGTTCTGCTTTCAGACAGACAAAAGGCAAGTTTGATGAATGACACATGGATGTCTCAAAAAGTTGTTAACTAGAACCATTCTATGGTTTCCCACTCCAGAGCTTCACCCTGTCCATTGTAACATGGCCATTCTCCCACACCTCCAGAGGGAAACTGCCTCATCTTAACCAAAATGCTTTTCCCCCTTAAAATACAGCTGCAAGGATAATTTTCTTGTCAGTGCAGGTTACAGCTTGTTGGTCCAGATCACATTTGCAGTGGGAATTAATGTAATGCTCCCTTTTCATTTCTCCTGGCCGGCAATCACTTCATTTCTGAAGCAGAGTGCTGTGTGAGTCTGCTCTATAAAGCCCTGTCTCATGAGCACTGTAGATGTCCTCGAGGCATGAGTCTGATAGTAGCTCAGGTAACTCTGAGCACCACCTGAGTGAGGCACAGGGTAATAATAAAGATGACAGCAGTGCCTATGCTTCTCTTGGCTGTTCTCTTTTGTTTTCATTTTCTATATTTAAAAAAACATCATTGTTCAGCTTAAAAGTAATGATAAATTAACAAATGACTCAAATTTCTTGAGGAATTTTTTGAACTGTAACTTTCACAAGATCTCAAGAAATGACCTGGTAGTATTCTCATGTTACTACCACTCAACAGATGAACTAGCTGTCTACAGCAGGGTCCTTTTCATCACAAGAACACTTGAAGTTTGGGTTGGTGATACTAACAGCACACCCTTGAACTGTGTCTCCATTCTTCAACATGACACTAAAAGTGGACTGTGCAGCTCTGGAGCCTTTTGTCAGCTCACAGTGATTGAAAGATCCTCCCTGAGGCTCTTTTCTCCTTAATATCATGCAGAATTTCTGCCTTCTCTTTCAAAAGAAAATTCCTTGTTTAACTTCTCTAGGGTCACTGTATACTAGTGCAAAAAAACAGGTGCAAGACAGGTCTCTCTCTCATGTTAAATTTCTGTACGCTTCAATTCTCCATAGATGATTCATATCATTTCTGGATCAAATTACCTGGTTTTAACTACTGACAGGATCAAATTAACAAGGAAAATGGAATATAAAATGAAACACATTGTAATGAGGGTGTGACACACAGAGGTACTGCTAACAGACAGAAACCTGTTCCCCTGTACAGAAAGGTGCCTGTACACTCCTGTAACTTGCAGCAGGCCAACAGTGAACAGACAAGTTCTACAAATGAGCAATGCATTGGAAATAAACTGCACCTCTGCCTTCCTTTAAAAAAAGCCTGTGTCACTTGGATTTGGGCATCTGCCAAGTTCAAAGGACACAGGTGTGAAACTACTGTTTTCTACAAAAATTTCTATTTCAAAAAATTGACTCTACGAAAGGACTGTCACACTATGGAGACAACATACAACATCAATGAGGAAATTAAGCAGAAACCAGTACATTTTTGTCCTTTGCAAATCAAATACAGACTTGGCACTTGCAGGCTGTGCATTAAAGCAAACATGAAATACCCAAGCTACTGGGGATCTTGCCAGCCCCGGAACTGAAGCAGCATCCTGAGAAAGAGTTGTTGTTTACTCGAAAGTGAATACAACTCTCTTTCTTAGAGAGCTGAACTGTGTGCATGGCATTATACCATCCAGTACAGGCATAACACAGTTACTGCTCACTACTGCAAGAGTCTTTGCACAGTAATCCAGTTACTTCAGCCTAAGCAATAAGCTTTTTTTCTTAATCACCCCCTTCCCTTTTGATACCCAGACCACAATGCAAAATTCTGGGTAACTTCAGCAATACAGGGGCCTGAACATCCATTATTTGCTTGTGGTTAGCCTTCCTATACTTCAGTAAATACGTATACTATGAACTAAGTTTCTGAACAGATATAACTTTGGTTCCCAAATCTGATTATTGCACTAGACACGGGGGCCCTTTCCTCAGGTATTTCCTTCTTCACTTTCTCTAGGAAACAGCAATAAGTAACAGCAAATAAAAGGCTGAAGAAAGCTGCCACAGTAATACCTAGCTGTTTCTTCTAGAGAAAAGGTGAATCTTTGCATATTCTGAAGTGACTAAATTGAAATCCAAAGTTCTATTCAGTCATTTTGGATGCCAGTTCTGCTTTCAGCATCACTTACTGAAAACCACAGAGACATGGTCCTGTTTACTGTTTTGTCTGGTCACATTTATTCATGCCAATACTTAAATCTTGAAAGTTTCATAAATTAAACTGGAGCGGTAATGTGGGTGAAAGAGGAGAGGACTGTCTTGTTAGCTTTCCGTGCAAAGAGACATGGACCTCAGGCACCTCTGCATCCTTTCAGCTATTAAGATACTTATTCAGCAATTAAATATTTTAGCAATCATGTTATCCACTTCACCTTACTTAACACGATTTGCCATCTTTTCAGAGAAGACTTTTTACACATCTGCAAAATTACTTAAGACTGGAGATCCATTTGCAAGTCATAATCTTGTCTCAATGAAGAGCACGTTATGGTCAGTAAACTTAATGTAGGTTCTCCTTTTATGCATACCTATTTTCCTATCATTTGAGCAATTTTATATGGTATACAGATATGCAAACCAGCCAGACTTAACAGATGTTGCCCTCTAATTTTAAAGCCTCATTCTTTACTTTGGAGTTGCAGAATTAGGTATTAGAGAAATCAGATAAGGCAACCAACTTCTGAACACAATTCTATAAACAATAGGCATTTGTATAAGAGTTTCCTATACTTTTCATGAAGTTTCACAGAAAATATATTCTAAAATACATGTTTTGATGGATAGGACCCAGTAGTTAAAATCAACATGTACGTGTGTGGCAAAGCATTGTTGGTCCAAATTTTATACCTCCAGATCTTCTCAGTCAGGTTCAACAAAATTTAAATTCAGAGTCATAAGAATTCTATTTTTTATCCCAAATACAGTGGTGTAAACTGTCATGGGAAAAGGACAACGTGGAAACCATTCATTTACACTGAAACCAGTTTCAGTGTTATAGCTATATGGAAATCTCTTGTGGGAATGATGGGTTGTATATGCACGCACCATGACTTGCTTCTCTGTACCAGTATTAATTGGCATAAATCGTATAAAGGAAAGCCTAATTAAATATGGTCTGCACTGTACCAGTAATTTCATCCTGGAGTGCCATATATTTCTGTTTTTCCCCTTCAGCCAAGGGGAAAAGGGCAAGCAACAGTGAGAAACACAACACCTGAATAAAGAACCTCCCTTTCATGTCCCCCATTCCTCACAGCTCTAACAGAGGACTTCCAACAACACTTTCCTGCACTTTAACTGCATGATGCCATTTAGAAATAAACTGAACAGGCAAGGCAGACTAATCGTTATATCTTTCTTGTGTGTTATTTTTCCTTTTAAAATAATCTGTGCATCTTAATTCTCTAAATTTGGAATAGAGCATTCCTGAATAATAATCTCCTGGTATACCATTTCACTTCACATGCAGAAGTTTCCTTCACTGATGGCTTAAAGAAATGGTGAAAAGCATTTGATTGTGGGATGGTAAAAAGAACAAAGCAATGTGGATAATGTTATTAGTCAGTGAAATTACTTACCTGTGCCTGTAAACTTAAATTCTTGTCTGAGCTGCTTTTCAGTCTACAAATAATTTCTTTATTATTACTCAGCTTAGAGAAAACTGGTAATTTTGGGCCTCAAACAACAGAAGAGACCACTAAGCGTGACAGAAAGGTGTTTTTTAGGGAAACAGAATGTTTCAGGATCACCACCTCATGTGTATCTCACCTTAAGTAATTAAGTTCATTTTTAATGTAATTATTAAGCATAGATAGTCATAACCTTTCTGAGACACTGTGAGGATAAATACACTAAAGGCTTAAGACAAAAAAAAGTACTGCCACATTAGGAGCTAAATCCCAGATAGGTAGCATTTAAGAGATTCACACTTAGTATTTCTTCACCAATCACTGCAAAATGGAAGTTCAAAATTATTAAAAAACCCAAATACCTGTATAGTTGTATGCCTTTCTCTGGATGAAAACATTGAAGTTACTAATTATCTACACAAAGCAGAGGATTCTGACATAAGTAAGAATAATTAAGTAATTACTTATGAAAAGCAACAGGAATTTGTCTAACTCATCTATCCTCACCTGGTCTCCTCCAGATTCCACCATGCATTCTCTGAACCTCTTACATGTAGGTTGGCGTTTCAGGATCAGCAATTTTAAATAGCCTGAAATCTACTCACAGCTTAACAATGGAAGAAATGAGTGGACTTTAAACCCATTTTCTTCATGAAGGAGCAACAGCTTTCATTAGTTTTCTTGTTGACAATTAAACAGAAATATTTCCTCACTTTCTTCCTTAAATCTGTATTGAATAACCATGTTGGTGCTTTCGTTTATGAATCTACTGAAAGGACAGAAAAATAATCATAACACAAAAATCCTTAAAATGAGACACAATAGTTTTTGGTGAATGGATTTCTACTACATGTAAGTTATTAAAAAAAAAAAAAAAAACTTGGCATAGCAAACACACATCATTCCCTTTCTAGCACCATAAATATCTTCTGTATTCTAAGCAAATATAATACAGAATGGAAGAAAGGTAAGAAATTTTAAAAATTAATGAGAACTTGGGGGTGAAGACAAGAAGTTAGAACGACCCAGCCCTGAATAACGAGGCAATGTGAAAAAGGTTAATATTCTGTGAAATTACTTACCTTTACCTGTAAAGGTAAATTCTAGTTTGAAGTTTACTAGCTTTCAGTCTGGGAATAATTACTTTATGATTCCTCAGATTAGAGAAATCAGTGGTACTTCTGGTAATGCTGTGAAAGTAGGCTTAGTGAATAGGTCTAATTTTAAATATCAGTGAGGAAACAATTCACCAATTATGCCTTAATTTAGAAATAGGAATTTTGTTCTTTCCTCCTTTCTGCTCCAACTCATGGAAAACACTGCTGACTGGGTACATAAGGATCATGCCAAAGAACAAAAGACAACTCATGAGATCAGTTTTGGAGTTGCAAATTTTAAGGCAAAATAACCTTATTTAGCTATTGGTCTTTGAATGATTAATACACATACTACATGAACTTCATATGAACTACATAAAACTGAGCCAGGTCTGTGGTTAAAAAGAAAACAATAGGCAAAGAAACAGAGGGAGAAGTACAAGATCCTAAAGGCATTTTGCTCAGACAGGCTTAGTGTTTCTTAAAATATGGTACACCTGATTGTGCCCATGAGCTCTGGAAAATGGCAGTGCTGCAGTCTTTACTTACACAATAATATAACATTACACATGCTATTTTTGAAGCATTTCACCAGTGTAGGCCAGCTATCCATGTAAAAATATAGATACTTTTAGGACATGTACAGTTTCTTGAGGGAAAAAAAAAAAAAAGAAAAAAGAAAAAAAAAAAGACTGTCCTTGTTTCTTATAGATGAAATGCTACCAAAAGTGCTAATTGTGAAGTGTATTTTTTGTTGAAACATACAACGTAATTATACTGGAATTTTAACATAAAACACCTTTACAGGCAAATGCTATTATACAAAAGGCAACTACAGAGTTCTGTATTGGAGCCATGTCCCTAAAGCTAATATGCAATCTAATTAACATGCAATTACTCTTCTTTCAATGTGATTTAACTGCTCATTGAGAAGCAGTAAGAAAGAAAATCCTTTATCTAGCATTTTAAGCAATGTATAAGAATGAAGAAGAAAGAGGATACTACAATGAACAACTTAGAGCTAGACAGAAGTTGCAATATCTTCTTAAGAAAAAGATGCTTGCAGAAAAATTTTCTTCCATCCAAAGAAAGGACACTTCCATAGGAGCAAAGGAAATGTTAACAATCATTTTTACATTCAAAGTAAAATTTATTCAGTTCTAGTATCACCAAATGCAACTACAATGAAAACTGATTTTTAGTCAATAAAAAAAAAATTATATTTTCTTTTTCATTTGTTTTTAAAAGATGTTGTTCTCTGCTTTTACCATTCCCCTTCCTCAGAAGTAGGCATAAAGTTCCGATAAAACTTCATTAAGAAAATAGCTGGCAAGCCCGTAAACTATGCAAATAACATTTGGATTGTGAGCTACATTTACGGCACTCAGCTGATGGAAGAATGATTATTCCAATGTCTTAATTCACTAAGAGCATATTGACTACTTACATACACAACATTTCCTGTACACCTAATAGTTTCCATAGTTTGGTAAACACATTCCACGTATCACAGCTAAAGGCTTCAAATCCAAACTTTTCCACAGAGCATCCTGTATTTATACATCCTAGAATGTTATGGAATGAAAGGGTGGAATGCTGCATGCATCTTCTGGCGATTCTACTGGGGTCTGTTAAAACACGTGGTTTGACTTCTAAGCTATGTAATAAGAGGCAGAAGCCCAAGCTTCCATGAGTGTGTATTAGAAAAGCATACATTATGCCCTCTATCAAAACTTACGTAATTTGACAGCAAAATGTATAAGTAAGCCCGTAATTACCTTAAGCGTCTGCCACACAGTCAACCCTCTGGGCTCACAAGTCAAAATATTGTGCTAGAGCTCCCAGAGAGCAGATATAAGGAGACAAGGGAGGGCCAGAATACGACTTTAGGGTTGAGCACTACTCTGAGCCACTTCCTTGCCCCCTTGACTCAAAATGTCTGGGACCAACAGGCTTTGGAAGCAGAATGATTTCCCCAGCTATGGCTGGGTTAGCAGGGCCAGCCTCCCCCTGTGCATGGTAAAAGAGCTGCCAGTCACCTCTGAAACAAAGGGGTGACAAAGAAGAGCCATACCATTCTGAAACACAGGACTTCCCCGAGTACTATTCACCTGGAAAGCAAAGCATCAGCCAGGTTTTGACAATGTGCATGTGGAATAATCCACCCACTCGCATCTCAAAAGTTGTGGTGCTTTTTGTGGACACTGAGACCCTGTGGCATTTTTCACAAGGACAGGAGACTTCCAACATGATTCTTGGACAGTTTCCTGTCTCCCCCTGCTATGTCTCATGGGTTTTAGCTGCTGTCTTCTGCAAAGCTGGCTACATTTCATGTTATTGAGGGTAAATAGTTGTAGAAACATTTTGGAGCTTAGAGAATGAAAGGCCTTGTGTAATTCTTACAGGTATATAAAAGATAAGGTTTCCCCACATGCAAAGAACAATTTTGACTCAGTGAACATGTATTTATTCATCATAGCCTTGTTCACCACTCTCACAGATCTGCTGATTGAGGTGCAGTTTCAAAACCTCAGCATATAGAGATGCTCTTTGCTTTCACATCTAAGATGGTGAATTTTGTACAAGCTAAAATCCAGCCTTTAATTTGTATTGGGCCACTTTCCATGCCCATAGAGGAGAACTGCACAAGTAATTTTTAGGCACTTCAGGCACTGTGCAATGTTAGAAATGCAATGGAAAAGGCTCCATGCCTCTCATGAAGCCAAGTCTGTATCCACAAACATCCTCAACAGTATGTCAGGGCCAGCTATGACTACAATGACAAAAAAACTTATGCTGTGTGGAATTCCAAGCACTCTTTTGTCCCATGCTATGAGGGGCAATTGTTCCTATCTCTTGGAAACTTGTGATACATTCAGTGGTATCCACAATTGTGTGTTCCTAAATAAACACTATATAAAAGCTGGAGGATTTATAAAAATGGTTAAAAAGTGATCAAATCTAGAATGGACCTGTTGCAATGTGTGATTGTGAAAATAACAACACGGGCTGTAGACCTGAGATTGCAGCTATATTCTTGGTTCCTATAAAAAGCATCATCAAGTCCAGCAGAGGCTGTAGAATGAAACCAAGTATTTTGAGTGAATTTCACTCTACTATTCTTGCTGAAATACAGTACTCAATAGGAATAGTAGCACTACTCTAGATATTGTAGAGGAAAAAAGGAACAAACAGTAGAATTGTGGAGTGCAAAAGGAGGGAGAACAGACAAGAAGGAGAAGCAGTGGGATATTCCAGCACCACAGAAAATCATTCCTACCCTTCTCAGCCAAAGGGAGAACTGCAGGGATACCTGACCTGCTGATAGAGAAAAAGGCAAAAGAAATAAAAGCACAACTCCAGAAACCCTCAGTAAAAGAATCGAAAGTATAGAGATAACAAGGACAAAAAAGTAGTCTCAGTAGCAAGTACATTAAATAACAAGATAAAAATCAACTATAGTGGCAGGCAGAGAGAATCACAAAAGAAGCAGAATCTAATTTTAATAAGATAAACTGCATTCTTCCATTTCCTCAGCCTTTTCTTTACCAGGGAGCATATGGTATCATGGCAGACAGGAGAAGCTTTTCAAGTTTCAAACTTACCTGCCATGGGAAACTGTTTGCAAATAACTGTGATTAATACCACAGACTGCCACTTGTTTGGAAAGTGCTATTTGGAAATAAGTTAGTTAAGCACTGACTATTTTAAAATGACAGAACAATAGAAAGGCAGAGATCAAAGTGGCAGGGAGAAGAATCCTGAGAGAAACAGAATGAGAATTTGAACTCAGTAGTAGAAATCCTGACCTCTGTGAACATAATAATGACTTTTCCACTAGCTTCAGTGAAACAAAGACTACAGACAACAACTGTGGACAAAAATTGAAGAACGTTCTCCAGTCATACTTGCCAGATGCCTGTGAAAAAAAGATTATCCTGTAATACACAATATTCTAATCATAACAGAAGAAGCAAATATTAAACCTGTTTTAAGTATTTCAAAGGCAGTTTAGAGGAATTATTAGAATCATACAGAAACCTGTGGTTATTGACACATTAAAATAGTTAAGGACAAAGAGGTGTTGCTTAGAAACTGAATTTACAGGAAAAATTGAACATGCTCAGTGTTTTGCAAAAATCCAAGTATCATTCCTGGCCACGTACTGAAGTCAGATAACAACAATAAGAAATAAACACATCTTCATGAAAAATTAATGACATTAATTAATGTGCTAATGGTAAAACTGATGTGTTATGCACTCATGCTGAAGCCTGCATTTGTCAGAGAAAGGTGAATTAGCAACTGCCAGTTTCATTTCCCTGTGCTTTGCTTTTACAGCTGGTAGAAGCCTTGCAAAGTACTTGAAAAACTTGACCCTTCTCCAGCCTCCCCCACATGAGTCACTCAACCTTCCTCCAGTCATTAGACTGCACTTCCTGCTGGGATCCAGCAGTAAAACAAACGA
Organism: Aegithalos caudatus; assembly: GCA_013389925.1. Lineage (NCBI taxonomy): Eukaryota > Metazoa > Chordata > Aves > Passeriformes > Aegithalidae > Aegithalos > Aegithalos caudatus. The sequence goes on from WEIU01001410.1 coordinate 169,657, forward strand.
GAGACATCACTTCTGGTCACGGTGAGGGAAGTAATAAACCAGTGACAGGTATTTTTATGAAATTTGAAACTAAATATTATACATATTGACTAAGGGCCAATCCATGGAACTATCTTATGTAGAGCTCCATTTCAAAAGACATTTTGACATGCACCAGTCCATTCCCTGTCCTGAAAGCATAGTTTCCTTGTTTTTACATAAAGGCAAAATAATTTCCTGCTTTTTATATGCTTTAGCAATATTACAGACAAAAATATTGAATTGTTTTACTTGTACATATATAACAACATGATTTTGATAACACTGTCAAGAGTGAATTTGAACAAAAATTTCACATGTGAAGTTCCAGCCTTTCCTGTCATTATTAAATCCATGAGCTGATTGCCAGCTCAACTTTTATACTTAGTTTCAATAACTCCCAGTTCTACCACGCCCTTCATATGTCTACATTTTTGGGAAACCCCTGTTTCTTCCCTCAGGAAGTAAATCTCAAATGAAGCATCTATTGAGAGAAGTGATCACACTTATGACAAAGTTAATAATAAATTTACCCTTTTCTGTCCACAGATCCTCCCAGTATTTTAGTTTCAAACTTGCCTAAATTATACTAACTGTGCTAAAAGGACTTCTGTCCCCATAAACTCCTTGGGTTCATTCCACAGTGCACACAAGAGACTCATCCCTTTAAACTTCAAGGAGTTCCCATTGCAGTGTAGAAGAGAAAAATTCGGAGATTATGGAATAATCATCTCCAAATCGATCAATTTCCCCCGAAGGTAAAAAATGGAAAGAAAGAAAAAAGTTGAACAGTTCCAGCTTGCCTTCTTGAAGGGAAAGTACCCCCAGGGCATGTTGTAGAATGATCTCGATCTCTTGCTCCTGATGCTTATTAAGAGGTCATAGATATCAGTTACACCACAGCATTCCCAAATGATAACCTCAGCTAAGGACCATGACCTCTTACTACAAGTACTGGGATATAAAATTAGGAATATTAAGGATCCACACTAAGAAAGAATTTGACTCAACTATCAGTCATTTTGGAGGAACAGTTGGAAAAAAATGGCATAGCTAGCATCTTGTAAAAGACAGAGGAGCTTGAGTAAAAAGGACTTCAGGTTCTAATGCTTTCCATAGATGCAGCACCTTGATTTCTATCTGATCATTATAATGGGTTACCACAACAGAAAAGGTGTCTTTCTCAAAAGGCACAATATATACCTCAAAACACCCTGGGTAAATTAAAAGATGCTTTCCTTTTGTCTTAAACCAGTAACTTACTAACAGAGTCACAGTATAGGAACAGAAGTGACTTTGCAACCATGTCAAACAGAATATTATGCCAAGAGCATAAGGTTTTTAAGGACCTTTCTGATCCAACAACTCTTCTTTTCCTAAAAAGTGGTGTTTTTAGACCCTCCAGATGATGCTTAAAAGGATAAACAAAGCCCTTATGGGTGGTGTGTTAGTGAACTACCACGTTGCCTGGAAGCCTTAACACTCTACAGCTGATTGTATAAACATGAATTAAGGTTTTTCTACAACTGTATTAAGCAAAGTGTTAAAGAGCTGTGGGGCATTTTGTTACATTTGGTTTTCAAGCTATGAATTTAACTACTGAACATATAAGTAATGATAATATGTTGTACCTCCCATTCCGTTCATTTCAAAATGGTAATTAAAGTAAGCGCCAATAATAAAAACAGCAAGTATTTCAAGAAAATTATTTCAGAAGGTGCAGGAAATTCACCACTTAAAAAGGCTAATTTGTCATGGCAACAAGACCCATTTTGTAATACACTGACAATGTATTATAAATATTCCAGCAAAATAGAAGCATGAAATAAACAACAGGTATTTACTCCAAGGTAGTTGATTCTCTGAAACACTGTAGTCAGTATGGACTGTAGGTCTATATACATACATACATGCAAGACAATCATTATTTCATTTTTAATAGTGTGTCTGTTAGAATCATACACATGAATTCTCATTGTACTGGGTAAAGGTCAGGGTAGCTATGACCCTGTATCAGCAGCAGCTTTACAATTCAAAGTCTGTATTGCTGAGGACTGTGAAAAACAAGACAAGCTTGGCCACAGGATCCATATTGATTACAACAGTAATTGGAAGGAACATAGTTATCATAGGGTAAGTAATGACTATTTTTTCTTCTTCACATATGTGCCGGTGTTGATGATTCCCCTGCCCCCTCTGGTCCTTTCCCTGCAGGCAACCATCTTACTTGGACAACGAGAATTAGGAATTTCAGCTGCATAGATCAAATAGTGATTATAGTACTGCTTTCCCAAAACTGGAATGAGCACTGATGGTTACGTCCTGCACAGAATGCCTGATAAAGGTCAGTGGATTACCTCACGTCATCACCTGGCAGATCTCAGAAATTGGACCCTCTTCTGAAGCAAGCAGGAGATGTCACTTGAACACTCAGAGAGCAAGGTTACTTTTCAGTGAGAAAGTCACAGTAGCCAAACAGTAATGCAGAGAGATACCCTGTACTGCCCATTTGGAAATGCTGTGAGGAAATGGCTTGACCTTTAGAACACCCAGCAGTGGCTATAAATAAATGGAACAACAGACTGTCACTGTAATAAAGCAAAGTTCTGGATCTAGCTAGGGCAGATTTTCAACAGAGTGCCAGGGAGGCATTTGAACTAACTCTGAAAAAGCCAGGGAGCCGGCCAAGTCAGTGCTTTGAAACAGGGGCAGTCATGTAGGACTAACTTGGAAACCACAAAATATCAAAGCCAGAAAAGGAAAAATTCATGACATTATCTTGGCTCCTCCCAGAACCTAATGATATTGCACTCACCCACAACAGAATGTCAGGTGCTCCCAGCTGATGCTTTCATAGTTGTATGTCAAAAAAGCACCACATAGATATTTTCCTCTGCTATAGCCTATAGGTCATACTGCTAAGCAAGACTTGGGAAGAAGACTGAACTAAGGGATATTGTTTATGTAAAATGTTGTCTTTCTCAGGGGAGACCTTACTGCTCTCTATAACCACCTGAAAGGAGGTCGTAGCCAGGTGGGGGCTGGCCTCTTCTCCCAGGCAACAAATGATAGGACCAGAGGAAGCTGTGCCAGGGGACATTCAGGTTGGACCATAGGAAGAACTTTCTAACTGAAAGGCTGGGTAAGCACTGGAACGGGCTGTCTAGGGAAGGTGGTGGAGTCACCATCCCTGGAAGCATCCCAGAAACAACTGGACATGGCAATCAGTTTTATGGTTTAGTTGACAGGGTGGTGTTTGCACAAAGACTAGACTCTTCCAATGATCTTGGAAATCATTCCTACCTTTAATGATTCTATGATTCTAAACAAGACTCTGGGTGACAGATACATGGTGTCTTTTAGCCTGCAAACCAGAGTATTGCTGTCCTCGAGATTCACTGTTATCTTTGCTGAATCAGTTTTACTTGGGAACCTCTGACAAAGGTAGTCAAAAGCTTGGTTCAAGTGTGTGATGGCCAGATCCCAGGATGACTGGATTCATGTTCCAGACAAGAATGTATGCCTTGGGTGTTAAGAGCACTTTGGACCAACTCTGCTGCCTACTCCATTTGCCCAGTAAGGCATGGATAGCTGCAAGATGAGCCCTGAGAGCTACCCATACAATATCCCAGATTATTTAAATGTGAAAGACAGCAGAGAGGCAGTTCTACCAAAAACTAGACCTGGTAACCCCAGCACAGGGGTTGCCTAAACCAAATCCCTTTGCCAATGAGAGAACTAGTCTCCAGTCGAGCAGTTTCTGCTGCAGATTAGGACTTCTGAGCCATCAAGGGGGTGTCTCTGTCCATGGTACTCATGAGGCATTGGTGCAGGGACATGGGATTGGATCCAGTACCTTGACTTTATGTTGGGAATTCAGGCTCCCATGGTGCAAAGTCCTTGGTGAACACGTGGAGCAGATAAGCCAACAAAACACTTTCTAGTACATACTAAGAAAATCATCAGCCTTTTTAGTGGTAGAAAATCTGGCTAGAATAACAGGAAAATAGGAAGAAAAATTAAGGAAAAAATATCAATGAAAGATATACAGGAAGCACTCAAACTCTCTTGGAAGACACCACTAGCTTATTCTCCCACCTCCAAACAGAGCAAGAGTACTGGCACTTACAATTAATACTTGTGAACATGTTTGCTACAGGGGTCCCCCAAGTCAAAAGTTACAGTTCCATGATACAGACCATCAGCTGCTTTCTGTTACAGGGGGTCAGTGACAGACAACTCAGGAAGTGCTACAGGCTGCTTTTAAGGCACCCAGGAGATGCAGATCTACTTGTTTTATGACTGATTAACAATCTCAAGAGCAGAGATTAATGGTTTCCAAGCAAAAGGGAAGGGGTTTATGCCTCCTTGCCCATGTTGGCTGTTCATCATGGATCCTCAAGCACAGGGATTTTGAAGAACAGCCAGAAGCCTGTGCTCTCTACTTTCACAGCTTCCAGCTACAGCCTATGCAAGTGCCCTCCATATCTAAGAATTATTTTCACAGAATTTTGATAGGGAAATCTAGGAACACAATTATCTAGACCTTCATTTATCCTCCATAGGAACATGAAGTTTTGCATATGAACTTCTGTATGGCAGATTCTGTATAGCCTTGGCTATTCAGTACTGCATATAAATCTTTCATCCAAGTCCAATGAGAGGCTTTACATTGCTCTTTGAATTCAAAATTATGATCTTTGGAGGCAAAGGCTGTAATTACCACCCTACTCCCCTTTCCCCCAAATATCAAGGATTTGGAGTTGCAGATACGGGTCCTGGACCACATAATAATGAAACAATGTGAGGCTACAAATTGCAAACTACCATGTGTTTTGGTTGGGACAAGAAACTGAAGATGAAGACCTGCTTTCCACTATCTGTCAAGCAGAATATCATTTAGTGGAAAAGAAGTCAGAAGTTTGTGGTCCAAATCAAATGGAAAAGTAGAAGTATGTCTCCCTAAAACAGCAACTGAGAAGCCCTCTAAGGAAAGAGAGGCCTGAACTCAAGTCCCCAGTCCAAACACTGTTTGTCTTTTATTCAATAACTGTTTAATGTAAAATCCATATGCAGTCCTTGGTGCAGGAATTCTCTAGAGAAACAGAGTGACTCTCTCAAGTGAAGTAACTGTACTTGGCAAACAGTGCTTGGCAGTGCGCCACCAACTGCAATGAAGCAGATGAATATGCTTTTGGTGCATCATATATTTAACTTCTTAGGGTCCTTGTCCTCAGAAGCACTTTGATCAAGCTCAGATTTTTCTCTGTGATGCTAGAATGACCAAGGAGCCTTGCCATGTATCTTTTCTCCACAGATGTAGTGGAAACTGAAAAAATAATGACAAAAAACGCAATATATTTGGCCAGGATTCTTTTGCTGTTCTAACAGGAAGAGCTGTTCTATCTAGGATACCAAAGCATGATAACACCAAGTGTTCACAAGATTTATCTTGTAGTCTCACTGTGCACAGCATACATCCTTTGGGATAAAATCCCCTGGAAAGTTTTCAAGTGTTTTAGTGAAAGATATGGTCCTAGCATTACCAACTCATTCAGAAAGAGGTAAAATTCCTGGGCACTAGGAAGAAGATAAAAGAGCCAAGAGAAGGAAACCATTACAGTGGAATCTCTATTGCCTCCTGTTTGCTAAGTCCATGATCACTCCTGGTGCATGGTGTCTGTGAAGCTGTTAGGTAGCACAAGCTCTCATAACTAGACATGACAGTAGGTGTTTCTCAGATGATGATGAAAATTAATTTTGGTCATAATTCAAAAACCAGAAATACTGACTTACCTAGGAGTTCCCACCCTTGTGATACTCCAGTGCTGATGTAGACCAGCACTCAGAACAACGGGCCCCTAATACAGTTCTGGAATTCTTTCCAGAGGGCATCAGAGAAGAATGTCTGAGCAAGGCTAGAGGGAAGGACTGCATCTCTTCATTGCCAGGGGACACACAGCTATGACCAGTAACCTTTTCAATATCAGAAACAGCTTAGGTGATAACAGGAATGGCTATCAGCACTACCTGACATACTTACTCAACCTGTCAGAGTTCTAGACTAAGCTAGAGCCCAAAGCATAGAATGTAGTCCACCTAACCACTTAAAGGTAAAATAAATATCCCCAGTGGTGAAATATCTCATGTCTTTGCCCTCAGAACACCCTTAGCCTTGAAGCTATGACTGCATATGATTGAGTAACCTGCTTTCAGGCAAGCTGTATAGCCTGTGATGCCAACAGGGCTAGTAGGGAAGTCCTGTGACATGCACTGTGTCTACTCACATTCAGATGGAGAATGGCAGACTTGTGTGCCAGCATGGCCACTGCTGCTGAGTTATGCAGCAACTCAGCCAGTTGGTATCTTCACAGCAGGTTTATACTCCTTTTTCTAGTATTACTCTGGTTACAGCTGAGATTTCTGATGCCAAAGTGACCTACAGGATCTAGAAGAGAACCAAGTTTGAGCTGGATACCTCTGCACACAGAGCCAGCCAGTGGAGAGGTAGTTCTCACATAGGAGACTTTATAAAGCAGGATCCCTGAGGACTAAAAAGGGAAAATAAATAGTACAGAGCACTGTGCAGGGAAAAGGGATTACAAATCAAGCTGGAGACAATAAAAGAAAGTGTCTAACACATTGTGTCCTAACAACAGCATCTATGGCAGCAATGCAAAAGGTTAAATGTCCTTTCCTGATGGCAGAAGAGGAGAGNAGATCCAAACTGACATATACTAGAAAGACATCAGACTCATAGCCATGCTAATTGGACCCTTTGCTTATAAACACAATATAGAGGATGGCAATGTGCAAGTGGCTTGAGTTGTTAAATTAAATACTGCTGGAAGAATAAAGCGAGAAAAGCATTAACACCAGAGAGAAGCACTATTAAATCCATATTTTTATTGCCAATCTTTTGTCATGAGTGAATGAATACAGTTCACCATCTTATCTATCCTTGGTTACAAGTATCACAAAGAATTTTTTGGAACTGCGCCCCCAC
>WEIU01001411.1:0-15642 GCA_013389925.1 Aegithalos caudatus
TACAACCACAACCGGCAGGGGGCGCTGTTGACTCATGTTGAGGCAGACAGGCTGCAGTGACTCCCCTGCAACTCCAGAGGGCACTGTTAGCTCAGGTGGCTTCAGAGGATAGGCCAATGCAAGCCCTGAGCCTCCACAGGGAGTAATGGTGACCTCTGGAAGAGAGAGAAGGTGGGGGGATTCCCCTTGCTCTCATGTGTGTGGTGCGGTATCCTAGTGATGGCAGCAGCAGCCAAGTATCCAGTTAGCAACTGGGAGGTGCTCCTTCCGGAGAGAGGGAGGAGGTGGGGGCCCGGTTTTCCCCAGAAACACTGATGCATATGGCAAGGGTCTCTCCTCACAAGGGTGGGTGCTGAAAAGTCCCAGTCAACTGGCTTCTCCCGTGAACAGCTGCCCCACCAACTGTAACGAGAAGCAACAAGGCGAACTCTGCAGCAGTAACGAGTCCTCTGGGCAGAAATCCATCACTAAACACCGCAACCATCTTCTCTCCAAGCCAGGCAAAGATTGCCCCACCCCCCAGCTAAGAAACTGCCAAACCCACCCTGCTTCTCCTCCGTCCTCCTCGAGAACCATTCCAACAGTATGCCAAGGCACTCAGCCACATCCTTTGTTAACTCAGTTACCTCCTATTCATGGTCCCCAGGCATCAACCCCTTCTCCCAGTGTGTTTTGCAGATAACGAACGGGAAGAAATTCCCCTGAGAAACGTAACCCAGAACAGAAGGCCAAGGCAAAACTAGAACTGAACTTGGCAAGGGATGCAGAGAATGACAGGAAGGGCTTCTACAGCTACTTTAATCAGAAAAGGAAGGTCAAAGAAGGTGTACCTCTGCTGATAAACAATGCAGGTGAACAGGTAACAACAGATCAGGAGCAGGCTGAGGTACTTAAGTTTTAGCCTCGGTCTTTAATGGCAACCTCTCTTCCCACACCTCTAGAGTGGATAGATGGCATGATGGGAACTGGGGGAGTAGAGTCCCTCCCACTCTAAGTGAAGATCAGATTTGTGACCACCTGAGTAACCTGAAGGTGCATAAGTCTATGGGACCCTATGAGATGCATCCCAGAGTCCTGAAGGAATTGGTTGATGTAATTGCCAAGCCACTCTCCATGATATTCAAAAAGTCATGGTAGTCAGAAGTCCCTGATGACTGGAAAAAAGGAAACATAGTTCTCATCTTTAAAAAGAGAAGAAAGGACGACCCTGGAAACTTCCTTCCTGTCAGTCTCACTTCTTTGCCTGGGAAGACCATGAAGGAGGTCCTCCTAGAAGCTATGCTAAGGCACATGGAGGACAGGGAGTTGATTTGAGATAGGCAGCATGGCTGTACTGAGGGAAAATCCTGTCTGATCAGCCTAGTGGCCTTTTATTGATGCTGAATTGATTTTTGCTTATTTTTCCTTTATATATTGTCTATATTCTTTACAGATATATTTGTAGCTCTGTAGCCTATTACTGTATTCATAGTTAGCTCCAGTACTTTTCCTTACCTTTTCCCTACTCTGATAGGCAGAAAGACAAAACACATTCCATAGGCTCCAAACCCCAGGGGTCCAAGGGTCCTATACTATCTTGGTTCTTCCTGGGAGCCAAGGTTGAAACCAGCTCTTTGAGACATATTTTCATAAAGAGAGTTTAGTTCTTTTCTAAAGGGGGGCTAAAGAAGACATGTAACCAAAAAGGGGGAATTACTTCATCACTTATGCTTCTAATAGGTGATTGTTGTCAGATATGCTAATTTGCTAAACATAAAAATTGTATACATGTAATGCTATGGGTGCATCTTCGGCATTTTCCATTTGGCTAATTGTGCGCTTAAGGGTCCTTATAAAGGTAATCCTTTTTTATCACCTGTGTCTAGCTCATGATTTTAGGACCAGCAATAAGGCATCATTATGATGGTGTCATGGGTAAACCAAAATGTTATTGCATTCCATATCTACCTGTACCCAAAACATTATTACTGTCTCTTTAAGACCCAGTGCTGTGGCCAGAAATAGAATCTTGGGGCAGAGGGGAAGGCATTTCAGTGGTCCCTTTTTAAGTCAGAGCCTAGAAGCAGAGAGCTCTCTCTCTTTCCTTGCACGGTTTGCTGAAGGTGCAGGTGTTTCAAGCTGCTTAATCACAGAGCAGCAAAGAGAGGTCTCTGTGAATTGCGGAAAGATCTTCAGGTTCAAATATTCCCTGAAATGAGATTACAACTCAAACAAAGTTATATGTTGATACCAAAACCCCAATATTTTTACTTTATTAACTGTAAAAGAGGCAAAGAGAAAGAAAAAGTAGAGAAAAGTTGGAAAATGCTAAGATTACTTTAAAAGCATAAGGTAGTTTTACTACCACACTGCTACCTTTCTGTTGAAATGTGAGGGTAGTGAACCAGTTTTTGCCTTTTTTTTTCTCCGTGACTTGAAGTAGTTTATCTGCATTTTTCAGTCTCAGGGAATTACAGCTTAGCTGAAATGCCTTCTGGAATGCAGATGTGATGCGTAGTCCCTGCAGCTCACGTGTTGCTCTGGTCTCCTCGTGCTGCTTGCTCCAAGGATGTAGGATCAGGGAGGTTTTCCCCAGGCTGGCGGCGTCTAGCTTCCAGAGACCAGGTTGGTTGCGCAGCTGTAAAAGCCTTAGCAGGCAGTAGTGAGGGAGAGGGGAGACGAAAGCCAGAGTTTTTGTCCCTCTTCCTCCCTCCTCCTGATTTAGTACAGTTTTTGCCCTCCTTTTTATGGACCTCACGGTGGCTGCTTGTGGTCCATCCTGCATGTACTCTTCAGGTGTTCAAAGAGATTATAAGCAGACACAACGAGAAAGCAATTTTCTAGGCATTTTTCTTATTATCAGGTTCTTAGAGGAAGCTCCACTTTGGAGGAGGGTACTTTTTTCCTTTGGGCTTGCAAGAGTAGAAACTCAGAAAAACTGCATTTTACAAGCAGAAACTGTTTTGGAGTGAACTTTGCAAACCCTATTGACAGCACGAAGCTTGAGCCAGTCTCTGGGGACAGGTCATCCCACCTTTGTTCTGACAGAATGGTTCTTCCCCTCCAACACATCAGCAACTCTGAGAACAGCAGTGCAAACACTGGCGGAGTCCAGCGGGTGACAGGAGAAAGAAACAGGTGGCAGTGCTGACGTCGCACACATCAGCATTTCTCATCTGCCACTTGAGCTGCTCCGTAAGCTCCTACCTTCCCAGTTGCCTGCGAAGGCTGCCATCTTGGTGGAGGCAGGCTTGCCACCATCTTTTCCCTTTGTCTTCCTACACCTTATCACCTGCCATCTTGGAAAGGGTATTTCCAGAATTTTGGGTTTCTTTTGGTTCCCAGGGAGTTTGTGAGATTTAGGAATTATGTATTTAGTGATAATTTACTGTTATTTTTTTCCAGATGCAGTTTCAGTTGTTAGTACACTGTTATTTTTTCAGTTATATCTACTCGTATTTTGTTTCTCCTTATTGGTAGAAATGGATTTGTTAAAACAAAGGGAGAGAACTCATGTTAGTGTTCCCCTTTAAATTGTCCAATCAAGACAGAGGAAGCAACTATATCAGTGGATAAGGGAAGAGCTACAGATGTTATTTATCTAGACTTTTGTAAAGCCTTTGAAACAGTCCTTCACAACATCCTTGTCTCCAAACTTGAGTGATGGATTCTATGGGTAGACTGTTTAGGTGGATTAATAACTGGTGGGATGGTCCCATCCAGAGGGTAGTGGTCAACGGCTCAGAGTCCTGATGGACATCAGTGACAAATGGTGTCCCTCAAGGGTCTGTATTAGGACCAGTGTTATTTAATATCTTCATTAATGATATAGAGGGATCAAGTGTAACCTTGTCATCAAATTCACAGCAAACTGGTCAAATAAGACTCCTTAGCACCAATTTAGTGTTAAGAAGGGCATAATTTATTACAGGGGCCTGGTTGCATAGGGGATAACTCCTCCTTGCATGCATGTGATTTTTTACAAGTGTGTTGTTTATATACAGTTACTACATACATATAATAATTTGCTCATCGCCATAAAACCCTCCCCAGATTCCCGCATTCAGTCCTTGTTTTGGCAGTAGCTGCATTCCTAAGCCAGATGTCTCCCTCTTATCTTCCAGCCATCCTTGCTGGGAAATCAGATTCTGCATGCCTTGTTTCTCTGCTAAAAGTTCACAGACACAGTGGAAAGGGAATCAACTCTTTTGGTATTAACCTCAACACATTTGCAGATAACACCAAGCTGAGTGGTGTAGCTGACACTCCTGAAGGATGGGATGCCATCCAGAGGGACCTGGACAAGCTTGAGAAGTGGGCCCATGGGAATATTGAGGTTTAACAAGACCAAGTGCAAGGTGTCGCACGTGTTAGGGAAACCCTCTGTATCAATACAGGCTGAGGGATGANTCAGATTCTGCATGCCTTGTTTCTCTGCTAAAAGTTCACAGACACAGTGGAAAGGGAATCAACTCTTTTGGTATTAACCTCAACACATTTGCAGATAACACCAAGCTGAGTGGTGTAGCTGACACTCCTGAAGGATGGGATGCCATCCAGAGGGACCTGGACAAGCTTGAGAAGTGGGCCCATGGGAATATTGAGGTTTAACAAGACCAAGTGCAAGGTGTCGCACGTGTTAGGGAAACCCTCTGTATCAATACAGGCTGAGGGATGAGTAGACTGAAAACAGACCTTCTGAGAAAGACTTGGGGTGCTGGTGGATGAGAAGGTGGAAATGAGCCAACAATGTGCACTTGCCACTTAGAAAGCCAATTGTATCCTGGGCTGCATCAAAAGAAATATGGCCAGCAGGTCAAGAGAGGTGATTCTGACCCTCTACTCCTCTCAGGTGAGACTCCACCTGGAGTACTGCATCCAGCTCTGGGTCCCCAAAACAGGAATGACTTTGGAGTGAGTCCAGAGAACACCTCTCCTATGAAGAAAGACTGAGAGAATTGGGATTGTTCAGCCTGGAAGAGAGGCAGCTTCAGGGAGACCTAATTGCTGCCTTCCAGTACCTGAAGGGAACTTACAGGAAAGATGGGGCAAGATTATTTGTAAGAGTGTATAGTGACAGGACAAGGGGTGATGGATTCAAATTGAAAGAGAGTAGGTTTAGATTAGATATTAGGAAGAAATTCTTTACTATGAGGGTGGTGAGGCACTGGAACAGGTTGCCCAGGGAAGCTGTGAATGCCCCATCCCTGGAGGTTTTCAAGGCCAGGTTGGATGGGGTTCTATGCAACCTGGTTGTCACAGTTGAGATGAACACGACACTCCTCAGTTCATGTGGCAACAGCAAAACTATTGTTCACCACTTGCTTTCATATGGTTGACCCCGATTGGCTAGAATCTTGGTGCCACACAGTTCGCTTACCAATAGCTGCCTGCGTACATGCTTGTCAGGGATTGGCTGGCATCTGTTTTCTGCAGCCAAGTCCCTCCACCTCTCAGTGCCCTCTCTCCCAAAGGTGTTTCCTTTCCTTCACAGGTATAGGTTGATTGAGTTACGGTCAGGGTTACTTGTGCCTGTGAGGCTTTCAGGCCAGCTGTTAGCTGTCACACCTGGTCTAGTGGAAAATGCCCCTTCCCATGGCAGGGGGGTTGGAACTAGATGATCTTCAAGGTCCCTTCCAACTGAGGCCATTCTTTGATTCTATGAATCCTTGTTTGGTTTTACAGCCATTGGGCTTTTGGTGTTCGTGACATACACATTAGTCCCTTATCTTCTGTGATTTTACAGTGCTGTCCAGTACATCTGGAATCAACTGCCCCAGGGGTGGAAACATAGCCCTACCATCTCCCATGGACTCATCCAGACTGTACTGGAACAGGGTGAAGCTCCAGAATGCCTGTAATATGTGGGAATGGAGAGGGCCCCAGCGGCCCTGCCTTGGAGAGAGGCCTGCTGAGGAGATAAGAAAGGGATTGCACAACCTCCTGCCAGACCCCCAAGATAAGAAAGTAACTTTTCAGCTACAGCGACCAAGAAAGGTCCTGTAAGCCCCCAGAAGTTTGAATGTAATTTGCTGTAACCCATTGGCCCGTGCTTCTCCACTCCCACCTTGGTTTGCCCATAAAAACCCCTAGATCGCCCCGCTTGTTAGGGACACCCGTCACTGGCTCCCCTTCGCTGATGCTCTACAATAAAGCTGACTCCTGCGGAATCGCTATACGGGACCCTCCTCTCTTCTTCCCGGGCAAGCAATAGAGGCTGCCTCACAGGACAGGGCACGCAGAGCTGAAATCACATAAGAGCTGAGAAATCACTAAGCTGCCCTGTCTCTGCTGAGAGAAGCCTCCGGCCCGCTGAGGGGGTGCTCTGGCCCCTAGAAGGTTGTCTCTGGTGAGATATCCTTTTGGAGTGGCTTCTGCCCCCTGGGTTCGAACGGCGGACCCCAGACCTGCGGCCGGAATAGTAATACACTGACGATATCATTGTGTGGGGCAATAGATCAGAAGTTTTTGAGAACTGGAAGAAAATAGTCCAAATCCCTGTGAAAGGTGGTTTTGCCATAAAACAAAGCAAGGTCAAAGGACCTGCACAAGAGATTCAGTTTTTAGGAATGAAATGGCAAGATGGACATTGTCAGATCCCAATGGACATTATTAATAAGATAACAGTGATGTCCCCACCAACTTAAAAGAAAGAAACACAAGCTTTCTTCAGCATTGTGGGTTTTGGAGAATGCACATTTCAAATTAAAGTCTGATTGTTAACCCTCTATCAAGTGACCTGGAAGAATGATTTCAAATGTGCCCCTGAGCAATGAAAAGGTTTTGAAAAAATCAAGCCAGAGATAGTTCATGCTGTAGTCCTCATGACAGTCCAGGCAGGGCAAGATGTAAAAAATATGCTCTATAATGCAGCTAGGGAGAATGGTCCGATCTGGAGCCTCTGGTAAAAAGTACCAGGGGGGACTTGAGATTGACCCCAAGGCTGCTGGCTCCTACAGAGGATCTGAATCCCACTATACTCCAACTGAAAGGGAGATACTGGCAGCTTATGAAGGGGTTTGAGCTGCATGAGAGGTGATTGGTACTGAAACACAGCTCCTCCTCGTACCCTGGTTACCTGTGTTTGGTTGGATATTCAAAGGGAATATCTTTTCTACAAATCACACAACTGATGCTAAATGGACTAAGTGGGTCGCGCTGACCACGCAACAAGTTCAAATAGGAAATCCCAGTCAGCCAGGAATCTTAGAAGTGATCATGGACTGGCCAGAAGGGAAAGATTTTAGTATATCACCAGAGGAAGAGATGCTGAAGAGGCTGCACTATATAATAAATTGCTAGAAAGTGAGGAGCAATATGTCTTGTTTATTGATGGATCCTGTCGTCTTGTAGGAAAGCATTGGAGATGGAAAGCAGCTGTATGGAGTCCCCTAGGACAAGTCACAGAAAAAGCTGGTCCTGGTGTTTGCTGGTATAGAGTTAATTTTCTTCACAGTGGCTTTATGGTGCTATATTTTGGATTTGTGCTGAACAGTGTCAATAATATAGATGTTTTTGTTATTGCTCAACAGGACTTACATAGTACCAATGCCTTTTCTGCTTTTTGTACTGCCACGCTGGCAAGGAGGCTTGTGGTGCATGGGAAACTGGGAGGAGACAAAGCCGGGAAAGATAGCCCAAACTGACAAAAGGGATATTTCATATCATATCAGCCTTCTGATTATTACCCACTTCTGACACTCCAGGATAGCAGTGATAAGACTGAAAAGAAGAGTGCCAGAGCAATTAAAAGGGACTTCAGGGCACTAGGTAGAGTGGTTGATAGGGCAGGAGCACAGATAGTGTTTTGCTCAGTCTCTGTGGTGGCAGAGACAAATGATGAAAGGAAAAGGAGAACCCACATTATAAACAAACAGTTTTAGGGATGCTGCCATTGGCAGAATTCTGGATTCTTTGATCATGGGGCAACTTTTACAGCACCTGGCCTGCTGGAGCCATATGGGATGCTTCTATCTATTAAGGGCAAAAGGATTCTAGCCCATGAATTGGCAAGACTCATTGAGAGGGTTTAAACAAGGTTTGAAAGGGGAAGGGGATGCAACTAGACTCTCCAGAAACAAGCCCAAGGGTGGTAAGCCAGAGTCAGGGGTGAAGTCAGCAGCCCAATTGAAGTGCATGCATACTAATACATGCAGCATGGCTAACAAACAAGAGGAGCTGGAAGCCATGGTACAACAACAAAGCTATGATGTAGTCACCATCATGGAAACATAGTGGGATGACTGGTATAACTGGAGTGCTGCACTGGATGGCTACAAGCTCTTCAGAAGAGACAGGAGAGGGAGAAGAGGTGGAGGGGTGGCTCTGTATATTAGGGAGGCTCTTGATGCCATGGAAATTGGGACTAATGATGATAAAGTTGAGTGCCTATGGGTAAGAATCAGGGGGAAGGCCAACAAGGCTGACATCCTGCTGGGAGTCTGTTATTGACCACCCAACCAGGAAGAAGAGATGGACAACGTATTCTACAAGCAGCTGGAGTATGTTTCAAGATTGCCAGTCCTTGTTCTTGTAGGAGACTAACCTGCCAGATATCTGCTGGAAATTCTGCACAGCAGAGAAGAGGCAGTCTAGGAGGTTCTTAGAGTGTATGGAAGACAACTTCTTGTCACAACTGGTGAGCAAACCTACCAGGGGAGGGAATACGCTAGACCGGCTGTTTGCAAACAGAGATGGGCTGGTGGGAGCTGTGGTGGTTGGAGGCTGTCTGGGGTCTGGGGCACAGTGATATTGAAATTATAGAGTTCTCAATATTTGGTAAAATAAGGAGGGGCATCAATAAAACTTTCATACTGGACTTCCAGAGGGCAGACATTGGCCTATTTAAGAGACTTATACAGAGAGTTCCTTGGGAAGCAGCCCTTATAAACAAAGGAGTCCAGGTAGGATGGGCGTGCTTCCAGACAGAAATCTTGAAGGCACAGGAACAGACTGTCCCTATGTGCTGAAAGATGACCTGACAAGGAAAACGACCAGCCTGGATGGGCAAGGAGCTTTTGAAGGAACTAAGAAAAAAAACAAGGGTGTGTCACCTTTGGAAGGAGGGTCAGGTACCTCAGGAAATACTTAAGGGAGTTGCTAGGTCATGTAGGAAAAAAAATAGAGGCAAAGGCCCAGTTAGATATCAATTAGTCAATTTTTGTGAAGGATTTAAACAAAAAAAAATTATAAATACATTAATGGCAAAAGGAAGGGTAAAACCAACCTCGGTTCACTACTGGATGTGAGAGGGAATTTAGTGACTGCAGATGGGGAGAAGGTGGATGTGTTTAATGCCTTCTTTGCCTCAGTTTTCAGCAAAAAGACAGGTTTTCCTCAGGACAACTGTCCTCCCGGGCTGGTAGATGGGGTCAGGGAGCAGAGTAGCTCCCCTGTTATTCAGGACGAAGCAGTCAGAGAACTGCTGACCCACTTAGATGCTCACAAATCTATGGGACCAGATGGGATTCATCCTAGGGTGATGAGGGAGCTGGCAGATGAGCTTGCAACACCACTCCATCATTTANCGGTTCACTACTGGATGTGAGAGGGAATTTAGTGACTGCAGATGGGGAGAAGGTGGATGTGTTTAATGCCTTCTTTGCCTCAGTTTTCAGCAAAAAGACAGGTTTTCCTCAGGACAACTGTCCTCCCGGGCTGGTAGATGGGGTCAGGGAGCAGAGTAGCTCCCCTGTTATTCAGGACGAAGCAGTCAGAGAACTGCTGACCCACTTAGATGCTCACAAATCTATGGGACCAGATGGGATTCATCCTAGGGTGATGAGGGAGCTGGCAGATGAGCTTGCAACACCACTCCATCATTTACCATCAGTCCTCGCTTACTGGGGATGTCCCAGATAACTGGATATGCCAATGCAATGCCCATTCACAAGGAGGGTAGGAAGGAGGATCCTGGAAATTATAGGCCTGTCATCCTGACCTTGGTGGCCAGCAAGATAATGAAACAGATGATCTTGAGTGCCATCACACAGTACCTACAGGATGGCTGAGGGATCAGACCTAGCCAGCATTGGTTTAGGAGGGGCAGGTCATGTTTGATCAACCTGATCTCTTTTTATGACCAGTTGACCCACCTGGTGGATGCAGGAAAGGCTGTGGATGTGGTCTATTTGGACTTCAGCAAGGCCTTTGACACTGTCTCCCACAGCATACTCCTGGAAAAGCTGGCAGCCCAAGGCTTGGACAGGAGCACTCTNCCTGTTTAATATCTTTATTGATGATCTGGATGAGGGGATTTAGTCTACTATCTGTAAATTTGCAGATGACACTAAGATGGGACAGTGTCTCAATCTGTTGGAGGATAGGAGGGCTTTGCAAAGGGACCTGGACAGGCTGGATAGATGGGCCGAGTCCAACAACATGAAGTTTAACAA
This sequence comes from Aegithalos caudatus, assembly GCA_013389925.1. Taxonomy (NCBI): domain Eukaryota; kingdom Metazoa; phylum Chordata; class Aves; order Passeriformes; family Aegithalidae; genus Aegithalos; species Aegithalos caudatus. The sequence continues at coordinate 10,374 of WEIU01001411.1, forward strand.
GTCCAAGTGCTGAGTCCTGCACTTTGGCCAAAATAACCCCCTGCAGCACTACAGGCTGGGGGTGGTGTGGCTGGGCAGTACCTAGGCAGAAAGGGACCTGGAGGTACTGGTTGAGAGCTGACTGAACATGAGCCAGCAGTGTGCCCAGGTGGCCAAGAAGGCCAATGGCATACTGGCCTGTATCAGGAATCGTGTGGCCAGTAGGACCAGGGAAGTAATTTTTCCCCTGTACTTGGGACTGATGAGGCCACACCTTGAGTACTGTGTTCAGTTTGGGCCCCTCAATTTAGGAAGGATGTTGAGATGCTCAAATGTGTCCAGAGGAGGGCAGCAAGGCTGGTGAGGGGCTTGGAACACAAGCCCTATGAAGAACGGCTGAGGGAGCTGGGGTTGTTTAGCCTGGAGAAAAGGAGACTCAGCGGTGACCTCATCAGTCTCCACAACTACCTGAAAGGAAGTTGTAGCCAGGTGGGGGTTGGTCTCTTCTCCCTGGCAACCACTGACAGAATGAGAGGAAAGTCTTAAGCTGTGCCAGGGGAAGTTTAGGTTAGATGTCAGGAAAAATTCTTCACTGAAAGACTGATAAAGTACTGGTATTGTCTGCCCAGGGGGATGGTGGAATCACCATCCCTGGACATTTTTAAAAAAAGATTGGATGTGGCACTCAGTGCCATGGTTTATTTGATGCAGTGGTGTTAGGTCATAGCTTGGACTTGATTGTCTCAAAGGTCTTTTCCAACCTAGTTTGTTCTGTGATTCTGTGACTGTGGCAAGATATTGCTGCCCAGGGGGAGCACTTGGTTGTGAAGGTACATCATGTGGATGTTCATGTACCCAAGAGTTGGGCCACTGAAGAACATCAGAACAACCAAGAGGTGGATCAAGCTTCTAGGATTCAAGTGGATATGGTGGATTTGGATTGGCAGCACAAGGGTGAATCATTTCTAGCTTGATGGGCCCATGACACCTGGAGAGATTCAAGGAAGACATGCAACATATAGATTGACTCATGATCAAGGGTGGACTTAGCAGTGAACACTATTACACAGATTATCCATGAATGAGAAACATTCTGCAATTAAGCAAACCATGTAGTTAAATCCTCTCTGTAATGGAGGACGATCTCAAAAAAGAAGTATGGGATGGCCTGGCAGATTGACTATTGACTATTGACTCCCCAAACCTGTCACAGCATCATGTGCTTGCAATGGTGAAAGCAACCATTGAATGGCTGGAAACATATCCTGTGCCCAATGTCACTGCCCAGAGCACTACCCTTGGCTTTTAAAAGCAAGTCTTATGGTGACATGGTAGTCCAGTTGGAATTTAATTAAAGGACAGAACATATTTCTAAGACAACCTCACAGACACTTGGGCCAAAGAACAGGGCATTGAGTAGGTATGTCACATGACCTCTCATGCACCAGCCTCTGTTCCCTAGTTACAGGGATAGGAGGGGGAGTAGCATTAGGGGTGACCTAAAATCATGTATTCGGTATTCTGTCTACGTCAAATATAGTGGACTGTATTTTTAAGACTGGCAGTTGGAAATGGAACCTCTGTGTTTTACCTCATTTGCAGAAGGGGAGGGCTGCTACGTCTCTAAAAATAGGGAATGGAAATGTAGAGGCTCTCTTACCTCGGAGCCGGGAAGCCCCAATAGGCTGTAGCTATGGTTCCTTGGGAAACTCATGAAAAACAGAAAGTGAAACTAACTGGGTCACTATAACAACCGCTGCTTGGGTGTGGTGATCCATTTTAAAGTTGTCATCTTACTCCAAGTTGTCATTCATTGTAACCCCTGCCCATCACCCTATCCTGGATTGGTTTTGCCCTATCCCACCTATCCCATTGGTCTGAGCCTTGGACATACCCCCTGGGGAGAACTCTCTTAAGGGGGAGTCACGAGGGCTCTCTCTCTCTCAGCCTGCTCCTCTGCCTTGGGGGACACACGGGGCGTGCGTGCCTCGTGTTCCCCTGTGGGGACCATGCTTCCTCCCGGTGTGGGACCCCCCAAATAAACCCTTTTAATCAGCACCCTCAGAAGCCGTGTTGTGTCTTGCCTGCCCACATGCTGCTCTCCAGATGCTCCGGTAAGGCTCTTGTACTTCCCCGAACCCAGAAGAATGTTGCCTCTCCCCCCTGCAGCCGCTGGCCGGGCCAGAGAAGAGCAGGGGGGAGGATGGCAACACTTGGGGAGCTGGGGGAGACTCTTCTTGAGACTTTTCACCACTGCCACTTGGGACCAAAGCCAGGAGTCAGGGTCCACTCCATGAGTTCCAGCCCCTGCCAGCAGTCCACTGCTTTTTGCTGCCACAGAGAGGGAGAGAGAAAAAGCCTCCTGAGGCACTACAAGGGAGCCTGCACCAGCACCTTAGCAGCATTGACTCCTTTTGAACAAAAATAGTTTTTTCCAGCTTTTGTTTAATCCCTGCTTCCTGTTGTTTGTCTGGGGGGAGGGAGGTTTGGTTTTTTTGATCTACAGAGGCTCAGTTGCTGTGTTGTTTCCTTTGTTCCCTCTCTTGGCTGAGTGGTTTAGAGAAGGGGGCCTCTCTGCCATCTTGTCTTTTTCCTCTGGACCATGTGGGATGCCCAGGTGGCAGCCATATTGTTTTCTTTGTTCCCAGGAGGGGCAGTGACTCAGTGCCTCTGTATCTAGTGGTTCTTTCTGTTTTCTTTAATAAACTGTTATTTTTTTCACTTATATCTCTTTGCATTTGCCTCATCTCATTATTGGAAGGGGCAGAGGTTAAGAACTAAGGGGAGGTCACTTATTTCAGAGTCTCCACCCTGTAAATTGTCTCAAACTGATACACTCTGGAAAGATTGAACCATGTAACTGATATTGGGAGCTTATAACTAAGCTTATGCAAACTATAGTTTGCTGTGTAATCAAGTGTGTTAAGAACAGATAGTTCTTTACTATGCAACAACAGGATTTTGCCTATTATTTAAGACTGATAAAGCAGGAACTAGTGCTCTAAAGACTGGTAAAAACTGGATCTTTTGTTTGGACTGTGGCCAGAAGCCTTGAAGGATGACCAGATGCCAAGAGAGCCTGCGCAAGGACCAGGTTCATCCAGTGGACATCATGAGGATGACTACTTACTTCATCCAGTAACCTCTGCCCAAGACCACCAGGCAACAGTGCGCAAGGGCAGAACGATGAAAGGTTGATGAACATACAAAGCGAGAGTAGGCAGGGATAGGTTATGAATATGTATAGGCGATGTTGAAACTTTCATAAATATGTATGATCTTAAGTGTATATAGACAGAGCACCTGCTCTGTTTGGTGCACACGTTTTTGGTGGAGCAATCCCCCATACATCCAGAGCACTGAATAAACATACCTACCTTACAACCTTGCTAGTTGTGGAGTCCTTTTTCCATGTATCATAACGGACTGTTAAAGACTACACTGAGCGCAATCAGTGGTGGGACCTTAAAAAATTGGAATACACATTTAGCAAAGGCCACCTGGTTAGTCAACACCAGAAGATCTGCCAATTGAACTGGCCCTGCTCAATTAAAATTTTTACATACTGTAGAAGGGGATAAAGTCCCTATAGTGCACATAAAAATATGCTGGGAAAAACAGACTGGGTTTTTCCTGGCTCGGGCAAAGGCAAAGCCATTTGTGGTATTTTTTTTTGCTCAAGGACCTGGGTGCACTTGCTGGGTGATGCTGGAAGATTGAGAAGTCAGGTTTGTGCCTCAAGGGGATTGGATTTTGGGTGAGAATAGCCAACTGAAGGGAAAGATGTGTGCTAATGCCTTTACAAATAATTTGATGGGTGAAAGTATGGGTGTTAACATTTTTGAAATGGGTGTTAATGTCTCTACTGACTTTGGGCAGGTGGTTTGTTACTGGGCCCAGACAGTTTGACTCCTGAACGAGACAAGGGGGTCTGGACAAGGCTGAACTTCTGAACTTTGGGGTAAAATAGTAGGTTCAAGGGGGGAATGTGTGGTAGGCAATTCGGGAAGGCTGTACCTTCCTAGTACCTCAACCAATAGGGAAAGGAATAGGGCAACATGAGGCCAGGAGTTAAGATAAAAAGGAGATTGTGCCTTCCAAAACCAAGAGAGAGGAAAAGCCCTTGGGCATGTGACCTAGTGGCCTTTCTCCCTTTATTCGAATAAAGTTGAAGGGCTTCTCTGTCTCCTTTTTGGACATAAAAAACCTCTGGTGTTTGTGGATTTTCCTGACACAATGAGTTAAACTGTGTGATGTTAGTAACTATATAACATTGTGTATTATCGCTTGTACGGTGGGTACAATCCACATCACCCCACTGGGCACTTTGCAGCATCTTTTTTTGACAGATCTGTTCTGGGGATATGAACCTAACTCCCCTCCAATACTCACATCAATGAAAAATGAACTTTGATAAAATTGAACAAGTACAGAAGTAATGGAATCAGAACTGGCTTCAACATGCAACAATCCAATACCACACACCATCTTTCCTGCTTGAAAGACTATCATCAGGGATGGAGGCCCATGTGAGACAAGGGGTTACAAATTAGAGGGTGATTGATTAGAAATAGATACTTAGATGATGCATATTGTTTAATATTTGCTGTGTTTGCAAATGTACTGTGCTGGCTGCTTGAGAAGATGGTGTACGTGCAAAAGCAACATGAAAGAATGCAAAGATGTGTGATGAGAAGGACTGCTTGCAGAAGCAGGACAAAGAATGCTAAACTTGCAAGGCTACAGAGATAACAAGGCTCCTCGGACCCCTAGAACCAGATTAGACCAGCCTTATGTGTGGACTGTGACATGGGGATCAGAGAGCATGTGCAAGGATGCAAGGTGAAAAGCTCAACCTTGATGAAGACAACTTACTTCCATCCTATATGACCACCAGCACAACCACCAGAGATAACTGTGCACAAGCACAGAAAGACTGATAAGATAATTAGCATACAAAGTAGGACTAGGCAGAGCTAGGAAATTAATATGTATAGCTGTATTGCAAAACTTAAAGCATATGTAACATTTTAGAGGATAAAAGAGAACATGACTGAGCGAGTGAATGCGCATGCCTTTGCAGAGATATCCTGTATGCGCCCAGTGATGATTAAATACATACCTACTCTCCAACTAATTCTTAATTGGTTGTGGAGGTTTTTTTTAATCCACAAAACAATGTCATGGATTAAATTAATTCAACAGACATTTTGTGGACATTTTGCAGGTGTTTTATGGACATTTGTCATGGGTTAAAAGTGGAAAATTACCTTGCAAGGACCTTGGAGCC
>WEIU01001412.1:0-2500 GCA_013389925.1 Aegithalos caudatus
AAGATACATTTAATATATTGAGATTTCACTTCATATAAATTTTCTAGATTTCCTAGCAATTTACACAGTCAGAGTTTGTTACAGTAATTCAATCAGCCTTCAAACTCTATCAGCCTATTTGACTTCTAACTCTGATGTAGATAGATTACAGCTTTGTTTGGAGTGAATAAAAAATAAAAATGCTTCTAAAGTGTATAATGTATGTATAGCTTGACTGCTTCTTCTATACTGTGTATTCATACTTATATCTTTTCATCCTAGGACACTTTTTCACAATCAGCTGAGAAAAGAAACCATTTGTCCTTCAGAGTCAACAGAAGCTACATGTCATTCCCTGGTGGGATGAATCCTTGCAAAGATTTAGACATTCTGGGAAATACGACCAGTGTCAGCTGGTACATTGATAAGAGAACACAGGTGGAGGAAATATGGATGCAAACAAAGTTAATCTGCATTTACCATTTCAGCTGCACTTGAGGTAAAAATTGAGTAAAGATAATTTTTTTAGTACCTAGAATATTACTGATAGTAATACAGTTATAGTAATAGAGAGATAGTAATATGCTACAACTGTGCTGTAGATAAGGTACCTACTTCTATTACTATCAAGCTTAACCAATGCATTTATGTGATAGAAAATTATCCAGGATATAGGACTACATTCAATATTTAAAGTTTACTGCAGTCATTCTAACTCGTGGTCCCTCTCCTGTACGTGGTGAATATATCACAGAGTGAGGAATTTCTAAGTGATGTGCAGGTGCTCTTCTTCACACACATATTCAGTCAATTTGTTCAGAATATACATCTGTGCAAGATTATTTGTGCTTGTTTTCAAATTTTAGCACAGGAACATCCTATTCTCATAACTGTGAAAAAAGAGCAAAAAGAGCTTGAGGAACACAAGACTTTCTACATTGATTCAGAAGAAAATTATGAGCTCCTCTCTGCACTTTTTTGCTACATTAAAATTCTTACTTTGTGGTAGCGAGCTGAGTTGGGAGCTTAGAATCCTCATGTCTACCAGCTTGGTTGTCTTCTGAACTTTTCAACTGTGTTAATGCAACAGAAAATAAATGTGGATGAGTTCTTCAGCAAAAGTATCAGAATATAAGTCTTGGTCCTGTGCTCTTCTGATCTACATTGTGAGCTGATCTACAGCTCCTTGGCATTAGTAGACATGACCTTTTGATTAAAATTTCTGCATCAAAGCAACTTTTAATTATTGAAAATCTTATATATAGATTATTTGGGATGAAGTTGAAATCAGCAGATGCAATGAATGCAAGTTATGTAATAATATGTAGGAATTCAGATCATACAAAATCATAGCATAGAATACAGAAATCTTCATTTGAAATATTCATTACATTGAATATTGGTTCTTGAAAACCAAGGAAACAATTTGATGATTGAGGTGAGAAGAGTGTTGGCTTTAGTATGCATATGCCTGTTTATCAGTTTGGTATTCAAACTGGAAGATGCTGGAGTTTCAGGTGTTATATTGAGAGCTAAATGCTTCTTCCCTGTTTTCTCAATTTAACATCATATTTAAATTTTTGGGAGACAAAAAATATCAAACTAACAAATCCAGGAATAGGCCTCTCTTGAAACAGACTTCCCAGACCAGTGTATGTGATGAGAGCATTGGATTCTAATTTGGTAGGTAAGCAACAAATCTTTTCTTCAAGGCTGTATAATATTTCCCAATAGCCATTCAAGATATTTTAGTTGTTTCTCCCCTAAGAAAGCTCTCAGTGTTCACGTTAGCTATATTCATGTTACTGTTACTGCATCTGTCATATTTGGTGGAAAAATTCCTTTATACACTGCTAGACTTCTCTGTTTTATTTTGCTTTTCTATCTAATCTATTGCAATCAATCATACAGAAGTTGCTTAGCTTATGATTCTAAAAGTAGTCACAAGTCATATTTGGTTTAGTTTCCTTGCTTAGCATACGCAAGGATAACATTACTCTGGAAAGTAAAGTGCACAACTCTCTGGATTATATGGCATTTAATTTTCTAAGACCAATGTCCTGTGTTTCTTACTAGGGACACCAAAAGACTTAGGGACTCCTAAAGACTTATTAGTTTCTTATATGATAAAATTTCCAATTTTTTTTGCTGATAAGAAATCGTTTCCTGTGCTCATGAGACGTAGTTGGACGCATTTGAGTCCTCTCTCTCACAGGTGTCTGTGAGACACCTGTGAGAGAAAGACTCAAAATGAGAAACCACATTTCATCAGTATATAGGTAGAAAGCCAGTGAATACTCCTTTCCCAATGACCACCAATTTCTTTTTATCATAGAATTTTAATTGCAGCCGGAGGAGAATACAGTGGAAGCTGTGCAAACTACATTTTTACAGTTCTGGTGATTGACAACTATATGCAGACAAGATCTCTTGTCCCCATCCAGGCCCTGGTGGGAGCAGGGCATTAATTTTATCCAAGTTCATGGTGTTAGTAGACCAGTCATCAAGTTCCCACTGAGGT
>WEIU01001412.1:7500-38365 GCA_013389925.1 Aegithalos caudatus
AATTTTAGAGCAATTTGTGCTGTTTGCATAGGAGTCTGTTAAAGCTCTACTGTTCCGAACAGAAACTTGATCCCTATTGTATTTAGAACATTGTTTTTGTTCCCTCATATTTAGTGAATAAATATTTGGATGGTCCTGGTATTAAGCACCAATAAACACAATAATTGAATACAGCAATTCATTGTTGTCAGGTGTTTAAGAAGTTGATTGTGGTTGTTTTGTTTCATTTTCTAAGATAAAATATTTTGAAAACACAGGCAGGCTTCCTTAATGCATAGACTTTCACTTTACCAAGATGTGCAGTCATTACTCTTTTTCTTTTTCCCCTATATAATATTAATTTTTCTATGCAGAAAAGCCCCAACATGGACAGGTTACTGCATTGACCTCAGTCTAATGGGAGACACAGTCATTTTGTTTTCTTCTATAATAGTCTTTCTTCTGTTATAAAATGTATTTGCATAGCTTATTGTGTTGCTCTTGTGTTTTCTGAACTCCCCATTCATACTGCTGAAGAAAATAAGAATAAAATGTACTCTATTTTCTAACAGAAGGAGCTATAAACTTTTGTGAAGTCTAACAGTTGTCAGCATGTCATTTATAAATACTGCTACAATCCTCTACCTTCCTAAAATTTAAATACAATTCAAAGAACTGGCTTCTGTTGAAAGGCTGTTATTAGCATATAAATACAACAGAATTATTTTGGAGTAGTACATAAGTATGACATGGTAAAGAATTTACTCATAATTATAAAACCCATGAACTCTATTGAGTGTATAATACTGGTCTTTGTTGAAACCCTGTTACAATTGTGTGAGAAACATGCTTTTGTGTTGATGAATATAAATTACTTTACATCATTCAGCTTTGTTTGTCAACTTAATTATTACACTGTTAAAATATTGCTTTGCATTAGTCAGAACAGAGCATTTTCCTTTTATATAGTTTCCTTTTCCCAGGGGTAAATTTTAATGCCCTGAAAGGTCATCAGAGGTCAGGACTTCTTGACTATATCTCAACAGTGCATTTCTGCTCATCAAAAGAAATAAGCCTCTGACCACTGGTAGCTGCTGTAGGGGTTTCTTTTATCCTGCACCTGTGACAATTACCCTGTGTTAGTGAAGCTAACAGGAGTCAGGTTGTAGGTTAAGGGTCAGGGCACTGTCAAGAGGAAGTTAGTCTTCAGTCCACTAAATCTGTTATCATTTTCATCTAATGTGACATCCATCTGTCAATCAGGGAATTTAGGCGATTGTCTTATTCTAAGTGCACTTTATGCCTCAACCAGCTCACATTTTACTGCTTTTCCTATAATTACATTTTTCTACCTCGGAAAACCCATCTGCAAAATAAACAGGGAAAATCTTACTCAATCATTTTGAAGATCCAGGCTTTTTATGCTAAAAGCTGTTTCACTTACAAAATTGAGTGATTCCTCTGCAAAGTTTTATATTCATTTAATTTTCATTGTTATGGCTTTTTAGCACACAGAAAGAGAATAAAGCCCCTCTAACTACATGGATATCAAAATAAGTTTGCACGTAAAATTGCCTAATGCATATCAATCAAAAGGCCGTATGCCTCTTACCCTTCTCAGAAACACCTTACTTCTCAAACAAACCCGCATGCTATAGGTGTGAATGACAAGAATAAGTTTTCACAATGGACTTCTGAGGAATTAGAAGATGGCATATGGCTAAATAAGCAAAGACTTTGAATATCTCCCTATACAGAACCACAGAATGAAGTCTCAAACTCTGTTAATTCTAATTCAGTGCTGGTCAATTTCAAGTACCTGAACAATGCCAGCCAGATAAAAAACCTAGGTGTGAAGGTAAATGCTCTAGTGAATATGAGTGAGATTGCTTCTACACCTCAATTGAGACATACTTTTAATTGCTCTGATGAACAAGAACCTAAATACTTTGCCAAGCATAAAAATCATGGTGTGGTTATATGATGCATTTGAGCCAATCTAACAGCTTGTTACCACTGAAAAGGATAGTAATGTTCCCCCTATTTCCTCCCCCTGCCTTCCCACCCCAGATTAGTTTTCTGCTGGGTTAGCAAATTTAATTGCCTCACCAAGTGGTTAGGCAAGCATGCAAGCCAGTGTAGGGACAGTGACAAGAGTATGCGGCTGGAGCGAGTGTTATTGGCACGCCATTACATAGATCCAGCCATATAATTAAACTGTAGCTTCTCCTTTCACTTTTGCAGAAATATCCCTTTCTAAAAATTACTCCTAACCAATTAACAGTTATTATCAACAAACTTTCTATGTCTGGAGCTATGCTGCTACAATTTCACTGACAGCAAAGGTGAAATACTCTTACAGATTCTAGAACAGAACCTGTCCCCATACAGCAGCAATGTTAATATTAACATTAACTGCCTTTCAGGGTATTTTATTAGCAGTGCTTCGAAAAAGACTGGGATTCTCTTTTGTGTATTAGAGATGGGGAAATCAAGGTATTGAAAGGGGAAAAAATGCCCTATAAAAATATAAAAGTACTACACTATTGCATCCATTACAAGACTCTATGCCCAAGGTTGTAATATACTCCCTATCAAACATATGGACTTGTCTAAATATTAAAATGTCATATGTTTAATTGTTCCAGAGCAAGCTGGATTCCTCTCAGAACACAGGCATTCTTGCACTCTTCTACTCTTACCAGCATGATTTCCTAGTCTGTCCATACTCTGTGAACTCTCTCTTGAAGGGTTTGCCTACAACTACTCAAGGTTTTCTTTCCTGTGGTATTTACTGTATTTGTTTACACCTAATATCTCCAGAGATGAGTTAGATATTCTTCCCTCCCTGCCACAACCCCGTTTTTTAACTCTTCCTGACTTCTGGCTTTCACCATAACCTTTTTAATGGATTCTGTAAGTGTTTTTTGATCAACTTATTTTTATAAAACCTTGCTTCACCCAGCCATTTCATTCTGTTTCTTGAAGAAGCCAATGACTGCAGAATGCATTGCAGTCCCAGAATGGGGACACAAACAGGACTATTCATGCAAGAAAGCTGTTGTGCAAAGCTGGGTGCAAAGAGGTGTAGTTAATTTTAAGATCTTGTCCTGGCACTGTGGTCAGATTCTTGCTGGGTTATATACATAGATATGGAAGTGGAGAAACACTTCCTCTTTTCTCATTATAGCTATGACTGCATAAAAATTTCAAGGCAATTGATAGTCGTCAAATTCCATGTCTATATGGCTTGAGGTTGGTCTACCACAGTCCGGTCATCTTCTCACTTTAGAGCATTATCCATGCTCATAATTCCTTGATAGACTGAACTAACCACAGTAACAATATGGAGTACCCTTGATACTTGACATGCTGATACGGAATTTATGGATGAATCACAATGGAATTGTAGGTAACATTTAGAGCATTAAAATATATGTTGTAATACTATAGTAGCATTTTTTAAAATACCTTCAGTCTGCAGTTTCCATACTCAAGGCCATAGGACGAACTATCAAAGAAATATGTTATTTCATAGTACATTATCTTGTTTGTTGATAGTCAAATTCAATGGAATATTTCAGAAGAAATGGCAGAAACTATATTGGTAATAATGTGAATCATCCCTATTACCACTGCATTCTTCACTGTATGTTTATAGAAAAGCATTTTATAGTTTTGGTACTAACCTGGTACCTCTTATATGCTACGTGTACTACATACATGCAGATAAAGTTAGAGTACCTTTGTATGTTTGGATAATGCATAATTTTCCATTAAATTTCCAGAAAATCTTACTTAATATCTCTGAAATACTGTTTTGAGAGCCTCTCTCTCTACATCGCTTTAGTATTTATGAGTAAATTGAAACCACGCCCATATATGTCTCTTGCTGCAGCTCTTTTAGAAATGAGTAAATTCTGTAAAGAAACCATTAAGGCTGAGCAAATCCAATTGGGCAAAAATAATTGTTTCCCATGCTGAGGCAGTAACACAGGGTATATTAAAGAGGGAAACATATGAATGATTTTGAGTTTCTTGGTTTTGATTACCTGCAGTTTAAGTTGAGAGAAGTAATGTTTGACCTTTCAAATAGCAAGGAGAAAGGCCAAGAATTATAAAGAAAGCTGCATTTGTTTCCATGCTCAAGTTCTACACATTCACAGAAAAAAAAAAAAAAAAACTTAAAATATTTTAAAGGTTTAAATAAGGAAATTGTGCCTATTAAAGGAAATTATGCAATTCACAGTAAGTAGAAGCAATGCATCCTCCAAAGTGTCTTATTTAATTTAGTCAACAACTGGAGTAGGACAAACTAAAACAAGTTTTCAGAAGTCATCTATAGAGAGGTGTAAAATCCAGCTGGTCATAATCTCTCCGAAGTTACCTTCCAGATTATAAAGAAAGACAGAGTGAAATAAAGACTTAAGATATGCAAAGGCATGTTGGTATTTTCTACTATTTATTTAAGTAACCTATGGGGGATGCTATTGTAAAATTCTCTGGTTTAGTCTTAGGAGTAGAACAGAACAGAATGTTTCAGTTGGAAGGGGCCTTCAGTGACAGTCTAATCCAACCACCTGACCAGCTCAGGGTTATTATTAAGGGCATTGTCCAGATGACTTTCCAACTCTTACAGAGCATCTTGAACACAGGGGCATGACCACCTCTCTAGTAAGCCTGTTCCAGTGTTTGACCACTCTCTTGGTACAGAAATGAGTCCTAAAGTCTAATCTGAATCTCCCCTGGCACGGCTTTGAACCATTTCCATACATCCTGTCACTGAGGGGAATTTCACCTCACAGCCTCCTTTTCTCCAGATTATACAAGCCCGAAGCCTTCAGCTGCTCCTCATAGGACATGACTTCCAGAACTTTCACCAGCTCTGAAGACTTCCTCTTCTGTTTTAAGATGTGATAATTTATACACAAGAAAATAACCCAACAAGAGTGGTAGGTTGATCCTGACTGGACTCCAGATGCCCAACAAATGTGCTCTATCATTCTCCTCCTCAGCTGGATATGGAAAAGAACATGTAAGGGAAGGCTTCTTTGAGACAAGGGCTGGGAAAAATTGCTCACCAGTTACCATCAAAACAGACTTAGATTGGGGAATTTATTCTAATTTATTACCAATCAGAGTAGGTACTATCAGAGTAGTGTAACCACAAATAAAAGTAATTCTTAAAACACTCTCTCTGTACCCTTCCCTTCTTCCTGGGTTCAACCTCGCTCCCAATTTTCTCTACCTCCTCCTGCCCAGTGGTGGAGAGGCAAAGGGAATGAGGGCTTTTGGTGCTTCACCAAGTGTTGTCTCTGCCACTCCTTCCTCTGTGGGAAGACTTCCCACACTCTGCCCCTGTTCCAGCATGGGATTCCTACCATGGAACACCATCCTCCATGAGCTTCTCCAACACGAATCTTTCCCACAGACTACAGTTCTTCATAAACAGCTCCAGTGTGGGTCCCTTCCCATGTAGTTCAGTCCTTCAGGAAAAAGGCTGTTCCAGTGTGGGTCCCCCATGGGGTCACAAGTCCTGCCAGCAAACCTGCTCCAGTGTGGGTTCCCCTCCCACTGGAGGGGTCACAGGTCCTGCCAGGAGCCTGCTCCACCTTGGGCTGCCCATGGGGTCACAGTCTCCTCCAAGCATATCCACGTGCTCTGAGGCACAGTCCTCCAGGGGTTGCAGGCAAATTCCTGATTTATTGTGGTCCTCCATGTGCTGCATAGGGACAGCCTACTTCCCCATGGTCTTCACCATGGACTGCAGAGGAATCTCTGCTCTAGCAGCTGGACAGCCTCCTGCCTCTCCTCCCCCCACTGATCTGGGTGTCTGCAGAGTTGATCCTCTTACACATTCTCACTCCTCTCTTCAGACTGATGCAGGTGTTGCACAGTTTTTCCCCCCTTTCCTAACAATGTTACGCCAGGGGCTCTACCACCATGGCTGATGGGCTCTGCCCTGGCTAGTGTCAGGTCCATCTTGGAGCTGACTGGCATTGGCTCTCTCAAATACAGGGAAAGCTTCTTGAAGCTTCATATAGGAGCCACCCCCATAGGCTCTCTGCCACCAAAACTTTGCCACAAAACCAATACAACGACCTAACTAATGTAAAAGAAAAAAACCACGAATCCATTAACACAAATATTTCTGTTTGTAGTTTCAAGGTAATCACATTTTCTTCTTAATTTCTTACATAATTTAAATGGATTTAACTTAAACAAAAGATTCCGATGTTTGGTAGGCTGGTTCAAACATGTCACTAGTTTTGAGAAAAATGTTTACAAGAGTTCATTCAAATTATCTTAACTTTCTGAATTTCATATTCATTGGCTGCTGAAGTATAATAGCTTATGAATTATCATTATTATATGAATACCATGATTATTCTACTACATATATATTGGTGTAACTGAAAAGAAGGTCTGTGCTAAATCTCAGTGTCTGTGAAGTCACAAAGATGACTTTTGCCAGTCATAGCTTAAGCTGAGAAATATGAGACCCAACTATGAGACCAGCTCAGGAACACAATCACATACTCAGCTTTGACACTTTGAGACTGCATATAGATCTAAAGATTCCTATAGCTTGACAGAAAGCTATGCAGCCTGGTTTTATGTCCAGAAGAAAAAAAAAAAATAGAAATATTTATGATTAAGTTTCCTGTGCATATTTTGGTTGTCATATAAGGAATAATCAAAAAGGCATTGATTTGTCTTTTTTGTTAGGTCCTCACTACCGCCTGATAACCAGTGTGTCATATTTATAAATAGATAGATAGATATAGATATATAAATATATAGATATATAAATATATAGGAAGCCATTAGAGTATTCTAGTATCTGTTGTATTTGTGCAATTAAATGAGGAATATCTGCCTACCTTTAGGCTCCAGAAACTTTGGGACCACTCCATTTCCAACTGGAGATGTTAGTTTAACACACTGGATTTTAAAATTGTCACTACCTTGGATTTGCAGAACCCAGTGACAGGTTCTGTATTAATAGGTAAAAAAAAATAAGATTTTAATGTACAAATTCTTCATGGAAATGGTCTGTGACAATTCTGCTCTTGCACAACAATTGCCCTCACTTTCTTTGAGTTTTTTTACCTTTAGCCAGTATTTCAAAGTATTCTAAGGTAGAGACTGTCTTAATTTTTATTAATAGCGCACTACCTAGAGTAATTAATTAGGCATCAATAACAAGAATGAAAAATTATAATTATTTCTGGCATAAGAAGATACTATTTATTCTCACATATTTGGTTGGAGAGAGTGAAATTTACATATGATAATGTTAGTGTACACTTCAATGACTAACTTCACAACAAGTAGTAAAAGGTTAGGTTTCTAAGAAGTAAGGCTAAGTAGTCAGAAAACAGTAGAAATTGCAACCAGGCTTTGAAATAGCTGAATCTTCAATGTTTTGTGATTAGGTTCCCATCATCCCAGCAGAAAACCATCAAATTAGATGGAAATAGGATGTGCTATCAGCTGCAAGTAGTCATCTTTTTATTAGCTCTGCAACAACCAATCAGTCACATCACAGTGTGCAACTGTAAAAAAATATAAATTTCTTTTTTTGTTGTTAGAAAGAAACCCCTTCTTTATGAATCTACATATGCCCTTCAGTAAGCAGTAGATGTCGTTGACAATTGCATGCCATTCTTTATTTTTTCAAGTTTCTTTGAAGTAGTAGACTGCCAGGTATGTGAGGTGTGGAAACAGAAGTCCTCAATTTACTCCCTGAATTGTTGCACTATATGTCTGATTTCCCTCTCCGATTATGATTGTATGCTCGAGGCAAGTGAAGGTAAGATACATTTTTCCCATTAGAAATCTGTGTTGAGACTACAAGCAATTACAACAGTCATTATCTACTGTAATGATATCTTTTTAATTTTGCAAACACCCAGCCATTAAAACAGGACTGAAACAAAAAGTACTTATTTTACATATGTCTGCTAATGGTTGTCCAGGGCTAAAAACCTTGAGGGAAAGATTGTAAAATAACATGAGAATTAAAGGGTTTCAATTACTTGAAATATTCATATCTAAGAAATTAACTCCCACTGCAAACAAGGAGGAATATAGGCTGCTCCAACACAGCTTGGGCAGTTTAGAGCTTTGAGTCACAAGATGGCTTAACTCACAAGGGAAGACCTAGACAATCATAACTCTTGTTAAGTCTTATTATGATAATTCCTTCTTATTTGACTTCTAACGGGAGGAAAAGTACGTTCCACTTCTGCGGTTCAGTCTCCTTGCCAGTATGACATTTTACAGTGGAAGCAAGTTACAATGACTGAAGATCTGCCTTGTTAATTTGGAGGAGACATTAGTGTCCTAAAACTTCTGTGGTATCCACGAGGTAAATTTCTTTTCACTTCCATTTGACTATGTTCAATGCACATTTTATGCCAGCCATTTAGGTTTTTTTCTGTAATCAGTGGAGAATAAAATTATTCCAAAGAATAATTCATTCATCTGGCTTAGATCCTGCATGGGGAAAGAATGAATTGTACTCTAGAGATTTGTAGCCCTGCATTTCTGTAGAGGGAGTGCTGACAAATTGCTTAGACAGTTTAAAGTTAAGTGAGATGAATCCTGCCCATCACTCCTGACACATACCCTCGAAAGATAAATTTCAGCTCCTTGAAATCAGTAGGATTCAAGCCATCTAAATAATTTTTAGAATTTTTATCATTCATCTGAAAATCTACTAGCTCTTCGTTTGTAGAACAATCACACTTTCTTATCTCACAAAACACTGGGAATTTAAATGTAGTAAACACAGTAAAGTAGTCAATAATCATTGCAACTGAGGTCAGATATCTTGGGTAAATTCTTAATCAGTGGGATTTGGAAGAAATTTAAAAAAAAAAACTATATCTTTAAGCAATTAGTGAATAACAGAAGTAAGTAGGTTTTTCTTGGTGGCTTCATAAATAAAATCTGTATGGATTTAAAATAATTGATCCCCTTCAGGTCTGAGCAACAGTTCTTTTCATCTGTGGTAAGAAGGATGTGGTAATGCAGCCTTTGAGCCTTTGTGATTATCCTCTAATGATGACTATTCCTATGAGTCATGAGTGAAGGCATTTGTGCATAGATGATAGATATATATTAAACATTTACTTCTAGACAATGTGGTACTTATTATTAAACCAGTGCCAGAAAACTGACTTATGAGTGCACTGGCAGAAAAATAATTTCCACCTATAAAAAGATGTCACTTAGGAGGAAAAGTTCTTATTAAATCAAAATTTCCTCTGTTGTCCCAGTTACTTTTGCTGAGAAGTGAAAGTCAGTGTCATCTTCATCCAAAGGAAATTGGGTTTTTGACTGTAATACCGAAAAGAATATGTAAAATATGCATGGTAGTCAGGAAAACTTGTTTCTCAGGAACAGTGTCACTTCCCAGTCACATGGTCAATGTTTGGTTGCTAAGCTTTGCATCCATTTTCTTCTTTCCCTGCCATCATTTACTCCCCCATTAATTACCATGTTCAATGGAATCCTAGTACATTTTTTAAGGGACATAAAATTTCTACAGGCTGGCCAAGAACTGGAAGAAAAATAGGTAAGGAACCCCAGCCTGGGCCTTCTATATAACAGTTGGATTGCCTGACATGAAGGTTATCAGCTATTCTCTTTATGCCTTCTCATAAGGAAAGTTCTGATTTGTTCCTATGGCATGAGAAGACAAATAACAGAAATCTTGTAAAATTTTGTGGGATAGAAAAAATGTTATGGCTAGTTTTAACGCTGATTAATCCTACCCGTTATATATTAAGAGGTTTATTTTTCATTCAGTCACCTTCGCACGATTATCACAAACTTATCCTTACATCATCCTTGAAAAAAAAATCCAGTACTTTCTGTAGCCATTTGTGAAATATCATTTTCATGTGTTGGATCAAGATTATTGTTCATTAGAGAGGAGAAATGGTAATTTGAAATCTGTCTGCTCCAGTGCAACAGTGTCTCTAGGAGACACCTACAGAGCTCTTCAAACCCTATTCCATAACATGTGAAAGGTTTGTTCTGAATGTAGATATGAATATACCCTGGGTATTATTTACTGAATGAAGCTCTACACTCATTCCATGTCATTTGAACTGCATTTATTTAAAAGAGGACAAGTAAATTTCCTACACAAAAAAAAAAGCACCTCCATATTTCAAGCTTTCATAAATTTAACTTTAGTTATAAAGAAGAAAATATAATTCCTATTTGAAATAAATGGACTATTGTCAGTTTAAAAAAACCCAACATTTATCCTTTCATACTGTTCTTCTTTATCTTGGTTGATTTCTTTTTTTAAGTTCTGTACATCCTCTTCATAATCCTACTGGAATTCCACTGCTTACTGCATTTATAGCCATAGCACACTTGCAGAATTCCAAAAGGTCTATTTTCTTCCTTTTAATGTAGCAAAAAGAAATCTTGCCTGAATATAAAACATATCTGTTTTGATTATGCAAACTGTTGTGTGTAATTTTGCATCTTCTTTTTATATCATGTCCATTGAATCCATTTTAAAGGGAAATCATTTTCTAGACTAAAATGTTATCCTAAGAGCAGCTCCACTTTTGCTGACATGATTATGATTAGGAAATGTAGATCACTGCATATGAATACATTTGAAAAGAATTTTTCATATCTAAACTCTACAAGAGAACAAAATAGACCACAAATAAATAATCAAGCAGCTTTTATAAGTTTAAAAATAAGTCATGTATTTCAAAACTTAAAAAAAAAAAAGTAACCAGTTTGATCTGAACAAAAACATATCTAATTTATAGCAGAGAGAATCTAGCAACATCATTTTTTAATTGGATAGTAGAAGTGTTGAGGTGACAGGGCTGAGAACAGGTAAATCATCTAGGAATAGAAATGCTCTAAGACAGAAAGCCAGCTGGTGTAGTGCTTCCTTTGTGTCAGTGATCCATGTTGCATTCTGTAATAGGAACTGTTCAGACAGTCTGTTGCACAGCTGTTCTTCCTTAGAAGCAAACAGCCAGGTCTTTTAGTGGTATCACTCTGCAGGTATTATAATGACAGTAGGGTTTTTTGGTTTGGGTTATTTTATTTTATTTGAAAGTGGTATTCATCTTTTTGATGAGTAGATTTACAAGGACATAAAGTTTATGTCACCAATCATGCTGGATTAAGTACTTACGTTTGTAGAAAGAAAGTGTTAAGGATGTCTATTTTTTTAAAGTATCTTTATATGTTGTTATAATATGGGTATATAGGAGGATTATTTTGGTGATAAATATTATCTAGTATTAGAAATAATGCTAAAGCACCTGCACTTTGATGACTTTATCTGGAATTTCATTTTCACAGCCCAGATTTGATTTCTTCTTCATCACTTATTGTGGCAGTAGTGCAAAGAGATAGAGAAATCCCAAGATATGTTTTAATGTTTTTCAAACTTACCAAGCATATCCAGAAGATGCTCCTAGGGTAACTATACTCTCTGACTCTTCCTATGCCCAAGACTGATCTGGATCATGGACTTCCAGTTATTAAGGCAGGTTTAGTCCAGCAGTCCAAATATTTTTAAGAAAATTGGCAATGCTTTACACTCTAAACACTGTGAAGTTATTTTCCTCCAAAGCATAGAATCAAATCATAAAGAATCATAAATATTTTTAAAGTCACAAATGAACTGTGTCACACCACTAATTAGCTGATTATTTTAAAAACAAACACAAAATTAATTATGCCTGCTAGTGAGAGGGTTTGTTTTTTTTTCCCCCTGTGTAGTCCTTATGGAAGGAATCTGGAGAAACAAATTGTGATGATATTCAATAACGGTATTTTGGGACTAGGTTGACACAGTCATAGCTGTGTGTAAAATAAAGCTTAAAGTCATACTGAGACCTTAGTCTATGCTGGGGATGAAATAGGGATGTGTTGAGTTGAAATGCAAGGTGACATGGGTGATACTGGGCTTGAAATTCTCTGGTGAAAGAAATGACTGACATTCTTAGGACTGAAAGAAGTTATGAAGCAGGAGACATTAGAGATTCTACCACCAGCAGTGACTACCAGTGTTAATCCACAACTTGGCAAAGTTGCTGTTTGCTGTAATACTTTTTTTCCTGGCTTCCACACCACTAATGCCAACAGGATCTCTTCTCTGCCATCCTCTTGCCTCACCACTTTCAGACAAACAAAACAAACGTGTGGTCTCTGTGCTAGATTTGTGCTAGAGGCAGAAGTTTTGTTTTAGTGCTCAGTAAGGTAGGAAATAGAGCTGCCACAATCTCATCCAATTAAATTGCAGGTGTTAGAACAAATGAGAAGAGTTGCTGCTACAAGCTGACACAGGATTGTCTGTCCTTATCCCTTCTACCCCAGGAGTAACTGGCTGAATTTCTTTGAGCCCTAGAATTTGTACCACCATGCAGACTCATGCTCAGATCCAAATTTTGGGACCCAGTATTATGCAGACAGGAAACAATTTCTTAGGAGAAATGGCAGAAGAAGCATATTTACAATTTAACTGCAAAACTTTCAATCTCCAACTCCTGGTGATATAGATGCACGTTCCTGATTTCACTAAGCTACACTGTATGTATGCCCAAAGTAACTCAGCATCTAGACCTATGAACCCCAGGGAATTCATGATCAAAAAATTCAAAATGTAGGATTTAGCAGGACTCTGTTACTATTATAGCAAGTGTCTCTGCAAACATTTTAATTGAAACTAGATTGCTGTTTGTGAAAAAGTTGGAGGCTTTGAAGAATCAGTTCTATGATCAAAATAGACAGCTGTTAGGTACGCCAACATAAAAAGAAGCCTCTTAGTCTATTGCATTTATTATGATAAAATTTTTGGCAGAAACAGGACAACAAGGATACAATATCTCACATGGTGACAGTGCTAAATTGTCATTAGCCAGATAGGAGAAATCATTACTGTTGCTTTTGGAAGTGAGAAATTAGGGATTTAATCCAAAACCAGCTTGAGCCTGAAAAACACTTGCAATAAACATGTAGAAAAGAACTTAAGGTAGAAAGTCCCAGAGTGACGCTGATGATTTTGCAGGTTCAGTCAAAACAATCTAGAATATTAGGGAAGTTTTTAAAAGTCATGACAGACGAGAAGAAGAGAAGGTGGTTATTTCTTTTCGTTTTAATTGTTGTTTTAAGAATAAAATGTTGATAGATGGGTAGAATTAATTATTTTTCCTTCCCAAGTTGCCTGAAGAAGTACCATTGTTTTAAATCAACAAGCTGATCACCAAGCTAGTCAAAGGAGATAACTAAAATGTGCACTTGTGATGGGATGTCGATATGTGAGGAGAATGTTTATCTCAAGAGGCTTCTGATAGTTTGGAATGCTTCATTTTAGCCATTACATGCCAGTGAATTTAGTAAAAGTTGAGACGGGATGTATGAACCATTATCTTTCCTCCATCCCTGGGTACAAACCTTGAAATTCTGTTAAAGGTACAAGGCTGAATTCCCTGTGGGTTTGCTAATTTAGTCTGCTATGGAATACAGTCAAAATTGAGTTTCTCTGGCTTTTATATTGTTTAAATAAACAGTAATGATCCCATATACGATAAGTAAAAATTGTATTGTTTTCTTCTGTGTTTTTTACCCTTTCATAAATGTTTTGTACAATTATGAAAACCTGACCTAGAATGACATGGGAATGATATAAACTGTTTTCTATCAGCCACAAGGTCATAGTAATGAATAATAAAATACATTTGGAACTAAAGCTTCTGTGTTTATTAAGTTAACTTCATGGTTGGCTGGAGGTAGATAAAGACTATTACTTTTCTCTCTCAAGACTCTGGGAATTTTCTTATCGTATTTATCAAGAATTAAATGATTCTGAGGGTAATTTTGATAGATGCTGTCATTTTTCATTTATTGTGTATTTGATTTATCATATGTAATGCCAAATAGAAAGTAAAAAATCTATAAAAAATATAATCATCTAATAGGTGATTTAATTAGTGCATGTATGTAGAAAATGTAATCTGTGGTAATTATCTATAATTATGTTTTCCTTGCAATTTAAAATAACTTGTCTTTTTCAGTAGGGAACAACCCTCTTTTTCACTTTTCACCACCTTCCGTAACACTGATTGCCTTTTTGTCAAGAAAGAATGCACCACTTGAAATAGAAGAAATATCAAGGAGTTAGTAACTGGTTATAGTTATTCAGGCACAGAGATACTTTATATGGAGGTCAAATGGGTTGTTTAATCAATGACTGTCAAATAAAACAACAAATTTTCTCTTTGTATTAATGAAAATCTTCCCAACACTGAGATCTGTTGCATCATTCGGAAGTCTGCTGTAGGAAGGTGGCAGAATCTTTTGTGCTTTGTTTGTGACTGGAAGCTGGTGCTCCTGTTCATGAACGTGCTCTCTGACAGAGATGACGGGAAATGGAATGAAGGCATAGGAGAAGGATTAAGTTGGACTGGTATTGAGGAGACTTACAAGGCCCTTAGGAATTTGCAAGGAGAATTTGCAAGGCTAGTGGGGCATGAAGGTAGAGAAATCTGAGTCGAAACTACAGAGGGGAAGTAGAGCTACACTGAAACCTTGAATATATCTGAGCATAATAATACACTAGCACAGAGAGCAAAGGATTATTAAAAATGTGAGATAGAAATATGTGAGAAATTAACAAAATATTAAGAGGCCTGTCCAGCAACAGCCAAAAAATGCCTGCATAAACATTTAGAAACGTACCCCAAATCCTGGATTCACGGTATGTGGATTGTAGAACTTGCAATTGAACTTCTATAGTAGTGAAAATGTGAAAAAATCAGTATTAGAATAAAAAGATGAACTGTTAACATTTCAGTAGGTTTCAATTTGAAATTTTGAATTGAACTGTTTAGTTATACATTCCTATTTCAGCCTTAGACAATCACAAATATTTGACCTGAATTTTTTGGGGTAATGAAAGATTTTTATTTTCCATATAACATCCCAATTCTCTGCCAGAGTCCTATATTTGAGCCTATACCTACAGTGGATCTCTAAGCTTTTGAGGAATTTAGCCATTCTGAAAGAAACAAACATAAAGTAGTTTCCATAAGAAAATCTGTTAGTAGTAAAATTAAACAAATAAAAAAACTGTTTCAAAAAATAGTTACGAAAACAAAGTAATTTTAAACCAAATAATTTAATAACATGTTTCATGATCAAAGACAAATATCTGGGGTTTGATTCTGTTCCTGAAAATTGCATGATATCCATTTAAAAAATTTGATTAGGGTGAAAATGTATTTTGTCTCCCTCTGACTGGATTGAACAGATATTCTGCTTCAATGACTATGTGCTTGACTTATGCTTGATGTTTGATACAAGGAAAGAATTTGCTGGGCTTCTACTTCTAGTGGCATCATTTAAGGATGAAGAGATAAAGATAATGATGCAAATGACAGAGATACAGCTTGAGTTTTTAATTTTGAATGTGCTGGAGATATCACAATAATATATTTAAGAATAAAGGCAAAAAGTTTCTGTGAAATGTTGAATGAAAAATGGTATAGCAATAATGAATAACATATAGTTTACTTTTTAAAGTAGCTCAGATCAAAATGAATTAGGGTTAGTATTAACTGAATCAGAGTAAACCAGAGTGTTCATAGGTATAATGAGAAATTGGGCCAGTTAATATCTGCAGTTTCCTTTACCCCTGTCAGCCAATGACACAGGCATGTCAAGGCCAGATACACTGCATTGTTTCAAAGATTAAACTCAGGAAACATTCAGCAAATTTTCATAGCCATATGGTCACTGGGGATTCACCTCCCTCTGTTTCTTAAGGCCCAAGAGAGAGTCCATGGCAGTGCATGTCTAACACCAGTTCTTCACTCTGGCCTCATTCAGACGTAGGTTTTAGATGGTGTTACTCAAATCATGGCTTCCTTACTTTCTAACACTTTCTGCAGCACAAAAGTGAGATTGAGACCCCTAAAAAAAACCTTTTCCTGAAGAATTTGCCACTTTTTAAGAGAGGAGACCTATGGGGAAGGGGTTAGGTGGGTGAACTGTCCTTAGAATAGGCCTTTGCAATAACTAGTTTTTAGGCAACAGGCATAGGTGACTGCTATCACGTACAAGTAAATGCAGCTTGAAATGTAACTCAGCTGCTTATATTGATTGGGATGTTGCTTTTCCAATATTAAGTAGCAGAGTATTTTATCTGATGCTAATTTATGATTAGTTAATATTTTATGCAGACAACAGATCTTATCTGTATTATTGCCAAAAAAGTGTTATATTCTAACAGTTGGCTTTTAAGGAAAATAGGAACCTGATTTTGGAAGATGTAGGACAGATTAAAAAAAAATTTGGAATCATGAAAGATTGTAAAAGAGGGGGATTGCAGAGGGGTATTTCAATTTGACATCCAAAACTCTGCATAGGTGATTGAGAGCCATGTTAAATAACGCTTCTCCTAAAAAGATGTCTTCAATCATTGTAGAAAAGACTGGTGCATGAAATTCATACTGGAAGTATTTAAGATTTCTTTTAAATTATTAATTCCTATTTTTCATGTTATTTTGTTATGACATCCTGAGATTTTCAGAACATCAATTAATTAACTGTAGTGAGTTGACCCTGGCTGTATGCCAGGCATCCACCAAAGCCACTCTATCATTTACCTTCTCAGATGGGTGAGGAAGAAAAGATATAACAAAGGTTCAGAGTTTGAGATATGTGAGGGAGAGAGATCATTCACCAAATACTGTCATGGACAAAACAGACTCAGCTTAGGGATATCAATTGAATTTTACTACTGACAAATTCAGACCTGGATAATGAGAAGTAAAATAAATCTAAAAATATATCTCTCCCTCACCACTCCCTTCTTCCCAAGTTCTTCCTCCTCAACCAGTGGTGCAGGGAGATGGGGAATGGGGGTTATGGTTCATCACTCATTGTTCCTGCTGCTGCTCAGGAAGAGGAGTCCTTCCCCTGCTCCAGTGTGGGGTTCCTCCCATAGGTGACAGTCCTCCAGGAACATCTTCAGTGTGAGTCCATCCCACGGGCAACAGTTCTCCACAAACTGCTGCAATGTAGGTCACTCTTCCATGGGGTGCAATCCTTCACGCACAGTCTGCTCTGGCATGGGTTTCCCCTGGGTTTGCAACCTTGTCTTGGGCATCCATCTGCTCCAGTTTGGTTCTCCTGCATGGGCTGCAGGGGAATCTCAGCTCCAGCATTTCCTGCTCCTTCTCCACATTGGTGTATGCAGAGCTGTTCCTCTCACATATTCTCACTCCACTCTTCTCTGGCCACAATTACATCTGTGCAATGACTTTTTTTTTTTTTTTTCCCCTTAAATATGTTATCACAGAGGTGTTACCACCATTCCTGATTGACTCAGTCTTGGTGAGCAGTAANCAGCCTTGGTGAGCAGTAAGTCCATCCTGGAGTCACTTGGTCTTGGCTTTGTTGGACATGGTGGAAACTTCTGTCAACTTACAGAAACCACCCTTGTAGCTCCCTCTGCTACCATGGTTTGGCCATGCAAACCCAACACAGTAAGGTTTATAAATACTATTTATTTCCAGCTTGAATTTATATCTGATTGCTCTTTTGCCAACATCATTTAAATAGTTCATCCTTTCCACTCAAAGCTGGCTGAACAATTTACAGATAAAAATTATTTTCTTTTCAACTTTTATTTTGCTTGGTTAGACAAACCAGCAAGGTCTTTCAATGCTCTTTAGAAAAGATCAGCTCACCAACCTAGTTCCTCCTACTAGTGTTCCTTGCTCCTTTTCACTCCAAATTTACCTTTTCTGAATATTGGTGTCCAGAATTATAAATTGTTTCACACAATATTTTATATATGTGTATGTGTTTGTTTATAATAACTGCATTTCCCAAATTAGCGGAAATTAAATCAGATTCATGTTTTGCATTGAGAGGCAGATAATATGAAATTCAAATATCAAAATTTTTTTCTCCCCTTCATATATTCTAGGCAATATATATGAGAACCAGAATCACACCAAAGAAAACATATTAATTTACAGTGTTATCCCTGTTCTCTGAATTTTCCCTAGCTACGTAGAGGTGTTTTTTTCCTTGCTTTTAGGCTATGAATATCCATGAGTATTTAATATTTTTATTTCTAAAATATCAGTTCCCTGTAAATTTTCAATATTGTGCAGCTCATGTAATTTCATATAACAATAAATCATGCACCTTTATCATATCACTTATTCTTACTCATTGAATATATAACTGTCAAGAAACAACTATGCCATCATATTTCAGTTTCAGTAAAAAAAAAATTATTTTATTGTGCCTTTCACTCATTTCCAGATGTCCTCCCTTCCTTGAAAGAGACAAGTCTGGGCGATGCCAGATTAAGATGAAATATCATCATCGCAACATATTAATTTTTCTTCAAAGATCTTAAAATAGCTTTCTTATGCTTTTGCTGGAACATTTTTCATCTTGCTTCGAGGGGAAAAACATGGATAAGAAAATCAACATCATAACTTCAAATTGAGTGGTATATCCTCAAAATGTGGGCTGCAAATTTAACTGCAGTGGCACAAACACTGTGCAGAAATAAACAAATACATCCTGCTACACTGGAGAAACATGTCCTTTTGGAGTCTACACCCTTTATACAGAAGTAGCAAGATGAATGTAGATAAGTAATATTTTCTAGGCATACTTATGAGATATATGCAAATAAGATAAAAAGACAAACTTCTCTTGTGCACATTAGAAAACTACATAGTCTTTTCTGACTCTGATGTATAATTTTTAAATTCTTAGAGATATATCAGCACAAATTTTGTTTGAAAAAACAACTTATAAAAAACACTCATAATAACTGAAGTTATTTTCACCAGTCTAGTATCTGACAGTATCTATTTTTCTTAGTTCAAATGAGAGAACTGTGTTAGACTAATAACACATATGGTATGAAGTTTTGCAAGGTAACTGTAGAGACATTTTTAAACAATCTAAAATGCAAATAGAATATGGGTGCTACATTGTACAGGCAGCTTTTAGGATATATGAATGTATCTGTAATTATATTTTGTTCTTGTGAAATACTTTATTTTAAAAAAGCACTTCAGAGTGGGATTACAATGCAATATAAGCAAAAAAGAAGGAATTCAAAAATGTGTTTCTATTTTCTGGTGCTTTCATTATCAATGAGTTAATGAAATACTACAAGAGAAAAATCAAGTGTGAGAAAGCAAACAAAAAAAAACCACTGTAAAGTCACATTGGCAGAGAAATACCAAGTTCTGTCACCCTAGGCTTTTTATTTCAATGCTAAAGAATGGAAAGAGCTAATTTGGATTTTTATTAATGATTTTTCTGTCACATCCAGAACATATAAAAATTATAGTTGTTTTATATGTCTCTTGATTCATTTCAGCAATTCTGTGTTCTGCCCATATCTCTCCCTGAAGGATCATGTATTTTGTTAATATTATAACCAACCTCAGACTTAATAAAATACAGTTTTGATTATTCTAATTAACTTTGTTAGTGAGGAGACTTTTTCATCATTTGCATACTTTAACTTGACACTATGATGTGTTTCTCAAGACATTCAAGATGTAAGTGTGCTTCCTGATATCATTGCAGACCAGAAACCTCATATTCTTGTGTCAAGTTTTGTCCCTCCAGGCCTCACTGGGGTCTTCATCTGGCCTGTGCAGTTGAAAAAGGAGTGCTGGGAAATTATCGTGGTCCAACCTCCCAGTTTAATGTTATTTGCCATTTGTTAATTGCCATTTTCATGTGTGTAGAGTAATTCATAATTAAATTTTGTGGTCAAGTGCAAATAGAAGCATTTACTCACGACAGGCAAAGCAGACAATATGATTGAAAATGTTTATGGAGGACAGAAATGCTGTAATGGAAGGAAGAAAGCATATGTCATTTGCTTACACTAAGGATACATGAGGTGCATTGCTCTCTTTCACTTACCCAGCTGATTTTATGTCCTTCCTGAAAATGTGACATTCAG
Organism: Aegithalos caudatus; assembly: GCA_013389925.1. Lineage (NCBI taxonomy): Eukaryota > Metazoa > Chordata > Aves > Passeriformes > Aegithalidae > Aegithalos > Aegithalos caudatus. The sequence goes on from WEIU01001412.1 coordinate 27,497, forward strand.
AGCTATGGAGAGAGAAACTTCTGTGTGAGAAAGCTGCTGTCTGAGATTTCCAACAGAGAATGCTTTCAGGAGCACTCCCAAGGAGCCACCTTCAGAGGTATATTCATGTTCTTGGGCTCTATTTCTGTGAGACATGATATTTAACTGCTCACAACCACTAAAAGTGGCAGAAAGAGGGAGAGAAGTATGAGAGGACAGGAAAATACTGCTTTTTTTTCTTTTGGCAGGAGTAATCTGTTATGTCAAGATAACTGCCTTTGAGATGGAAATCTAATTCCTCAGCACCCTGAGATAGCCACATTTGGGAAGAGTATACTTGCTCATACAGTTCATCTGCTTTTTGAAGTACTACTATGATTCCAAAAAGTTTAAATTTTTTTCTAGAATACCAGCACTATAAAAAAATGAATAATTCAGTAAAATGTCATATGTAATAATAAAAACAAAGAAGACAAAAAAGTTATTAGCAAATTGTGGGTGCAGGGGATTTTACGTGTCCTGAAATTTTACATTAAACTTAGGCATGCAATACTTACATGGTATCAAATATTTTTTTCCTTGATGGTCTATAAAATTTTATCATGCAGACAAAAGGATTCATTCACCTTGAGAGTTTGCTAGACTCAATCCAGATGTTGCATTATGGAGACAAGGATGGGTGAAATTACTGAACCACGTATGTAAATGACTGGAATCTGTTATACTAAGATGAGGTCTGTGCTACAGTGAAGATAACAGTCCCTTGCTATCACTGAGTTTACCTTTTTGCTATGAGTGTCCAGTGTCTCTTTCCTTTCCCTTTCTATAAACAATGTCCACCCCCCCACCCATATGCCTGGCCAGGAGATACACATTCCATCCACTGCTTCGAGCTACAGGGTTGGTTAAAAGCCCAGCCAGGATGCACACCCTGCTAATTCTAACAGTACACATTGCTGTTAAAGAGCTGGCATGCTAGAAATGATGCTGTGCAGGCTGCATGAAGTCCTTGAGCCGTATGTTATGCAGGTCTGTTCTCCAATTCGATTTTGTTTATTTCTCTGTGTGTCAGTGGTAGAATATGGAACTGTGATCTTTTTACTTATTTAAAAATATTAAAGTATTTCAAAACCAGAGTTTTTTAAGAAGTCATTATTTCATTGGTATGTTATCACTTATATTTAATATGAATTTTTATATATGGTAGTTAGTCATCTCAGAGTAAACAACAGATGTATACACCTATATTATGGTTTAATACTGACATTACTATTAAACAATAATAAGAAAACATGTCAGAGACTTTAATGATTAATAAATGTGACAAGAAGAATAAACACTCAAAGTTCAGTCCCGCTTTTTAAAAAATGACTGAAAAAGGCACATACTTCTTTTCAGGACATTCTAAAATGCCAAAATTCCCAATCAGACATGTCTATATTTGCTGCTATATATGAAAACTAATTTAGTACAGATTTGATTTTTATTGCTATCTTCCTTGAAATCATGGAATCAGACCATGGTGTCCCCTACTTCTGAGATGAACAAGGAATAAAAAAAGAAAAAGTTATTCCTACAGTGCAGTATCTCCAGTGCAATAAAAGTGCAATAGATTTAGTTATGAATAAAAAGAAAGGTTTGTTAGCACTTGAAACCAGATTTTTTTTTGCACTCTGGAAGTTTTACACCTATTGCTCAAACCAATTTACAGCATTACCTGTGAGGTATCAAACATAATTTGCTACCTCTCTTAAGGGAGTTGAGTCAGTTCAACATTTGTCAGTAAAAATACAGCAAATCAGTGACTCCAGTAAGGAGAAAGTAGCAGTAACTTAGGAAACAAGTGAGAGAATAGGATTGTGTGGGTGACTGCAGTACCTTTGAAGAAACTGATGCAAGTCCAGCTCTGACCCTCTCAGGATATTAAGGAACATGTATTGAAGCTTAGTATATTAATAAAATTAATTTATTTCAAGCATAGGCATATTGCATGGCATAAATTTGATAGGAGATAATCAAGGCTCTCATCCATCAGGATGGAAGTAATTTTTTATAGCTGGCTGGAGATGATGGAAAACATTCCATAAATTATTGTGTGGTAGCTTACTGTCAACAAGTTAGTCATGTGCACTTATGACCTCAATTGTTTAATTGTGTGTACCAATCCACTAAGCAGCATGATTTAATACTTTCCAACATGCTCTCTTTTTGTTCTCTGTAATTTCTAATGGAACTGTGATTTTTGATTTTTCTGTCTGGGCAGGGGTAACTCAGCAAAGGAGTAACTTTTTATAATTGCACAGTATAGGGATAACTTTGAATCATACTTTTAAAAAGTTCTCTCTCTGTATATACATATACACAACACTGGGTTTATTAATTGAGAAAGATCACTGCAAAATATTTTAGGACTGTAGAGGCATAAAAACCCCAAGCCCTGTTGATCAACTTGATGAAATTTTTTATTCATTATAAGCAAGAAATAAAAGTTTACTTTTCACTTTGGGACCAGCAAACCAGTAGAGTAAGAGTAACTGGCCTTAAGAAGGAGATAGCAGGAAACCTCAGCTATGGAAACATGAAAAACGCCTTATCAGCAATGTAGGGTGTTACAAATTATTTTCCTGTCATCTACTCCATATTTGTATTCTTTCTGAGTGGTACAATGCAGCATAAAAGTGTGTTGCAGGCAATTTTTGCAGAGCATGAGAAACAAAAGTTCAGAGGGTAACTCGTTCATCTGCACACACCCTTAATGCCTCTCAAGTTGTCCGAGTGAGGGATAAGACAGATAAGACAAAACGATTATGTAAAAGCAAGTCCTATCACATCCACAGCTGACTGCAGAAAACTTGCAGCCTGGAGCAAGGATCAGCATCCATTTAGAATGAGTCTGTACCACAGACATATATATTTTCAGTAACTGAACTCCATCTATGTTTCATGTTCTAAAACACTCTGTATTTTGTGAATTTTTAATGTAACTCTGTTCCTCACTAATGGTTTTCCCCCATAGGGCAGCTTCTACAGATTCCAGGTTCATAAAGCACAAGAAAGATTTTAGAATTATATTCTACATCATGTGTTGATACATTAAAACTATTTATTTGATGAATGAGGAAAAATGCTATTATAAAATGCAATTTCAAATCTTGCTTAAGCCTGTCAAGAAGGAAAAATAATTCCCACTTGCTAGTGTAAGAACCACACCAATCTCACTGCTTTGTTGTTGTTTTCATTTTTGGCATGTGCATTTATCTGCTTCCAATTTCTGTTTAAAATACACTCACAGAATAAAGGATCATCCTTTTGTTCTGACTTTTGTGCACATTTGTGCAGTATGGTAATTAGCCTCTAAGGCACTTCAGCTTTGTGTCTTTATTCTTGTGGTTACTTATCAACCCCCTGCTTCAGTCTGGTAATTTTTCTGATAGAACAATGAAGTGTCATTCTGCCTTTAATACTGGATACCATAGCACCACTGGTAAATGGATATGATAGTTCTACTAGTGCGTAAATAACCACTGTCAGAAAAGTTATCTCCCTCGGCACAGCTCTTACCCCTTATCTGGAGGATGCGCAAGAAATAATTTATAAAGTGTCAAATCAACGGTCAAGTATTCAATATTCATTTCAATATTGTTTACCTTATTAATCAATGACTTGGATGAAGATGCAGATCCCTCCTCAGCAAATTCTCTGGTGACACCAATCTGGGAGTGGCCGATATGCCAGAGGGCTGTGCAGCCCTGCAGAAGGACCTCGACAGGCTGGAGAGATGGGCAGGCAGGAATATTTTGAAATTCAACAAAGGAAAGCGCAGGATTCTGCATCTGGGGAGGAACAACCCCAGGCATCAGTACAGGCTGTGGGCTGAGCTGCTAAAAAACAGCTCTGCAGAGAAGGACCCAGGGGTCCTGGTGCACAGCAAGATGTCCACGAACCAACAGTGTGCCCTGGTAGGGCAAGAAAGCCAGTGGTATCCTGGGGTGCATTGGGAGAGCATTGGCAGCCAGTCAAAAGAGGGGTTTCAGCCCTTCTGTTCAGTCCTGTTGAGGCTGCAGTTGGAGTGCTGTGTCCAGTTCTGGGCTCCTCAGAACAAGTGAGACAAAGAGCTCCTGGAGTGGGTCCAGTGGAAGCTACAAAGATAATTGAAATGCTGCAGAATCTCTCTTATGAGAATAGGCTGAGGCAGCTGGGCCTGTCAAGAAGAGACAACCGAGAGGGCACCTTATAAATGTCTATGAGGATATGAAAGGAGAGTGTCAGGAGGATGGATCCAGGCTCTTCTTGCTGGTGCCAAGCAATACAACAAGAGGCAACAGGCAGAAACTGGTGCACAGGATGTTGCACGTGAATGTGAAGAAGAACTTCTTTACTGTGCGAGTGGCTGAACACTGGAAGAGGAGGATATCCACGGAGGATATGGAGTCTCCCACAGTGGAGATATTTGAGATCCACCTGGATACAATCCTGTGCCATGTACTCTAGGATGTCCCTGCTTGAGCAGGGAGGTTGGAGCAGATGACCCAGTGTGGTCCCTTCCAACAATGATTCTCTCATTTCTGTGAAATCAAATGAACACTGTCAAAAGAGGAATGATTTCATGAGGCCATCCTTGTTCAGTTTTAATCTGTTGTTTAATCTTTAATCTAGCATTTTCCATTAGTTGAAAAGCTTTCAATTCACCTTCACCTGAGTACTTAACAACTAACTGGCAAACTTACTGGATTTGAGCTGCAAGTGACTAAAGCACTTAGGAGAATCATATTTTATAAGTTTAGGTTGATTTAAAATTGTGAAAGGTGTTTCTGAGATGATAAAGAATCTTTAAACTTTTGTTTTCTGAGTGTTAACAAAGACTACTAAAGGCCATGGAAAGTTAGAATCTTTTCTGGCAAGTTATTTTTAAATAAACATGGACAGCAGATTTCAAACTGAGACTGTAAAATTCGTTTTACTATACTCTAAGAATTTCATACTATTTCTATATGTCTAAAAATTTCTCTTTTCATGTGACTCTATATATAAAGACATATATGTAGCTGATTTACATACATCTATGAAGGTAATCCCAAGAAATTTATAGGTTTTGCCTGACAGTGTACATTACTAGAAAAGCTAATTACAACCTAAAAGTTTGTTTAAAACCAGGGAAACTGCCAACATAAATGAAGTTAAAGTATTAGGTGATGACAGTAATTTATATACATATGTATATATATAATATGTATATATGTGATATTTATGAAAAACTAACTTCAACTAACAAATGAACAGTAGATACTAGATATTTTTTTGTCCAGAATGGATGGTAAGGGTGTGATGACATTAGTGAAGATGATTTTCCCATTTAAGAATGTTTTTCCAGAAAGAACATTGCTGACGTTGTCAGGTCAGGTTGGTAAGTACCAGACAGGAGGATACAATTTACTTTGCCTACCTTCAGCAGCCTAGGAGATGGCTGAATATTCCAACCTAATGGGTGACTATCCTCTGTGGTGAACATCTTCAGAAGGCAGCTGACACCTTTCTCAGATAGCTGGGGAATTACCCTTCTGGAGGTGGTTCTTCCATTGACTACAGGAAAAGCTTAGAAGATCTATGCAAACAAGGCATTTAGTTTTCATATATAAAATTACACTAAATAAATATCATCCTCTGAATATGTTTTTCAAAAATAAATAATTGTCAGCAGTAATAGTTTACTAGTAGCCCAGTTTAAAGCAGTAGGGTCATCCAGGTGTTTTAAATGCAGAGGTGCCTAAATATTTTTCTGGACCTTGGTTTAAATCTGCATGTTGTGAGCATCTTTTTTCTTTCAGTTCCTGAAGTTCACTAACCCCAGACTGCTGTCAGTAGCTGCCATCCTTAGTTTTCCTGGCTGAGCTGCTGTTGAGATTGCTTTCTGGGCTATTAAAATTAAAATGAGCCAGCATAAACCATTGAAATAATAGATTGTTTCTGCTTGCCTGCTTTGCTAACCAAGTCACTTTGAAATAAATTAGGGAGTGATCACACAAGTAATTTAACCAGTGGATCTGGCAAAGCAGTGCTCTCTGGCAAGAGGATGGCAACACACAGTTGGGGGTTGGCTGGGACTGGTAATCTCTTCAGCTGGTCCTGTGGGAGCAGTAAGGCAGAAACAATTACACAAAGCTCCCAACTGTATCTTCTTTTGAGGGCCATCATTTGTTTTCATCCAATAGTCTTCAGTCCCCTCATTTACCAGCAGAAATAATGCTATGGTTTCCTATTACTCATGTAAATATAGGCAAAAGAAATAACTTCATATTCTAAGTAAATAAACCTCACAGGATATGACCCATTTAGACCCACTTCTATTAAGAATATGCAACTCTAAATCATAAGGAAACAAATTTGCAGTTTACAGATTGAATTTTTATTGATTTTTTTGTAGAAAAAGAATCCCTTAGAAATTCAAAATAGTGAGATACTATAGGAGGACTCCTGGAGTTGACACAAACTCAGAAAAAGAAAATAAAACCAAAAAGAGGCACTGCTTTACCACTGGTGGGTTTTTTTGGCAAAGTCCTCTTGGATGTTGATGAAAAAAAATATTGTCTTTCTTTTTAATTCCTGAAATATTAAATGTTTAAATACTGACACTTCTTAGATTGTGTCTTAATAAGTCTATTGCTGGGAAACTTGTTCATAAAAGGAAAATCTCTATAGTTTCTATTTTGGTAAAGTAGATATTTGACATTACTCTTATTCTTGAAGGAATCTAATTCTTAGACACAAAACATATTCAGCTCTCTTCTGCACCTTCAAGGTCTATCTTGTTACTTTATGATCTACATGAATTTGATCTTTATGTAACTTCATAATCTATAAAGTTTGTAACTTAAACAATTTTTATTTAAGACGTTTGCTCAGATTTTAAAGTTCATAAGACATCCTCTGTCAGTTAAGTTCTGCATGTGTAATTATTTGCATTTCAGATAATTCACATTGTTTTATGTAACTGCAGCATTGGATTTTTAAATAGTATTTCAATATGTGGTCTACTTTTTAATGAATAAGTATATTTGCCAGTGTACAGAATTTATTAATTATTACTGCATTAGACATATTTAAAAATGATTGAAATTTTCAGATATCACATAAATTATTTGGAAAAACTCTTAAAAAGAGTTCTACAAAACTATTTTAGGAGGCTAAAACACTTTCACACTCATGAGGTCCTTACTTTTTTCTATCATATATTAAAATTATTCTCATAATTTTATCTAATTGCACAGAAAATGTGAGCCATCAGTTTGTTCAAACTAATACTAGTTATTTTTGGGTAAGTGTTTTTAATTTGTTTTGTGAAGAGAGTTCATAATTTTTTTTTACTATTCTTCTATCATATAAATTTGGCACCATTTCTAATTAATGTGAGCAATCAGAATGCCACACTCTTTATTCACTGTGGTGCCTAGGCTTTGCGAGTAATTGAAGGGTAGCTTTAAACAAGGTGAGGTCATGAAGCTTATTTATCTGACACCATGAATTCTATGCCTGTGTAAGAAGGAAAAAGGATGTTTTTTTGCCCTCAGGGTATTAGTCATGGTCCATAGGTTCGTGGGAAAAATGTAGGAAGTCTCAAAAGTTTGTTCCTATTATTTCAAATTTTCTTAGACTCCATTTGAATCCCAAAGTGAATTTTCTATTATTCCTTTGAAGGGTGCATAGGAGGGTACCAACAGTCTTTGAGGAGCAACACCTGCAGTTGCATTCAAAGGCATGACTTTTCCAAGCAGTTTCTGAGCTGCCTGGTATTGTCCCAGGAAGGATAAAGGCCTAGGTTTTTTACCTGACTGGCAGAACATTCCATCACCAATAGAACTCTAAACATTGTTTTAGAAGTAATGAGTCCTGCTGGTTTCATCCTGCAAGACCTTGAAATCCCACAGGGCAATGTGGTTGGAAATAAAACAGAAGGCTGAGGCTTTTAATGAGTTTCCTATCCACAGATGCCATCAAGCTTTTATACTATTCATTTTATTTCTACAGCTTCAACAAAGGAACCCAGAGTTGTGGGCAATACTCTGACAAGTGCAGTTCACAAACTCGGCAGAAATCTAGACTTTAGACAATAAAAGATCACTGAAAGAAGTAAAAGAAAAGGCAAAATAATAAAAAAAAAATAACTTAAATATGGGATACTTTACTTACAAAAAGTGAACATAGTGCAATTCAGACAAGCTAAACTACTTGGAGCGTAGAATGAGGACATGGCTGCAGGTTTCCATGATGTTTGTGATGACAAAGAAATGTGAACTGAATAGGGCCAATGAGAGGTCAGTGTACTTTTTGGGGATGTCCTTAAAGCTGTAATAAATTGACAATTCTCTTTATTGTGTGTAGATCTGAACTATTTGAAGTCTTCCATACAGTCAGAGAAAATTAAGAATTTTAATGAAGAAGGATATCTCTTATGAGAAAATGAGGAGAAAAGCATCTGTACCTTTATACAAGAATGTAGAATATGCATGTGTGGGTGTGGGAGACATTACATTTCATATTACTTTTCCTTCATTTTACCTGAGGAAATCATCTTTTTCAGGCCCATTTGTTACAGGAAGATCATGACCTGGAACAAATGTGGAATAAAGAAATATAAGGTCCATCAACCTCCAGTCCAAATTGAATAATATCATGCTGATTGTCCTTGATTCATCCCTAGTAAAATATGGAAGATTTTGTGACTGTAAGATAAACAAACTCGACAAGTTGAAAAATCTGACTTTCATCTTAACCTCTCAGACTGTTCAGATACAAATGAAAATTCTTCTTGATAAGCACATAAATATTTTGTTCTCAGTAGTTTCTTCCTGCAGTTGTCATGAGCAAGTCTATGTTGGATGCTTTTCTGAGGATGGCCCAAACCAGTTCAAATGCCAGAAAATACTTTCATTGTAACATGGAAAGGGTTATTTTTCTAAGATTCCCAGTACAAATTTACAGTCTTTGGAATTCTCACTGAAAGATATAAATCCACTATAAACCAAGTATCCATCAAGAAGAGTTTTCTTTTTGAGGTGTTCACATCAATGATTTTTAAATGATGAAACTATTGATGACATATTAAAAAAATAGACATTTCTGGAAACAATAACAGCATGGAGTCCTTGTATATGTGCATTGCACTGTTCTCTAAATTTCAAGATTTTTCTTTGTTTTAGTTTTCATTGATACAAGAAAAGGTGCAATAAGTAATAATCTTTACAAGTTGTGGAGAGCTATCAGAACAGATTATAAATATCAGAATCTTTTCCTGTTCAGCATTAAATTCTGAAAATGGTATTTACTTCATATCTTGATTTATTTGTCTGTAATTTCAGCTGTGGACTGCAAACGTTGAGTCAGACTCAGTCTATTGACTCAGTCATAGCCAAGTAGGTTGAAATTAAGAGATGTGTTTGAATGCCTCAAACTTCTGTGTACATTCATTCTAAGAATTTTTCAGGGCTCTCAGAAGCACTTAGACAATCAGGATTTACAGCTCCACATTTTGGCACTTCTCAATTCTGAACATCTCTCATTCTGTCTTCTGTTAGTATCTTACACTAATTAACTGTACAATGTTTAAATTTTACTATTTATTATTGAAAGGAGACTGTCATTCCATCTTCACGTTCTCTTTGAAATGTCTCTCTTTTTTCTAATATCATGTGTTTAAATTTAAATAAATCATGTGTTATTCATGATGTTGTCATAAAGACAGCAACGGGAGAATTGGCTTTCGAAGAATATTTATTGTATATATGCTGCATAATCATATATACATGCATAGACATACATACATATTTTATACATTACTATTACCAAACCTCATTTGTACAGAGCAAAATAATGCAGTATTTTACCTTTTTCAATGAAAAACTTCCAGCTGATTATAAATAAAGCAGTGCCTAACATATAATGCTGCAATGACTAACCAGATATCTGCTGATAATTTCCAATATTCATTAAGTATTACAGCTTTTAAAATAAAATTGAAATTACTTCAAAATCAACAGGCATATTAAATACATAGCTTGCAGCTATACATTCTTACCACTCTCCATAAATCCTTACTCCTATATTTCTGTTTGCAAAGCTTAATTCAACACTTTTTGAAATCAATTGGCACTTTTAGAATGAAATTTTGGCATTCCTCAAATCTGAACATCTCTCTGTTAATATTTTACTAACAATGAGCAAATCATGCAAATCATTGATTGTAGCCTCTACTTTTGTACTAAAGTCTAAAATTAAACTTCAGACTCATAGCTGAATTTACAGCAGCTAATGTGTCTGCTCAGCACTCCAGTTCCTTCAAGTAGGCTCTAGTGTGATACGGGAACCTTGAGCACAACATTTGGTTTTGACACTGGTATTTGGCACCTAGACCAATTTTCTAGAAATGTCCATATTGCCTACTATGATTTGATAATATCCTGAAAAAGTTACTTGCTATTTAGTAATGCAAATGGAGAAAAATTAGTATTAAAGCAATAATGGCTAAAAAATGTTCTAATTTAAGCTTATATGGCTGTTTGTGGTAAAGCCATAAAATTCCTTATTTGTCCTTCAGTGAACTTCACACTGAAAAAAACCCAAAATAAAATATTAAAGAAGGTAGAATGAATGGTTTTAAAAAAAAGTCATAAATTGTGGTTTTTTTAGTTGAGTACAAGTTTAAGTGCTAACTAGTATTTCAAACACTTACCATGAGATATCAAACAGCATGTGCTTTCTATTTATGTTGGTTACCAATCTCAATATTCAGAGGAAGAGTGTATAAAGTTAACAAGCAATTATTTGGCAAATTAGTACTCAACAACCCTGAGTAAATAGGAAGTTTGAAACCTATCTGTTATACAGCTACTTTAATTT
>WEIU01001413.1:0-30074 GCA_013389925.1 Aegithalos caudatus
CAAACGCCAGGGTTTGGGCAGGAGACATCGGGGTTTGGGCAGGAAATGCCAGGGCTTGGGCAGCAAACGCTGGGGTTTGGGCAGCAAACGTCAGGGTTTGGGCAGGAAATGCCAGGGCTTGGGCAGCAAACGCCAGGGTTTGGGCAGGAAATGCCAGGGTTTGGGCAGCAAACGCCAGGGTGTGGGCAGNCAGGCAGCAAACGCCAGGGTTTGGGCAGGAAATGCCAGGGTTTGGGCAGCAAACGCCAGGGCACTGGTGCTGTTCAACGCCTTTCCTCGTGTGGGGCACTGGGAAGGAGGAGCTACCGTGGCCTCCTGCGCTCCTGCCCACGGCAGGGCTGCCAGGGGCTGCCAGGCAGGCTGGCCTCACCACGGCTCACACTGGGATGGCCCCTGGCAGCAGCACCACACCACCTTTGGGGAAAAACTGGCGGGTGCTATTTTGATTTGCTTCTTAAATATGTCATCACAGAGGTGTTAGGAAAATGAATCTACAAATGCCAGAGGTTTATGTCCAAAAAGGAGACAGAGGAGTCCTTTTACTTTATTCAAATAATGGGAGAGGCCATGGTGTGTTTCCCCTGAGGTGTCTCAAATTTTCTTAGGGCGCAGCCTCCTTTTTATCCTAATTTCCTGGCTGCATTTCCCTTTCTCGTTCCCCATTGGCTGAGGTGCTTGAGAAGTACAGTCTTCCTGGAATGCCTAAGATCTAAAATTCCCCTTTTTAATGTATAACCCCCCTAATTTTTAATGCTTATGGGTTTTCCCCATTGTTTATTTCATCCTTCAATATCCAATTTCATTTATCAGCAAACCTATGGTTTGGGGGTTTTTTTGTGAATGCAAATATCTTCTTTTCCATTCATCAATCAGTAGACTCCTTCCCATTGTTTTTCTTACCTCTCAGTGGAAGTTTTATCTACCAGCAGACCCACTGCTTGTTTGTAAAGACAAGTCTTGTCATTCCTCTCAGAGGCATTGCCAGCCTCTCTAACTGGGCCAGCAGCATGTCCGTCATTAGATCCATCAGACGTCGGCTCTGTTGGACACGGTGGAAGCTTCCAGAAGCTTCCCACAGAAACCATATCTGTGGCCCCCCTGCTACCAAAAACCAGGCTGTGCTAAACCAACACACAGTATTAAAGGATTTAAAACTGGGTTTGCCATGAAAAGGCCCCACTGAAGCTCCACATTTCATTAGATTTTAACTCTATTAACCATTCCAATGAAGGAAAGGTTTTTCATGAGCATTGATCTCAACTGGCATCCATCCATGAAACTTCTTGTAAAATATAAAATATTATTCTACCATTTTTAATCAATCAAGGAAATACAAACCTCATCAGTAACAGGGAATTACCACACCCATAAATCCTTATGGGAGAGAGAAATTTAATCCAGGAAAGCACTGGGGAGAATGAGGCTCTGCATTTCCCAAGGGCAGGATTTGACAGATACCTGAGCCAGGAGCAATCCACCCTTTTAGACACCCAAGAGACACCATCACCAACAAAATGATAACCCTGCACTCCCTCTGTGCCTGTGCCCACACCCAGATCCTCAACAGCACCTGCAAAATTGAGATATTCCAGTGCAGACTGGGAAGGCTGCACAGACACCTGATTTCCTACTGGATTTCCTGTTTGTATAAAAGTTATCACTGAATTGCACATCTCATTATTGCACATCTCATTATTGTACATCTCATTGTGGCAGATCTCATTATGGCATCTCAGTTTCTGGAGCAAACATTGGAAAGAGTCGCAACTCTCCAGAAAAATTGTTAAAAAGAAATGTTTTTCTGAATCAAGTATGCACTATCCTGACTTTTTTTCTTGAAGAAAGTGGAAGTTGTATAACAGACAAGAATGGACTAGTTAGTTTAAAAAATCAAAGGTATTCACTAAACATTGGCCTGATAGATACACTAGAAAGAATGGAAGAAAAATACATATAGAGAAAGCCAGATAGATTGACAGAAACTCGTGTCTTAAAATAGCAATATTCACATGAGATATGCTTCATTATGTGGACCCTGTCGGTCAGAAGAATGTATATGGAAAATAAATGAGTTCTATCCTTCAATTGTCATGGCCACTGGCAATAAATAGACACCTGATGAGGCAGAGCAGGCACAAGGGAAAAGTTTGTGTTAGCTGGAATGACTGGATGTGTGAGCAAGCACAGCCCAATATTGTATTTAGCAAGCGACCTGACTGAGGAACACAGTACCACCCCAGACACCCAGAACACTCTGGAACATCCCTCAGAGCCATGGCCGGGCTGTGCTGGGCAGGGCTGTGCTGCTAGGGAGCATTTCTCAGCAAGGGGGGACTGAGGGATCCCATTCCCCTGCTGTTCATATTCCCAGAATCCACTTCCAGGCCATCCCATCCCTCACTCTGTGTTTGCCCCATGGGCTGAAAGGATTTTCAGAGGTTTTCTCCCCATTGCCCCACACACAAAATCCACACACAAAATCCTCCTGCAAGTGTCCCCTGCCACCTCCCAGCTCATCCCAGGCTGGAACAGCGAAGGACTACGAGCCACACCAGCAGCCCTGGGAAAGAGGCTTTGCTCCACACACCCACAGGGACTCCCAGAACATCACATTGGTGTGGCAGGGGCTGATGAGCCCAAGCTTTTCCAGGCTCAGCAGCAGTGGGATGGAGGACCTTGATGTCACATGGAGCAGCAGGAGCACAGCTCCTCCAGGGAAATGCCATCTGCGAGGTCAGTTCCAACCAGGATCTCCTGGGGGGAGCAATGCAGAAAAGAACAAGGGGATTTCCTCCTCCAAATGCTCCAAGGGAATGGCTTTGCTAAAGCATGCTCTGCCAATTTTCTCTTCTTCACTTGCTTTGCCTACAGCAGAGCTCTGCATTATCTTCTCTGCTGTTTTGTGCATGGCAATGCCAGCACAGGATCAGCACATCCTTCTTAGGCCTGGCTGTTCCCTTTGGGGTATTTCTGCAGAAAAGCTGTGGGGACTCACTCCAGTGAGCAGAGCCTAATATGGGAAATGTTATCTGAGGGGTATTAGGGGGAGAAGTAACTGGAAGTGCAGGAAAAAAACACAGCTCAAATCCTGTGATTAAAGCAGTGACAGAGGACTTTAACAGGGCAGTGGAGGAGGAAGGAGAGTAAAGTCAAGTGTTTTCAAAGTGCCAAGATGGTGCCATGCCAGTTCCTGCTCTCCCTGCAGTAGCAGCACTGTGGGCTTTATTCAGGGACATCCTGCACACAAAACCCCCCATGCAGCAGAAGGCAGAGCTGACCAGAGACAGCACAGCACTGACTCCTCCAGCAGCACCTTATTGCAGAGTTCCTGTTTGGTGCAGCCCTCTGCTGCAAAGCTCCTGCCTCCTCTGCTAGCAGCTGCCAGAATTTGGGGAGTGTACATAAAACCCTTGTAGTTCTTCACCATGCTGACGTATTGCAGAACTGCCCTGGGATTTACACCCTGTTTCCCTTCAGGAAACAAATCAGGCATCAGTGATGACTCTTCTCCAGCGGGTGCTGCAGCAGGATGGATGTGCTGTCACTGAGCTTGTGTGCAGCTGCAACAGGTTGGTGGTGATTAAATGCAAAATTCACCCAGGACATGAGGTTCTGATTCAGCCTGGAGGCAGCTCACAGACCTTTACAGCATTCTCCCCGTGGAAACACCTACTCATCCTTCAAACAGACACTTTTTCTTGCCTTTTATCTCCAAGAGGTAAAATCTGGAAGGAAAACAGTGTTGTTGTGTCCCTGTTGAGTGCTGCTTCCTGGATTTCCATAACCTGGGGGATTACCTGGAGTCAGTGAGACTGAAGCCCTGACTCTTTGAGAGACAGTGTTGTCTTCTGGCTCAGGTAGGAGCTGCTTTGCAGAATGGGCTGAAGTATTGCACTCAATCTCTCACTTTGACAAGGACAAGTGCTGTCAGTCCATAATATCCTGTCTCTTTCTAGCTGGCCCTAATCTGTTTTAGCAGAGCATTTATTTGGCAGACAGGAAATGTTTGTCTTTCTGGAAACCACAGTATCCCCCATGGAAAAAAAAAAAAAATTATAAAATCATTGTTTCTGAAGCAATTATCTCAAAAACTCAATACCCAGGGGTGATACCCTGCTGAGTCCTAGGGGGGTACCAGGAGTTCCTGTCCTCCCTGAGAACAGGACCTGCTTTTTAAAGTCCTTTTTTAAGCCCTGCAGGTGCTTTGAAATTTCTGGGTGCACCCGGCTTTGATGTTTTTGCTTATGGTTGGCTCTTATTCAATTCTTGGCAAATCCACAGGCAGGATACCTCCCAGTCCCCACACTTTGCTACAGTCAAGGGAGGTCTGTCCATCCTCCTGGGATCTGACCTCACCCTCCAACTCTTCTGTCCCCTGGACTTTTGCATCTATTTCTCCTTTTTTATCCCATTCTCCAGACTTGCTCAGACGTAGCTTTAGCATGTGTTAGCATGTTCTTTAGCAAGCTCCTCTCCTTGGAACTTGGTTGATGCCTTCCTACAACTTGGATGACCCAACCCCTGCTGGGACCTGCCCAGAGAGCAGAAACAAGGGAATAGTTTGCCTGGATATCCAGTTTGAAACAGGCACAGCATCAGAGTTATGCACAAGCAATAACCGAGGCACAAAATTCAATATTCCTGCTCAGAGGTGTAAAGAGAGCACAGTCCAGGGAATTGCAATGACCTTGGAGCTGGAGTCAGTTGCACTCATTTTCTCAGAGATCCAAAGCAGCACAGACAGAAAATATTCCCTTCTCCCAAAACCAGACAAAGATTCTGCTGCAGGACCAGGCAATCACAAACACTGCCCTGGACCTGCTCTCCTCAGGACACACTGTAATTAGAACAAGCAGCAGCACTCCCAAGAAACATCCACCTGAAACCTGTAACATTCCTGACTCCAGGATCACACAGCCAAGGCACTGCCCAGCTTGGCCTGAGAGCACAGTGGGACTTAGCCCAGACCCCAGCACCCTCCAGCTCTGCAGCCCCCTGCCCAGCCCCCTCACCTGCCCCAGCAGCACACAGGGGTATCACTTCATCCAGACAACCAAATTTTTGTTTTATGCTAACACAGTTTACCACCACAGCACCCAGGCCAGCCTGCATTGCCATCAGGGTGCCAGCCAGAAGCTGGAAACTCAGCAGCAGCTGCTGCCCTCAGGATGCTCAAGTACCCGACTCACTCCACTTGCCTGAGTCAGTCACTCCACTGAGCTCAGCTTCTCAATTGCTTTTCCTCTCCCTCTCTTTCCCTCCTTTCATCTAACACAGCACAGGAAGGACACAGCACCAGACAGGTACCCAGCTGCTACCCACACTCCATAGCAAACCTGGATTTATGAGCCATGAACACCAGGAACAAGAAGAAAGATTTCCCCTCCCACAGTTCCAGAAAGATGCAAACACGTGGAGAAACACAGCTGGACACTGCTCAGACCAGCCCTGAGCACCTGCCCTTCTTGTTGGCTCTGTCCAGCCCTCTCTGCTTCCTTCAGCTGGCTGACATCCACTGGCCATGGCAGAGACCCTCAGGCCCCCTGTGATGCTCAGCAGCACCCATCTGACCCTGAGCAGACACTGAGAGCCATGGACCTTATGCAGGATGGAGGCTGGACCTGCTACAAGCCCCTTGCAGGTCTGGCCCCACAAAACCCCTGCTAGGACTCCAACAAACAAACTTCAGCTCAACAGGCTTCCTCCTGCTCCTCCTCTGCCATGCCAGAGCCTGGCAGCCACTGCCTCATCACACCAGATCCACACAGCTTGGCCAGTGACCTCCAGGGCTGTCCTGGTCCTGCAACACCATGGTCCACATGCCCAGAGAAGAGAAAAGCAGAGGGTCTGCTTATACTCACAGTTTTGAAGTCCTTGTGGTTGCACTCCTGGCCTCTGAACTTGCAGTACAGCATCATATCCTTCAGGTCATGGCCGACCCGTGCCAAGAACTCCTGCATGCTGAAAATTTTGGGTTTATACTGCTTAAAGTTGGCCTTTTCTTGGAGGATGGCTAAGACAGCAGGGTCAGCCAGGTGAGGGTTGGGGATCTGCAGGTTGACGTCCAGCAGAGCCAGGAGCTCCCCAGCATGGTACAGGTCATTGGTGGTGAGCCGGGAGAAGCGGAACTCATTGAGGTTACAGATGGTGACAGCAGGAAACACCAGGCTGTTCGCCACCACCTCGTCCACTTTGGTCACGTGCTGGTAGGAGAAGTAAAAAGCCACCCTGTCTGAGCTCTCCACCAGGAGGAGACCCAGCGAGCCCACGAAGGCCAAGGTCCAGAGCAGGCGCCGGATGGTCACCGGCCCGTAGACAAAGACGTGACGGATCCCATGGAGCGTGGTGGTGTTGGCAAAAATCTGGATGCTGGAAGGCTGCAGGCTGCCCATGCTGCCCTCGCTGGTGCTGTCCTTCAGATCCATAGTTCATTTAAATCCTGGTCCTGTTTTTTGGGTCAGTCTGGAGGCAGAACTGGGATCTGGATCTCTCCCGTCTCCTCTCCACAATAATTAAAGCCTTTTAGGGGCGGGCGAGGGAAGCAGAGTGAGACCAGCTGCTGCAAGTTTATCCCACGAGCTCAGCAGTAGCTTTGTCGGGGTAAATATTTATATAAAATCCATTCAAACTCTCGCTCTTGATTTCCTCGGTGCGATAAGGAGGGCCGGTTTTATTTAGGGAGACACCAAGGTGATGTGGAAGAGATGTGGGTGGGCAGTGAAAGCTGAGCCAATGGCAATAAAGTCCTCCCCCTGCACACACACACAGGCACACTCGCGCCGAGGGAAGCTGAGATTAAGCAAGCGAGCCTAAAACAAGTGGAGGCAGCTCGCAGGCTGTTAACTAGTGCAGAAAGCCGAGGATGCTGCTTCCCGGATGTCTTTAGCCCTACCGGGAGATGGTCCCCGAGCTCCGGGGATACGATGCGGGATTTAGGCATCTCTCCTCCTCCCCACCTCTCCATTTTGGGCAGAAAACACTGCCCCGAAAACCCAGCCTGTGCTGTCGGTGTGATTTGCAAGGGAAAGATGGGAAGCTAATTCAGCGGGAAAAACAGGAGAGCAAAAGAGGGAGGGCAAAGGAAAGGCTAAAAAAATAAAAGGAAAGGCTGAGAGATAAAAGTAAACGAGGGAAATGCTGCTCAGCTCCATGCACGCACACACGCAGATTAGAAAGCAGTGGCATGAACCTGCTTCTCCTTCACACTGCAGCTCCGTGCAAAACCCAGTCAGGGCAAGAGCCGGGGAGCGGCAGCGGAGGGGCTGTAGCATCCCTCATCTCTCCTGTCTGTCTGAGCTTCCCTTCCCTGCAGGGCTTTCAGGGAGAAGCGCTGGGAGCCGTGAGTCACACAGGGCAGGGCAGCGACAGGGAGCTGCCCCCGAGCCCCCCAGCTCCAGCCTGGGCTGAGTCCGGAGGTGGCTGTGCCTCGGTGGGGCCGGGGGGGCTGTGCCCAGCAGCTCCTGAGCCCCCCGGCTCAGGCCCCCGAGGCTCGGAAGACTCCAACCCAGCAGGATCGCCAGATGTTCTGTTTGCCGCCGGAAGGCAGCTGTGAGGGATGTTTGGGGAAGGCGCTCCCAGATGTGCATTCAGCCGGGAGGTTGGGAAGGAGGAGGGGGTGGAGGGGAGGAAAACTGGGTTTTCTACCCGGGAGATGCTGCAGATCCTGTGACAGCATCCGTGGTGCAACTGCAGGAGTGGGAATTAGGGGGATCCATACCAGAGGTGTGAGGTGCTGGGTCTGAGCAGGGCTGGAGTAACTCTCTTCCGTATGAACAGCACAGGCTTTGCTTGCTTTTTTTCAGGTTCAGAATTGAAACCCAGGATTTCTGTCTCTGTACAGCACCCAGCCCTACAACAGGTGAGAGTCCCAGAGCATGGAAGCACCCAGAATGTGCCTTACCCAGCTGGGATGAGATGGGAGCAGAGGGTTGAAGCACAGGCAGAGCCTGTCACAGTCTGCAGCGCAATGCCTCATGACTCTCTGCCCACCTTTAAAGACTACATGGGATAAAGGGAAGGATAAATCCAGTTTCTGGATTTATAACTGTGAGTGCTGTTACCATGACAACGGACCATTTGCACCATTTGGCCCCTTCACCTTTGAGGTGCTTGACTTCACTGATGGACCCCCAAGACTCTTGTCCCCAGGACATGGGCCACCCTGTCCATCCTCCCCTGATGATTTTCACCCAGAGATAATTTCAGTTTTGCTCTCTCCACATTTGGCCTTGGCAGCTAAGGGCAAGCCCAGCTGTGACATTTCCCAGCATGGATGTTCCTATGGGAATATCTCACAGTCTGAGCTACCCTGCTACAACACTGCTTTCTCCATTTTACACCAGGGAATCTGAGGCAAAGAGAGAACAAAGGATTTAGAAGCCCTGAGCTAGATTGCCCAGGAAGACTTTTCAGCATACCACGTTGCTGTCCTGAAGCTGAACCCTCCTTCCATAGACAGAAGGCTCAAGCACTGTGTTGGCAAGGATGGCTGGGGTGCAGGGGGAGCAGGAGCTGCCTCCAGTCTGGTTTCCTCTTGTACAATCCACATCAGCCCTGAAATGCAAAATATGGTCCCTCCTCCTGCATCTGTGCCTGTGAGTGAAGCCAGACTCTTAGCACAGTCCATTGGTGACTAAACAGAGCTGTATTCCTTCTGCATTACACAGAAACTCAGACAAGGGGAGATGCACAAACCTCCTGCACCTTGTGGTGCCCTTTCCAGGAGAGTGGAGAGCTGAGCACACCCAAACAAACTATGGCCCAGAATTAAAACAGCTGAGGACAGAGTGGCCACAGCAGCCTTGCTCCTGGCTCCAGACCTTGCTGCCTGTCCCCTCTTGTGCTCACCACCCCTCCATAGTCAGGGACAAGACCCTTCCCCTCTAAATTCCTGTCCGGAATGGGCTTCCTTTCCTACCCCTTCCCAGCCCATCTGCAAATCCCCCTCCCTTGCCCACCCCTCACTGGCCACCAGTGTGTCAATGATTTCATTTGTTCCCCATTAATGCTTTCATTTGTTCCCCGTGTGTGCTGCCTTTGCAATCCCGTTTGCTGTAATTCACACCATAAACCATCTGCTGCCTTTTGTTGTTGAACTATGCAGGGAGATTTGGCTGCATCGTGGAGGGAACAGCCCCGTACCCAGCAGAGCTGCCTGGCACCAGCTCCAGCACCAGCTCTGCTCCGCTGCCCCTGGGGATGGGCACAAACAGGGACACAAATCACAGAATCCTGGAATGGTTTGGGTTGGATCATCTCATCCCACCCCCTGCCACGGGCAGAGACATCTTCACTATCCCAAGATGCTCTAAGCCCTATCCAGCCTGGGCTTGGACACTTCAGGGATGGGGCAGCCACACTGTCACACTCTGCTGAGGGCTGGTGGCCAAGAGCTGCCATCAGCCCCGATGTCCTGGAGCCAAGCAAAGCAGTGGCTGGGGATGGGCTGTGAGGTGACACCAGCGAGGATGGGGGACACGGGGTTCAAGGGCTGGAAAGGGCTGATGGCCCCTCTGGCCACTGTGGAAACGGGAAGGGCCAGGGGTGGAGAGAGAGCTCTTGAGTCCCAGGGCAGCTCAAGCTGCCAGCCACAGCTTGGAGCGTGCCCGAAAGAGAGCAAATTTCCTGTTACAATACATTTTATCTTCTTTGTTGAATATTCTAACTTACAGTAACCAACAAAACGCAGAATTTACATACAGCCTATAAGAACTACTACATTACCATACCATGCTACATTCTAAACCCCTAAGCTAATTTCTAAACCCTTTTTCCTCTCCAGCTTGGCAGAACCCCTCCCCCTTGGTGTCCCTTCGTCTACTAGGGAATTGCCTAATCCCAGGAATCTTGCCTTCAGTTTACTTAATCTTTGTCTTCCTGTCACACAGTAACTTGGCTTCTTACATCTCAAAGCTGGTTTGCATCTCTACTTCACTTATAGGTTATATATTTTTATAATCCTTTGCCAAGCAATCATATTTGTAAGGCTTTCCTGTTTCATCTTTCCCAACAGCCACCCCTGTGAACAGCCCCTCCAAGGGGACATGCAGGGGGAGCACAGGCAGCCTGGATGGTCCCACGAACCCCCCGAGGTGGCAGAGCCCAGCCAAGGACAGCTGCATGAGGGAACGCCCCAGGAATGCAAAGCATCCCCGGCAGGTGGAGGAGCTGCTATGGGAGCTCCTAGCCCAGTCTCAGCCCTGGGTGTTCCTCACAGAACGTCTGCTGCATCAAATCTGCTTCAGCAGATGAGCCAGACAGGGCCATAAGATAGATCCCTGAGAAAAATCCCCGTTTTCACCCCTTTGCAGAGATGGAGGGAAGTGGAGAGGGCCAAGCTGGCTGGGAAAAGGGCAGGCACAGGCTGTGCAGAGCTCCCTCTCCTTTGCACAGCCTGTGCCTGCCCTCTTGTGTCTCCAGCACTTTCTGCAGTACTCGGCATCCCAACCAAAACACCGGGAAACGGCTCTATTCCAGGAAGAAAAAGGGGTGAAGAAAAGTCCCGACTTGTGTGAGCCCCTCTGCTTCCACAGCCCCACCTGAGCCCTCCTGGAAGCACAGCCCAGGTAAAGGGTGTGCAATGAGAAAGGCAAGAGTGACCTCACAGGCATAGCAGTGGGATGTTTTACAGAGAAAATGAGGTGCTTTGGTCCCCCATGTGGCTCAGTACATGGTCCCCACTGCCCTGGGCCGGAGCCCTCTCCTTAACCCTGGAAATAGCTGTGTTTTCTGCCACTTCATGTTTTTGGTGTTCCCCTCTGGGCTTGAAGAGAAAAGGGATGAAAAGAAAAGAAAAGGGATGAAAAGAAAAGAAAAGGGAAGGGATGAAAAGGGATGAAAAGGGATGGGGAGGGGAGGNGAGGTTTGTTTGACAATCACAGAATCATTTAGATTGGACATGTCCTCAAAGCACATTGAGTCCAACTGAGTTGACCCAGCACTGCCAAGGCCGCCACTGATGTCCCCAAGTGCCACATCCACACGGCTTTTAAACCCCTCCAGGGATGGGGACTCCACCACTACCCTGGGGAGCTGTAATAGGGCTGGACACCCCTTTCAGTGAAGAAAATTTCCCTAATATTCAATCCAAACCTCCCCTGGCCCAGCCTGAGGCCGTTCCCTCTCCTCCTGTCCCTGTTCCTCGGGAGCAGAGCCCGACCCCCCCGGCTGTCCCCTCCTGTCAGGAGCTGTGCAGAGCCACAAGGGCCCCCCTGAGCCTCCTTTGCTCCAGGCTGAGCCCTTTCCCAGCTCCCTCAGCTGCTCCAGATCCTTCCCTGGCCCAGCTTTAGCCTTGAGCACCAGGGAAATGTCCCATCCATGTCCCACTGGAATTTCAGTTTCACAGGACGCTGTTTTTGCTGTGGGCTTTGAAGACAGAAAGAACAACAAAGGAAGGGAAGTCAGGGAGCAGTGGGTGAACAACGACTCCTGGAAGAAGGACTTTGGTTAAGTTAACCGTGATCTGTAACTCTCCCTCCATTTCTCAGACTTTTCCCAATCTTTATGGACTCTCTTGTCACTTAAATTTTTACTGCCAGTGTCTTCAAAGTGGGGACACAGAGCTCCCCTGAGCAGGGAGGGCTCAGCTACTTAAAGGAGTCCACCTTTCTAAACAGGAACATAATGCTGAATGTTAATATTTCCCCTGAAATTAAATCTGATCACTTCCAAAGTAGCTTTGGCACAGTTAAACAGCTTTTTAATATATAGGGAAAATTGAAATTTTTATTAGATTTCAGGGCATTTAATATTGTGGTTGGATTTACAATAGGGTATAAAATGAAAGCAATGAAAGCAATTGAAAAGGAAGTCTCCTTGAAAGAAAACCAAAAATATTCAAATGGCTGCATGAAATGCCTTCTAAAGGACTGTCATAGAATCCAGACTGGGTTGGGTTGGAAGGGACCTTAAAGCCACCCAGTCCCACTCCCTGCCATGGCAGGGACACCTCCCACTGTCCCAGGCTGCTCCAAGCCCTGTCCAGCCTGGCCTTGGGCACTGCCAGGGATCCAGGGGCAGCCACAGCTGCTCTGGGTGGCAAAGCTGCTGCAAAGTAAGACAATTAAATGCTACATTTCCATGCCTATTTCCCTCCAAAGAAAGGTGATGATGGACACATCATTCTGGCAGGGAGCTGAACCAGCATTTTCCAATGGAAGAATGATTTTGTGGGGAAGCAAAAGAGAGGATGCTCCAGATGCCTTCCTCCTCCCCCTCCTCCTCCTCCTGCAGAAATATTAATGCACATTAATACTCCCCTGGAAGCTCTGGGCCCCAGTGAGGGAATATTTGATTTTTAGAGGTTTCTCAGCACTCAGGGTTTCTCAGCACTCTGCTCCCTCTAACATTCCCAGCTTCCCTGCAAAAACATTTTCCAGCTCTCTCCCCAGGGCTGTGTCCATGGGGGTTCCAAGGTGTTCCTGTCAGGGGTGACTCATGTGCCACCTGCTCAGCTCCAAAGCCAGCTGGGACATCCCAGGCCCCATCCTCCTGTGCCTGCCCTTCACTGCCCACCCTGGGCAAGCCACGGTGTCTCTTCATCCTGTACAAATTTAAAGCAGTGCTGCTTCTGTCCTGGGTATTGAGTTTTAGGATTTGGGGATGAAAAAAAATGTACTAAAAATTATATTTTCTCTGGTGCCTCTCCATTTAAATAGCCCTTGGAGTCCTAATTGTTCTCCATTAAGTTTTACATGGTTTTATTTTCAGTTATATGTGTTAGTTCTGCCTGATACTCTTGTTCCTCAGAAAGTCTGTAAAAACACCTTGAATTACTCATGAATAATTCAAGTTTAGGATCCATTCTAGGCCCTTGTTTCTGGGTAATACCAGACATTTGTTCTTGTTGTCACATGAAACAAGCAAGGAAAATTCACCTTTTTTTGGTTTTTTTCCATTCTTTTGCCCAAAAAACATCTTCATTAGCTTTCCTTTCTTTTTAACTTCTCATTCAGTGCCTCTGCAGCCCTTAACTGAATTTTTCCAAAGAAGGCAGTTTTCATGGGATTACAATTCTCAGAATATTTAGAGGAAGAATCCCACAAATTAAGAAGTCATCCTTCCATTGCCATGGCAACCTTGATTGTCCTTCCTCTAGTGGCTGAACTGGGAAAACAAAAAAAAAAATCTCAAAGCTAATTGCAATCCTGATGCCAAAGGAGCAGAGCTGTGAAGTGACGTGGGACAGATATCCTTGGGGGTCCCCAGGGGGGATCTCTCTATGCCAAAGATCCAAAGCTGTTGGAAGTATCCAAAGGGGGACACAAGGATGGGGAAGGGTCTGGAGGAGCAGCTGAGGGCACTTGGAATGTTCAGCTGAAGCAGAGGAGGCTGAGGGCAGAGCTCAGCAGGGCTGCAGCTCCTCCCCAGGGGCAGCTCCAATCTCTGCTCCCTGGGACAGGGACAGGACCCAGGGAAGGGCTGGAGCTGTGTCAGGGGGGTTGGGATGGATTTTGGGAAAGGTTCATCCCCAGAGGTGCTGGCACTGCCCAGGCTCCCAAGGGAATGGCCCCAGCCCGAGGCTGCCAGAGCTGCAGGAGCTCTCAGGGATGCCCAGGGTGGGATTGTTGGGGGTCTGGGCAGGGCCAATGGGTAAAAAATTTCTGTTTACATTTGTATTGGGAGCAAATTCCAGCTTCCACTGTCCCAGGCTGCTCCAAACCCTATCTAACCTGGCCTTGGGCACTGCCAGGGATCCAGGGGCAGCCACAGCTGCTCTGGGCACCCTGGGCCAGCCCTGCCCACCCTCCCAGGGAACAATTCCTGCCCAATCTCCCATCCAGCCCTGCCCTTCCTGCCCAGGAAGCCATTCCCTGTGTCCTGTCCCTCCAGCCCTTGTCCCCAGTCCCTCTCCAGCTCTCCTGGAGCCCCTTTAGGCCCTGGAAGGGTTCTTAGCTCTCCCTGGAGCTTCTCCTCTCCAGGTGATCACCCCCAGCTCTCCCAGCCTGGCTCCAGAGCAGAGGGGCTTCCAGCCCTTGGAGCATCTCTGTTGCCTCCTCTGGACCTGCTCCAGCAGCTCCAGGTCCTTCCTGTGCTGAGGACCCCAGGCTGGAGGCAGCTCTGCAGGTGGACCTCCCAAAGACAGAAATATGAAGTGAGTTGACTGAAAAGACTGTTTGCTGTGGGGACAGATTGATGCACTGGAGATGTGTCCCATGGCATCATTAGAACTCTATGGAAATCAGTCATGGATAAGGGGTGAAATTTGATGGAGGCCACAGGAGATGCTTTTGGCTGGAACATGTAATTTAATTTGTGCTCTCCAATGTGTTGGATGGGCCTAATACTTTCCCCCCTCAGGAATGTTGGGGGAGTTATTTCATGGTTATTCAATGGGTTGAGAAGCAATAGGGACAGGAACTTGACCAGATTATGGTATTTACTCTCAGCAGGATTCTATCCATTCCAGAGGAGCTGTTCCTGCACCAAGACAACAAACCTCATCTTAAATCCTTGCCCTTTCTGTTGGGGCAGAAGACATGAAATTTCTGTGTTCCTCTTGTATGTAATTTAAGTCAATGTAGTAATAACTGCCCAGAGCTGAGCAGCTCAGGCATTTTGCTCCATGGAGCTGCCCCAACTTAACAGGTCCCTTCAGCCTGTGTAGGATGTGACAGAAGAGGGTCCTACCCTGAGCCCTTTGCTCATCACTTGTTCTCTGAGAGGGTACCTGAGGTGATGGGTGAGAGGAAAGGCCCAGAAAAGCTAAAGAATAATTTTGCCTGCTTTCAGAGGGAAAAAATTGCAAATTGGGCTCAATAGATCTTTTATCCAAGTTAATTTCTGTCTATGAGTATTTCCCTGTGAGAATGGGCAGGGCTGGCCCAGGGTGCCCAGAGCAGCTGTGGCTGCCCCTGGATCCCTGGCAATGCCCAAGGCCAGGCTGGACAGGGCTTGGAGCAGCCTGGGACAGTGGGAGGTGTCCCTGCCATGGAAGGGGTGGCACTGGGGGGGCTTTAAGGTCTTTTCCAACCCAAACCAGCCTGGGACTCTCTGATATCACCAGTCCTCTACCACGGTGTCTTTGTTGGTCTCCTCTCAATAAAAGGGCAGAAAGTTCATTCCAGAAGATGAAGAAAAGTTCTGTTTTCCCATCATAGAGGAAAAAACCCTCTGCTGAGTCCTCTCTGTGGGTGAGAGCTTTGCTGGCCTGGCTGGGGGAGGCTGTGACCATGCTGGTGGGGATGGGAGTGACTCAGTGTTCTCACTTGGCAGACAGAAGTGAAGATCAATTATCTGAGCAGTGGAAATGCATTTTCAGGTCAGTCAGAGCTTCTTGTGGTGAAACTGGTCAGTGATATCTGGGCAGGAAAAGGCTGCCTGGAAAATGAAATTTAAAGAGCCCAAACCTTGTGTAATAATAACAAAAAATCCAAACAAAACCAAAATTTTAGTGTGTGGGTTTTTGTGGTTTTTTTTTTGTTGTTGTTGTTTTTTTTGTTTGTTTGTTTTGTTGTTTTTTTTTTAGTATTTTGAAACAGAGAATCAGTTATATCAGCCTAAATATAATAGATTAATGTCCGCATCCAACCACGTGCTGGGTGTGGGTGGGAGAGAGTTAATTTCCTTCACAATAACTTGCCTGTGGCTGTGGTTGGGATTTGTGCTGGAGATAATCCAGGGTTTTTTTTTGCTGGGTAGGGCTGACAGAGCTGGGCCTTTTCTGCTCCTCACCCCACCCGAGCAGAGGCTCGGGGTGCCAAAGCAGCTGGGGGAGGCACAGCCAGAATCCCAGCTGATCCCAGGGATCTTCCAGACCATATGAAATCATACTTAGCTGGGGGAAGAAGGAAGAGTAGGAATACTCCCAGTGATGGTTTTTGTCTTCTAAAGTCACCGTGCCAGTGATGAGGCCCTGTTTTCCTGGCATGGCTGAGACCCACCTGTGATGGGAAGTGGTGAATGGACTCTGCTTTGTCTTGCTTGCACACACACAGTTTTTGCTTTACTTATTAAAATGTTTACCTCAACCCAAGTTTTCTCACTTCTACCCTTCCAAGCCTCTTCGCCCATCCCACCTGGATGTGTGAGGTTGAGTTGCAACTGGGGTTAAACCAAGATTCCCACTGTGTTCCCTACAGTCCTTTCAGACATGCCCCAGCAAGGGGGATGTTTCTGGGTTGGAGTTTTAGGCTGGATGTGGGATTTTGGGGTATGAATTTCCACCCCTAAGAAATGCATCACTGAATTTACAGCTGAACAAGATCTGAGAGGCTGCTGGTCTGAGTTACAGACCATTTAAGAAAAGCATTTCCAAGCCTTTTTCCTCCACAACCCTGTAGGTGATTTACAACATTGCAAACTGGCAGGTTCAGGAAAATCCAGGTGCTTTGTTAGGATCACTGAGAGTGCTTGCATCCTCTCTCAGAGACAGAAGGTGTCAATTCCCTGTTTCATTTTGCAAAGGTAGCAGGGATGGCTCTGGAGGTAGCCTGATTTAGAGTTTTAATAACAGCCAGCGAGGAGCAGAGCCCTGTCTTTACCTTCTCAGTAATTCATGCTTAAATACAGCACCAAATCAAGTTCTAATGAAAGAACAAAGCAAGCACTGCCTGTTTCCCTACTGTAGTTCTGTGTCTGGTCATGTTTCTGGCCAGGAAGGATGTGATGGAAGTTTGCTGATAGCTGAAAATGAGCTGGGACTCAGATCCCAGGTGCTGCTCAGGGTGGTGAGGGAGCAGCTCTCCAGGACAGGTGGGGAACTTCAGAAGTAAATTCTCAACCAGCAGAAAATTGGCCATCACTCATCTGCACTTAGAAGCCAGGTGTGACAGCAGTTATTGCCAGAGCTGCAGCTCCTGCTACTAAGAATGGAAGAGTATTTCAAGGATCCTGGCTTCTTACAAAGTGGCCAGGAAAGGTCTCACTGAGTCAGTGCTGAGAGGATGATTGGGCAGGAATTGTTCCCTGGGAGGGTGGGCAGGGCTGGCCCAGGGTGCCCAGAGCAGCTGTGGCTGCCCCTGGATCCCTGGCAGTGCCCAAGGCCAGGCTGGACAGGGCTTGGAGCAGCCTGGGAGGTGTCCCTGCCATGGCAGGGGTAGGAATGGGTGCGTTTAAGGTCCATCCCAACCCAAACCAGTCTGGATTCTACGAGCAGAGCAAAGCCCAGCAAGTGGGAAAGGATTCCTAGCGCAGTCACTGTAGCTGTGCTAGAGAGAGCAGCAGAGGTGGTGGAGCTGAAACATCTTCTGAAAGAATCTTCCTGAATGCATCTACCAAAAACATCTTACTGAAACCATCCCCCAAAGGCATTTTCCTGAAAGCCTCTCCTGAAACCATCTTCCGAAAGCACCTTCTGGAGGCGTTGTCCCAAAAGCATCTTTCTGAAAGCATCTACTGAAAGCATCCCCCTGAAACCGTCTCCTGAAAGCATCTACTGAAAACATCTTTCTGAAAGCATCTTCCTGAAAGCATTTCCCGTGGTGGCATCTCTCCAACCCCTCAGCACCGTGCCCTTGCAATTACAATTTCTGCTGTGGGTCACCCCCAAATGCTGGAGTTTGGCCAGGAAGGAGCTGTAAATACACGAAAAACAAATTTGCAAGTGGTAAAAGCCCTTAAAGAGAAAATTGTGATTTGCTTGAGAAAACCTGGCAAAAGCTGCTTTGTTTCCTCCTCTCAAGGAAATTGCTGAGAGGTGCAGGATAGATGCAGGTCTGACTCTTGTAAATCAAAAGCAGGCCCAGCAGTGCAGCCCAGTCTCTGCAGGCTCAGGAATGTGACTCTGCCTCTGCCCAAGCTCAGCCACAGACATTTACTCCTCATTCACAGCACTTAGTTGTCACCTTGTTCTTTTGCTCTTCTTTCTAGCCTTCTGATTGTTTACATATTTGGGAGTCAGTTTCTCACGAATTTTCTATAAACAATACTATTGTTGACATTCCCTCCAGGTAGGAGGGACAATTGATGGCCACTTTCTAAGACCAGTGGAATTGAAGAAGTTGAACCTCTATCTTCCAATGTGATCCCTTTCTGTGAAACGTATATAAGGTGAAGTCAAAAAAGTAAACTCCTCTTTCTCCTCTGGCTCTGACTTTGTTGTCTTTGTTTCATCTCTCTGTGATGTTGCTGCTCACTCAGTGGCTGGGGTACAGGAGGGCCCCAGGCCCTGGGGTGTCACTTTCAGCATGCCATCACTTTTTTGGCTGACTTTATACAGGCAGCTGCTCAGGTATTTAGGAAGGCGAAGCATTTCTGTGTTCCATTCCCTGCCCAAGTATTGCCAAACCAGTCTGGTTCAGGCAGTGGGATCTGCTGTCAGGATGAGCTGTCTGATGGCACATTTCTGTTTACACTCTTTCATTGAATCATGAAATAGTTTGGGTTGGAAGAGACCTTACAGCTCATCCAGTTCCACTCCCTGTCATGGGCAGGGACACCTTCCACTGGACCAGGTTGCTCCAAGCCCAATTGAATCCAGCGTTGGATGTTCCCAGGCTCTGAAAACATCCTCTGGTTTCATCCTCTCCCCAGTTTCCAACCAGTTTAAGAGGAGTGGACATGAAACTACTTGGAAGCAAAGTCAAAGAACGTGCAAACCTCTTTGATGATCTTTTCATGTCCCCTCTGTTAAAGCACAAAGCACTGTCCTCCTGCAGAGACCAGAGATCCTGATGAGGATTTCACTGGGATTCCCAAGGTTCAAACTGCAGCTTGGGCAGTCATGTTTTTGTCACTGTCCATTCCAGGATTGCTTGTCACTGCACAAATACCAGGTTCAGAAACCAGTGCAGGTGAGCACAGGGAGCCTGTCCCTGCAGGCAGCAGGGGATGCTCGAGCTGTTCATCCTCTGCCTACCCTGTGCTCTCCACATTGCTCTTGTTATGCTGAGACCAAATTCAAATTAGTGTAATCGCAGAATAACTTCGTGTGAGAGTGCATTTACTCCAGAATATAAATGCCTTGCTCAGGGGAAGGTTAATTTGGTGTCAGAGAGTAAACCACAAGAAGACCTCACTGCAGTTCAAGAGCATCCAAAGTGAGTTAATCCAAGCCCATTTATTTTGCAGAAAGATGTATTTGGGGCTGTCTGGTACCAAAGCCAATGCCAACAAAATGATACAAGTCTTTGATCAACACAACCACCTTTTAGCAAATGGGGCTTTGTTCATCTTGTAAAAGTTTGAAAGGGATTAAAAAGAGACATTAAGTCCTTTTTGACAGTCCCAAAGACTTAGGAGGATTTGATGAGTTCAGCTCAAATGAAAATGGGAATAAAAACTGGAAAAGTAAAGATTCTTTGTCTTGAGACTTGCAAAATGAAGTGTCTTGATTTCTCATTGCTTTCAGCTCAGAAATTGCCATGGTACAATATTAGGAAACGAGACAAATCCAGAATTTTAAGGCCTTTTAAACTAAACAGAAACATTTAGGCTTTTTTTTTGTTGTTGTTGTTTACAACTTCCTGTTTCACCTACAATTACTCATGTTTTTAAGGTGGGTAATAGTTTTACTCATATTTATTTGGTTTACCTTTTAATACAAAACTAGGACTGACAAACAAAAGCAAAGCAAACCAGTAATTCCTAAGCTCAAGTGGTAAATAAATTAATATTTTAGTGTTTTTGTATGATTATTTTGCAGTGCATGTTTAGCAGGAGGAAATGTTACTTAGTTTGCTTTGCAAGCAAAGGGTTTCAGTCACTTAATTCAGTCCCTGCAAGAGATTTGAAGTCTTTCATATCTACTCCCCTCTCGTGCCAGTTCCTCACAGGTTCTGAGAATAGATGACTTCTAATTTAATTTGACAGAAACCAATATATTTTCACTGAAGCTGTGGAAAGACAATGTATTTTTCATTAAATCAGCTCTGCCTGGAAAAATGTAATTTTATTTCCACTGTTTCAAATTTCTGCTTGATTGTGAGCCAGTGGTGGGGATGGAGAGTGCTCCCATGGCTGAGGACCCACACTAATACCCCCTGGATCTGTCTGCTCATTGTTCATTCCCACAAAACGTGGCAAAGCCTTTGGACCTGATGATCTTAAAGGTCGTTTCCAGCTGAGATGGATCTGTGGCTCTGTGCTCAGGTTGTGACCATAAAGAGGACGCCCTGGTTTGGGGACAAACAGGGGGCACATGCCATGGCTTTACATGATGCTTTAGCAGGCAAAACTCCACAAAGTATGGGATTGTCTTCAATGTATGTCTTCATAGTTGGGAAAATCAGTGTCACAGTAGGACACGAAATAAAGATGTTTGGCTCCAGTCAGCGGGCAGAGGAGAATCAGAAGGCTTTATTTACAATTAATCCAGCCTTTTTATAACATGCTGTGCTAAAAAGGCACATTATTGGTCCATAGGATTAACACCTCTCTCCATTGGTTAAGTAACAGAAATAGCAAACAACACCTGGGAGAGAGGTTGTTATGGGAAAAAAATATTATTTACTTGGAAATGTTATGGGAAAAGGTAGTTATTTACACAAAATTGTTTGGAAAAAGGAAAACTGTTGGAAAGCTTCCCTTCGGAAGAGCTAGCAATTCTCAGGCTCAGAAATATCGGGCCCAGAAATCAGCCTCTGTTCGAGACCAGTTGTTGGGGGTTGGATTTGTTTCCTTTGTGCTTGTGGATTTTTTCCTGGTGGGTTGCTAGGGAACTAATTGCTGGGTGCTTATGGGTGCTTGACCAAAACAATAGGGTGGCCAAACACAAGTTTTGGGCCTGATATTTTCTGATAATGGGCCATTAAGGCTCACCAATGACATGAGACATTCCATCATCCCATTGGGAGATGCTCCACCCAGTGAGGGTTGCTCCAAGCATTCCTCCCTAGATAAAAGGGAGATGTGGGACCACCAGGATATCCTGTTTTCCCACTGGGTTCCCAGAGGAAGACTGGACCCATCTTGCCACCACTGGACTTTCTTCAGGACCATCTCCACTCCACAGAACTGCATCTGTTACTCCAGAAGGATTCACCTGGACTGCTTCTAACACCCTGACCAACAGGTGTCAGGTCACATCCCTGACTCTGTCAGGGCTTTCTGGGTTTTTGTTTGTTTTATTTGCATATCTTTCTGTACTACTACATTTGTATTTTTAATATTCCTAGTAAAGAACTGTTTTTCCTATTCCCAAAATTTTGCCTGAGAGCCCCTAATTGCAAAATTATAATAATCTGAGGGAGGGGTTTACATTCTCTTTTCAAAGCTTTTTGCTGGCAGATACCTGTCCTTTCAAAACCGGGACACCAGTGTTGGAGGAGTATCTCAAGGCAAACCAAAATGTAAAGCTACCTTACCAAGAGGTAGCAGTCACATTGCTCCCTCTTTCTCTAATTTTAGGAGAAATGCCAGTACCCTGGAAAGAAAAGCAGGTTGTAAAAATCATGGCATGATCCAGACAAACTCTGAGACACTTCTCAGGTACGGAAAAGCCAAGGGACTTCTCTGTTCACACCTTCCACTTCCCACACGTGTTCCAGCAGTGGGGCTCTGGGAGCAGGTGTCAGTGCTGGCTGAGGAGCAGAGACCTCCTGCACACCAGGCGAGTGCTGCATCCTTTTGGAGCACGTGGAAAACGAGCCAGACTGAGAAGCAGGGAGAGCTTTGAGGGGTAGACAGGCAGGGAAGAATCAGAGGAGAAGGTTGTTCATGTGAAGGCTCTGCTCAGTTCTCTAGTTCTCTTGGGAAACGTCCACATCCTTGACTCACTTGGTGTGAGGTTCACACACCAACCTCCCAGGAGGGGAGGATTTTCCCTTTCCCTTGCTCTTGCTTATGGCTACCCATGGTTTAGAGTAGATATAAGAAAGAAATTTTTCCCTCTGAGGATGGTGAGACACTGTAACAAGTTTCTCAGAGAAATTGTGCCTGTCCCATCCCTGGAAGTGTCCAAGGCCAGGCTGGATGGGGAGCTGTTGTATTTCCCTGGGGAATGGTATTTCTCCAGGACCTCCAAAGCCTGTAATCACATAGTTTGACCCCACTTCTTTTCTTGACCCAATTGGCCAGATATCTCTCCTGGCCAGAGACTTGATAAAGTGCTGTTCTTCCTTGTTCTTCCTCTTTCCCCCCTGGAACCCTTCGAGAGTAAAAGCCTTGGAACAATCCCAGGGGTCGAGAACCTCTTTTGGATCTTTTCCCCTGTCCCTGAAATATTCCTTCAAAGCCTCCCAAAGTAACTGAGCTAGCCAAGGAGCCCAGGGGACAGAGGAGGCAATTATTTCAGGGAGCCACTTGGGATGGTGGAAGGTGTCCTTCCTTGCCAATGGCAGGGGTGGCACTGGATGGGCTTTACGGTCCCTTCACACTCAAACCAGTCCAGGATTCTGTGGTTTTCTCCTGCCTGCTTAGACAGGGACTGAGTCAACTTCAAAATCCAAAAAAAAGAGTCTCTCCTTTAAGAACAGCCAGAGCAGTCGCTTTGCAAATTCCCTTTTGGAGACAATGAACCCACTGCTGGCTGTGGAAATCGTGCCCCCTTTGAGAACTGGTTGCGGTGAGTTAGGAAAACAAATACTTCAGAGCAGTGTCTAATTAATTAATTATTCCATCAGTTCCACCAATCAATTGCAATTGCAGGATAAAATCCAAGGGGAAAGCATGAAGTTCCAGTGCACTGCACTAGGTGGTAGTGCCTGCAAAGGAAAAAGCCCAGAGTGGTTCTGTCCAGGGTCCTTGGCACTGGGCACCCCAAAGTTAGAGGGAGACGTGGAAGAGAGGCACGTTCTCCCACTGGGACAGGATTTTCCCCTTTCTGGTCCTGTACCACTCCAGACAAATCTACCAGCAGCATACAGAAACCAACTCTCTATGTAAGGAGAAGGCAAAAGGAACCTTGTAAGAAAATAATTCTCACCCAAAGTAATGAACAACCAAAAAAAAAAAACAAAACCAAAAACATCCCTGAGTGAAAGTGTAGTCTTTCCAGAATTATAACCCTCAGGGCTCCAGGGAACATCCAAGCAGATTGAGCTCTGTTGCATAAATGAGGAAGATACAGTGGGGGGTAAAA
Organism: Aegithalos caudatus; assembly: GCA_013389925.1. Classification (NCBI taxonomy): domain Eukaryota; kingdom Metazoa; phylum Chordata; class Aves; order Passeriformes; family Aegithalidae; genus Aegithalos; species Aegithalos caudatus. The sequence continues at coordinate 22,958 of WEIU01001413.1, forward strand.
GGGAATTTTTTCCCCAAATTACCTCCCTGGCAATGAAATTAGCAATTCCCCTGTCCCAAGGAGTTATAGATGATGACAAAGCTGCAGATGGAAATATTCATTTGGCTTAAGTCACTGGCACTCTCTGGACAGTGCTGGTTTTCTCCAAAGCCAATTACAGGAAGCTTGGGCACATCCATCCATCCATCCATCCATCCATCCATCCATCCATCCATCCATCCCCTGCTGCAGCCATGAGGTGTCAGTGCTGCCACAGCCCAGCGTGACCCCTCTCAACTCCTGTCACCAGCTGTGACTCACAAAGGCAGAGGGTGGCTGGACTCCAGCAGCCGAGCCAGAGTTTTTGGAGTTGGGAGTTAATGAAAAGAGAAATTCTCTTTGAACCTCTAAGCTTGTTTGCCCTGGAGTCCCAAAGATTGCTGTCCTTGGCCTAAACCCTTACCTGAGAGCCGTGGGGAGGGGGAGAAGCAGGAATTATTTCAGTAATAACCAATTCCCAAGGAATATCCCTTCTTATGTCAATATTAATAATTCACCTGGAGAACAATATTTTACTGTCAGCTTTTTCATGTGTTTCCCTACAAAGGATGTCACCTCCCACCCCACCATCCCCCATGCTTACCATCTTTTTTCCTCATGAAGGTCAAAACCTAGTTAAAAAGTTTCTGCTTCTTAACTCTGTGTCATCAGCTGTAGATTTGGAACCTCTGGTGAGGGTGTAAATTGAAGGAAAATACACAAACATGGAGATTTTCTTTGCAAGTTGCTCATTTAACTCTGTTTCATTTGCCCAGCTGTGCTGCCCCACAGGGATTGGGCAGAGATGGGGGGGGCTTCACACCCCCATCAATGACTTTGGATGCACATCCTCACCCTCGAGGCCAGGCTGGACAGGGTTTGGAGCAACCTGGGATGGTGGAAGCTGTCCCTGCCCACGGCAGGGGTGGGACCAAAGACCTTCAATGTCTCTTTCAACCCAAACCATTTTGGGATTCTGGAATTTAACCAGCTGCTCTCTCTTCTCTTTACACAAAGGACCCAAAACCAATTGCTGGGATGCAGCAATTTGGAACAAATGAAGGAAAGGGCTCATGTTTGCTTTTGGGCAGAGCAGCAAACAGATCTACCGGGAATGCTCTTGTAGGAAATCATGGGCAATTCCCATTGTCACACCGAAGCAGAAGGGTCAGATGCTGTGGAAGTCCCAAATCCCTGCTCTGGCTTTTCACTACCAATTGAAAATGCATTTATAGAATCTTGAATTTCCTGGCATTTGCCTCAGAAATATCACACAGGCTTTTTTTAATAATGTCCAAAAGTTTGGGTAAATAAAAAAAAAGTGAAACGTTTAGCACTCTTCAACATCTGAGTATATTAAAAATCCTTTTAGTACATCCTACAAAAATACCAGTGTTGACATAACAGTGTAAAATGTAAATGGAACAAGGAGACCAAGCATTTTCATCCTGTGGGAGTGAGTCTATACCATTTTTAAAAACATTTTCCCTGTGCTGTGGTAGCTAAGCCTGTGTGTTACTATAAACCATTTCTAACAAATTTACACTTGCAACTGGGGGCAACTCTGGGTAATTCTGCATCTATTGAGGACACAAAACAGGATTTAGTATTTGCAAAAAATCAACTGGGCAAAGTATGGGGTGCAAAGTCATATCTTTTATTATCCCAGCTAGCATAGTTGGAATAAAAAATAATGTTTGGGAACAGCAACACAACTGTCACTTGAGAAAACACATTGCTCTCTTGTTCGGTTTTATATTATTGAGACTGTAAGTTCATTAAGTTCACATCTTTCATCCCTCTGCAGGAGTTTGTTTTTCATATTCAACTCCTACTCAAGGCTACTTCGTTGTTACTCCTCGTCTGCTGGAAATTAAACAAGAGAATTGCTCAAAAAAGGAATTATTTTTCATGCCAAAAAAGGTTCCCCTGTGTCAAAATCAACCTGCTCAAGTTTCTTCCCATCATGAGGGTTTCTAGACCAATCCATAGCATTTGCAGACTGGAGCTATGAACAAAACAGAACTGTCCTCAAAGGAAATGCTTTGGGGCTCCATTCTGGAAACGTGGTGGAAAGAAACCCATTGGTCATGTTTTTTCCCACCATAGTCAAAGAAAATGTGGTGTTAAAAACCTCCTTTCCTGTGAATTTTCAAGATCCAGGTGGAAACTATTCATGTTCTGCTTGAAGAAACCAAGGCCCAGGAGTTACAGAATCTAGGATTAATCCTGGTTTGTGTAATTTCCACAGGGTTCTCAACAGGCCCAGCCCCTCCCTTCCACCAATCTCAGGCAGCTTGAACTTGGCACTGGTGGGGCGGAATCTCAAATCCTGTATCCAGTTTTGGGCTCCTCACAACAAGAAAGACCTTGAGGGGCTGGAGCATGTCCAGGGCAGGGAATGGAGCTGGGAATGGGCTGGGGCCCCAGGAGAGGCTGAGGGAGCTGGGAAAGGGCTCAGCCTGGAGCAAAGGAGGCTCAGGGGGCCCTTGTGGCTCTGCACAGCTCCTGACAGGAGGGGACAGCCGGGGGGATTTGGGCTCTGCTCCCAGGGAACAGGGACAGGAGGAGAGGGAATGGTCTCAGGCTGTGCCAGGGGAGGTTCAGATTGGGCATTATGGAAAATTTCTTCATGGAAAACGTTGTCAAGCCCTGGAAAAGGAGTGAAGTCCCGATCCCTGGAGTTGCTCAAAAAGCAAACGGACAGGGCTCATTGGGATGTGGTTTATTCAGTCAGAGATTGGAACTGATGATCCTGGAGGTCTTTTCCAACCTTAACAATTCCATTCTTCCTATACTTGTGTCCCACTGGTGGCTCTGTCTGGAGCCAGGCTGGAAAGAGGTGAGAGGCTGTGTCCAGGTGGGAGCTGTGCTGGTGAGGTCTTGAGTCTATAAAATGTAGGGAACCCACTCCAGCTTCTTCCCAAAGCTATCAAAGCCTCATTCCATGCTCTGGTGGATGGCATGGCTTGGCATTCATTTCTCCCCTTGACTTTAATTCCTACAGGGAGGATCCTTTCCAGCCTCACAGCCAGGACTGGTTGTTTGTATGGCTGTAAAGAGCCAGTAACATTTATAGCCCTGAAGAAGTAAAGATGGGGGCAGAGTGTGTGATGTCAAAAGCTTTTCCATTTGCCAGCTCTGTCTCTGCATTATCCTTCTGAATGCACTTCACCTGTGTCACATTTATGGTCTCTCCATGCCCAGCTGCATCTTCTGTGGCGTGAGGCACGAGCTCTGCTCCAACAACAGTTCCACAGGGATGTGAATCCCAGTGACAGCTCTGCAGGGATGTGATCCCTGGTGACACAAAGCCAATCTCACAGAGCTCCTGCTTGGCAGTACATGGAGCTCTGCACCCTCCTCAGTGCTCCCAAGCTTGGCAAGCTTAGCTTGTTTTCAACAGGAACCAGGACTACCCATTAAATACCCCCTGGCCATGAAATCAGCTCTGGAATTAGGGGTTTGTTGAGCCACAGGAAATGAATCCCAGCAGTGTGTGAACAGAGGGACCAGGGAAGTGGGAGGGATGATGAGGAAATTTGAATTGTCACCAGGACATGGCTTTTCTCACCATCAGAAGATCTGCTGCTTTTCTTCTCTGCAGCAAAGCCTTCAAGCCATTTTTTCCCTGCTTCAGCCACAGGTGAATAGTCAGAAGTCCAGAATTTTTCACAAATTAAGAATCTGCACAGAAGTGCCGAAATTCAAGTGCTGCCAAGTACTGTGTTCTCTTACTACTTTTCAATGTTTTAAATTTCTTTATACAAATCCCCAGACTGGAAGAAATTTTGAACCAAAATGGTAATTATTATTTTGCTCATATCAAAGCAAATAGTAGATATTCTCAAATTTTTTTTTCTAACTTTATTATGAATATTATCTTTAGCACAAGTAGCTGTAAATCCACAGAGGTGGCATTTGGGGAAAATACTTCCATTACCAATTTCCCAGTTTGCTGTTACTCGAGATTTGGAAGCAACGTCACATCGTGTCTCCAACTGCCCATTCCACCCTGCTCAGAGAAAACACAGAGCACTGTCTGCCCCATTTCCTCCATTAATCCAGCAGCTTTTCCAATCTGCTGTGGTTCAGCCTGAGCTCCCCTGGCATTACATTTAACACTGGTTGATCATGCAAAGGCTCAGACTTCAATAAGGAGAAGTATTGGCCAACCCAAGATGTGAATCCCTTATTTTATTTCTGCACAGAGCAATCTCCAGCATTTCCTCCCTCCCTCCCCACCCCCTTTTCCAGTAGCGAGGCTGCAGTTTGAACAGCAAAGGGCACAGGGATTTATTGCAGGCAGAACAAAAACTGAGTAGCAAAGGGAAGATTAACAGCAGCCACTTGCTGAGTCCTGCTGTCAGGGACCTTATAATTCACTGGCTCCTCCCAACTTTATGTCTTCAGTGGGATGCACTGGAGCAGCTCCATAGAAAGCAGCCCTGGAATGAGTGAATGGATGAGTCTGCTGCAAACAAGGATTGCAGAATTTGTGTAGTGGACATGGGAAGGTGCCAAGACTTCCTCCATGCGCCCTTTGGGGCATTGTTGGCAGGGCACAGGACAGAGATGCCCCACAGGTTCATTTTCTGGTAATCCCTGATTGTATCCATGAGGTTTCCCTTGAAGATCAGGCAGGCTGCAGAGCAAATCCCACATCCTTCCTGAAGATCCCTTAGGAACACATCCTTGGCATGGATTCTGGTGAGGGCCAAGAAGCCCAAGGAGGTGCTTTGGCCATCAGACCACTCCAGAATGGGTTTGCAGCACTGGGATAGGGAATTGGGAATGGGATGGATCAGTGGGGTTGCCCCAGTTGGGGAAGGCTTCCAGCCAAGTTGGAAAGACACTTGGCAGATGCAGACTCCTGGGATTTCCCTAGAGTGAAACCAACATAAATTGGCTTGAGCAACGATGCTGCTCCCAGTCCTGACTTTATCCATATCCTTATCTTTTATTCAGCAATTAAACGCTTTTGCCTGTGTCTTGTCCTTGTTGCAGCATTTGCTTGGCCACCTGTGCCTCCTCAGCCTTTCTGAGAAAAACAAGACAAAGCAAAGCAGCCTTTCCCCCATCTCCAAGCAATTTGCTGTCCCAATTCAGCAATTTGTTTGGGTTTAATTGCAAGTATGTTCTTGGGTCTTTAATTAACCCGGTGCTTTTTTCTATCTGCCAGGCCAATGGCAGCACTGAGACTGCAGAACCAAAAGTTTTCCTTTTGGAAAGGGGGGAATCTGGGCTGTGCCAGCCACACAGAGCTGCCAGCAGAGGAATTTCTGCCATGTCCCCTTCCCATCACAACTCCAGACTCCAGTGGCTGTTCTGGGAATTCCAGGTGTCCTGTGCTGGACCTCCATAGCCATGGAAAAGTGACACCTCCTCCCACCTTTCTCCAGAGCAGCAGAAGGACCAACGTGATGGAGTGTCACTGTTGGACACAAAATGAAGAGCTTGACTGCAAGGCAGAAGAAAGATCAGAATGTTTTATTTACAATTCATGCAGCCTTTTTATAACATGCTGCAATAAAAAGGTGCATTATTGGCCCATAGGATTGACACCTCTCTCCATTGGTTAAGTAACAACACCTGGTAGAAGTTCTCTAAGTTTTGAGAACTTAGAAATGTTATGGTTAAGAGAAAAACTATTTACATGAATTGTCCTTGAATGAAAATTCTCTCAAGAAATATCTTCCTCTTGGCAAAGAGAACCAGCCACTGTCAGGCTGAAAACCTTAGAGACTCAGAAAATATCAGGCCCACAATGGAGGAAGTAGAGGAGCAAAGCCTCAAAACAACAGCTTGGGCTTATTCACATTCAGGATGGTTTCACAGAGTTGTTCTCAGCAAGTTCCTAACAAATCTTCAAATGGCATTTTCATCCTTTTCTGGATACAGAAAGGGATAGGAGAGGAAGCACTGCGGATGCAGAAGAAAGCAGGGACAAGGAAAGGATTGACAGCATCTTCTTAGGAGGGATATTCAGATGTGGGCCCCCAGCAGCAGCCAAAGCTCTGCTCACCCCAACTGCTGCATTTCCTGCTGCCCCTGGCTCACACATCCCAGAACACACCTTGGGATCTTCCAGCACAGGGGACAAGTTGAAATTCCTCACTAAATAAAGCCTTGGGAGAGTGTGACAAGTGTTGACAAATCTTGAAATGCTTCAGCCCAGAGTGGCCTGCACACCCCCTTCCACCTACAGCTGTTCAGTTCTCCACCTGAATTCAATAAAAGCAGATGGAAAAAGCTTAAATTTCCACTTGATTTTTCTTGACAAATTCAGGGGCACATTCTGTTTCTTTAAATCCTTATTTGCAGCTAAAAAGCTGAACCTGTGGAACACTTCTAGCCAGTGGGGCAAATTGGAAAGCAGAGGAAAACTGCCTTTTGTGTACTTGGCAAGTTTGGAAATGTCACACACCACAAAAATGGGAAAGTTGGAAAGTTGCACATCTCCCTGCCTGTTTCACAGCAATGCTCATGTCTAACACTTATGTATTTTGCCACATATTTTTTTACAAGGAGAATGATTTTCAGTTGTTCCTAACCAGATTTTGGTCTGGCCAAGGGAGTGAAAAATTGCATGTTCTTTCTTTTTATTTTTATTTACCTGGTTTGTTTGCTTGGTTTGGGAGTTTTTTTTTNGGGTTTTTTTTTTTTTTTTTTTTTTTTTTTGGGTCTGTAACTTCTGTTCTTTAATACCTTCATTTCCATTATTCATGCATGTGTTTCCCAAAGAATTTCCTAAGGGGCAGCACTTCATGTGGTGTGTGGTGGAGCCCTTCTTTTGTACATCTCTAAAAGATGCAGTCACCAAGAGATGGACTTTAAATCAAATCAAAGAAATAAATAACTAAAGACCATTAGCCTGCATAAAGTCCATGGAAATTTATCACAGGGAGCAGGAATTCTCTGAGCTGGAGAGCCTTGATGGCAGGGATGTCAGTGTTTTAAAAAGCTTTGGCCACGCACAAGAATGTGAGAATCTGGTAGTGACCAAACACTCAGATGAACCTTTTTTCCACATGATTAGCAAGCATTAAGTTTCCAATTCCTTGTCTCTCCAGCTATTTAAAAAAAAAAAAAAAAAAAA